>CM055741.1:5909222-5951722 GCA_029465975.1 Dallia pectoralis
CTCCCCCCCACACACACACACACCAATTCACCAAATCCCAAATAAGCTCTTCTGCATCTCAGCTCCAGCCAATCATATCATAGAAGAGCGCACATGGGGAATCCTGACAGAAATGTAATGAGCAGTTTTCATGACATTTCAATTCATCCTTCAAGCTACTGAATTGAACCTTGGAATTTACCCAGAATCCTAAGCATTTCTAACCCGCGCCAGCTAGCTTATTACAGCTACAAACAAAATGACAGCCAGCTATATGTAAACAAACCACCAAAAGTATTAGGGCTAGGATTGAAAAATCCCAGAAACCTCTCTTAAGTTTCAAGTTGTTCCAGAGACCCAAATGTCAATATTTCATGATAAATTATGATAAATCGTGGATGTTTCTGGAATTTTGCCACCCTAATCAGAAGAACAGCTTGCAAAATGTAGGAGATATTGATTGACAGAAAAAAATTAGGAAGATATACACACAAGAAACAGCAACAAAAACGCAGGACAACAACAAAAAGATTGGATGGAAAAAAAGCATAAACTTACAGGAGAAACTATTACAAAGTAAAGCGTCAAATGAGATAAATGAATAAATACCAGTCTAGAACATTCTCTGTTGCATCGATACGCTCAGTTTTTGTAACTGTCACTCTGAAGAGGAGACAAGGAGGGAGGGACATACAACCAACATAAAGACAAAGCAACCGACCACACAGCGCCCCCACGTGCACGGCAAGAAAACTACGGCCAACACATCCGTCTCATTTCTTTTATTCTCTCCGGTCATTCCGAGTCTCAGAAGAGCGAACTCCTCATGTTGTCTGGTGTACAAATGCTGAGAATTCATTTGAGCCAATTTTACACAATGGGGGGTGGGCGGGACCCCTGCGGTGAGAGGATGTGGTATTGTGGGTCGTACAGTCCTTTTAAAACCTTGACTGTGATACACGTTTCCCACAACAACTAGAATAATGAGGAATAACCAGTTGAGGTGCGGGGAACCAGGCCCGTTAAATTAAGTTGATAAAAACGACCTCCACCGCCATCCTCTCTCAGATGAGTCAAAAAGCGAGTACATCTGTGGAAATTGAGAAAACCTTTCCACAACAGTTCCACTCATGGCCAAAGACAAGTGGTAATGTTTCGTTCACGTTTTTGACCTTGTTTCACTATATACTAATACTACAGAACACATCAAATAATGAATTATACTATATACTAATACTATAGAATATGGCAAATAATGAACTATACTATATACTCATACTACAGAACACATCAAATAATGAATTATACTATATACTAATACTATAGAATATGGCAAATAATGAACTATACTATATACTAATACTACAGAACACATCAAATAATGAATTATACTATATACTAATACTATAGAATACTGCAAATAATGAACTATACTATATACTAATACTACAGAATACAGCAAATATTGAACTATACTATATACTAATACTACAGAATACATCAAATAATGAATTATACTATATACTAATACTATAGAATATGGCAAATAATGAACTATACTATATACTAATACTACAGAATACATCAAATAATGAATTATACTATATACTAATACTATAGAATATGGCAAATAATGAACTATACTATATACTAATACTACAGAATACATCAAATAATGAATTATACTATATACTAATACTATAGAATATGGCAAATAATGAACTATACTATATACTAATACTACAGAATACAGCAAATATTGAACTATACTATATACTAATACTACAGAATACAGCAAATAATGAACTATACTATATACTAATACTACAGAATACAGCAAATAATGAACTATACTATATACTAATACTACAGAACACAGCAAATAATGAACTATACTATATACTAATACTACAGAACACAGCAAATAATGAACTATACTATATACTAATACTACAGAATACAGCAAATAATGAACTATACTATATACTAATACTACAGAACACAGCAAATAATGAACTATACTATATACTAATACTACAGAACACAGCAAATAATGAACTATACTATATACTAATACTACAGAACACAGAAAATAATTAACTATACTATATACTAATACTACAGAATACAGCAAATAATGAAGTACATTAACTCTTATGTAGGTTTCTGTAACATCAATTTGTAGGTAAACGTATAGGTTTTCAAATTGTTTGGACAGCCAGTTGACTGTACAGCCAGCTAATGCCCAGTACCTTTGGTTCAAAGCACATTGAATACAAATGCCAGCCTGTGGTGACTGGTACAGTATATTTACAGTGATACTGAACAATATGAGGCAGGATTTCTTAAATTACCTTAACACACATTTCAGGAGAACACACTATCTGGGCATCCTTGTGGCCACATTACTCAACATTTTAGGCTGTTTTGTATTTTGTATCAGCTACTTTTCACGGTATCGTGATCTGTCCCAGAGCTCGTGTGAAAATCTACACACGTGTTGTAGAAACAATTTGACGTAGGGACCTTTACAAATGCCAGATGGACACCCACAGTGTATTAGAGGCTCTTTCCACCCCCTGGGCCATCTGGAACATGAGTAAACCTGCGGTTCTCTGTATAGAACAACAGAACAAGGGCCAGCGTACTCAGTAAGGAGATTTAATCAAAGGCACCAGAGGTTTATATGAAATCTGCTTCTCCAAGCAGAAAACGAGAACAATAGGGACCGACGCAGGCATGTACACACACACACACACACACACACACACACACACACACACACACACACGACACACGACACACACACACACGACACACACAAACACACGACACACACACACACACGACACACACACACACACACACACGACACACACACACACACACACACACACACACACGACACACACACACACACACACACACACACACACACACACACACACACACAAACACAGACACACTTCACAATAGGACACATCAAAAGTCCAACAATCAAGGAGCCACATAATTCCTCGAGAAATTATTCATTTTCACTTCTGCATCCTTAGCTGATAAGATGCTATCCTCCCTGGCTGAATTATCTTTCGGTCGCCACTAACGCTGGAATTGCGTTTCGACATAACCAATGTCGATTTGGACTGTGCGTCGTAGGGGTTTTGTTCGCGACTCTTTGTAGGATGTAGATGTGAGGTTAATTTTGATGAACGTCAATATGTGCATACGACATTAGGAGATATACACCGATCTGGACAGCAAGACAGACATCAGGAACAGGATATTTAAGTTGTCGTGTGGGTGTGTGTGTGCTCGCGAGTGAATGGGTGTCAATATGTGCATACGACATTAGGAGATATACGCCGATCTGGACAGCAAGACAGACATCAGGAACAGGAAGTGCACTCACGCAGCGATAGAGAGGTTGGCAGCTGACAGGGGACTGACTTCAGCCACTTCCTTGGCTTTCTGCAAGCTTGTCTTGGCATTGGCTGCCTCTTCTTGTTCTTCTTCATCCTGGAAGAAATGAAAGTAAGAGAGAGAGAGAGAGACAGTTTGAGAGAGAGACAGTTAGAGAGAGAGAGAGAGAGACAGTTAGAGAGAGAGTTAGAGAGAGACAGTTAGAGAGAGAGAGAGACAGTTAGAGAGAGAGACAGTTAGAGAGAGAGAGAGAAAGACAGTTAGAGAGAGAGAGACAGTAAGAGAGAGACAGTTAGAGAGAGAGAGAGAAAGACAGTTAGAGAGAGAGAGAGACAGTTAGAGAGAGAGACACAGTTAGAGAGAGACAAAGAGCAGTAGCCTATTCTTGTAATTGGAAGGAGGATGAGTGTAGAAAAGTGGATTTGAACAGAGCAGACCGGCAGCAGTTAACATCTTGGCTTCAACGTAAGCGAAATAAAACGGTTTATTTTTGTACCTACAAAGATTGTATCTCTGAATAACAACAGCATGCATTAGCGATACGAAACAGTCAGTTGCTCATAACATTAGCGACATGAAACTGTCGTTGTGGTGATTTGAGGACAGCAACTGTGTTACCTTTGTCAGTTCCTGAGCGTTGGCCAAGTTATCCACGGCGATGGCCAAGAACACATTCAGCAGTGTGTCTGAAGTCAGAGTTGAGGCGTAGAGGCGGAGTAAGGGCACAAACGAACACTTCACTCAAATTGTGTCGCCGTCGCGAAAGCTACTTGCTTCATGCGACGAGACGTCGAACCAGAGCTAATAAAAATCGGACTTTGTGAACAACCAACGTGTGTACATCGGAAACATCAGACGACAGACTACAAATCAGTCATGTGTTCATAGAATGTACGATTTAGCGTTTTAAACACAGGTGAGACAAAGGCAAGTCCGTGAGCGAAAACACCAAGGAACGTTTATCACACTTAACCTGTTCTGAAAGAAAGGCAGTGTTCAAATGAAGTGAATGTGTTCATTGTGTACGGGGCTCTGTAGGTACAGTTAGACGGTCCCTCGAGAGAAAACTGTCTAACTGTCTATCTGTCTATCTGTAGGTACAGTTAGACAGTTTTCTCTCGAGGGACCAAAGTGACAACAGTCATCATCATCATCGAAGCAGTGGTTAGGATACAGTTGCCGAAGAGTGTGAGAACTATGAAGAAGATGGAGGAAACCATCCCAGAGTCCACTCCTCCCTGAGACTTTATCCCATCGTACATCACCATGTTCCAGTCTTCACCCGTCAAAATCTAAACACACACACACACACACACACGCTGTTGTTTGAGTTCTTTAACAGCGACTCCAATCCGGGGTGGCTGGAGTTAGGACATGGGCGTACATTTTGATACTTTTTTACACAGCTTGTGTTTAGCCATTTGACTGTTTTCACACAAAAACTCTGCCAAGGGTACCTTATTTAAAGACACACAATAGAAGAACAAAATACAGTGAAAACAACTCAAACAGTAGACAGCTATGCAAATGTAGACAAGGCCTGTGGAGATATTGGCCATAAACCACCACCCTTTATTTAATTAGAAACCTTTTACCAGCTCAGTATTAATATATTCCTATTCATGACATTCTTGTGGTAAATGTTCCGCGATACCAGAGGTTTAGTCCAATCAGCACTCCGGGTTCTAACCAGCAGGTTTCTATTATATAAATACAGTATATGGGCTGACTTCAGGGTCCTATACTGTCAGGTTCTTCACCGTGTGTACCAAAAACATCCGTTAGTGCTACCTATAAACACCGGTCAAAAGTCTAACCTGAAATACTGTCATTATAGCTGCCGGAAAGGTGTCAAAGTTAGTGGGCGGAGTTCCACCGTCAAAGTTGAACCTGTCAGGAAGAAAAAGAGCACGAGAAGAGAGAGAAAGAGAGAGAGAGAGAGAGAGAGACATGGGAGACATTACAACGAGTTATGACACGTCGGGGATACATCCAGGTCCACATAGCAGAAAGTCCATTGTGAGTTCACAGTTCCTCAAGTCTCTCTCTCCACGCCATGAAGTCCATCATCAGTTCCTGCGTGCGTGCCTGCGTACCTGCGTGCGTGCGTACCTGCGTACTTGCGTACGTGTGTTGGTACGTGTGTGTTGCCGGGGTTAGTTCATCCCTTCTCTAGCAAATATGAGATTTTATGTGCGTGCGTTAGCGTGTGTGCGATTCTCATTCTCTACGTGTATTTGGGAGTGTGTGTGTGTGTGTGTGTGTGTGTGTGTGTACTGACTGTCCACCGAAGAGCTGCATGCCCAAAAGGGCGAAGACGACGATGAAGAGGAAGAGGAGGAAAAGCAAACTGATGATGGACTTCATAGAGTTGAGTAACGATACCACCAAGTTACGTAGAGGTGCCCAGTACCTGAGGAAAGAGAGGGGGGGAGGGGAGGGGGGGTGGAGGAGGGGGAGATGGGATTGAGATTGAAAAGAGGAGGAAGAGTGAAATAGGTTAGTCAATGAGCATCAACAGTTGTTCACAATATCTATACGAATCAAAATAGGAATAAGAGGTCAGGGGTCAGAGAAAGATATGTGGGATGGATAAAGGAGGGATTGAAAACGAATGATAAATCTCTCCAGTGTTGACAGAGAGAGAGACACACAGGGATGTTTGTGGGGAGAGACTCACTTGGTGACTTTGAAGATCCTGAGCAGTCGCAGTGCTCTCAACACACTGATACCAAACGATGTTCCCGGTTTGATAGCTGCATATATCACCTCAAAGATACTGCCCACGATCACCTGCCACACACACACAGACACACACACAGACACACACACAATAATATATTAATAGAATAATGGTAGTAGTGTAGTATTAATACAATATTAGTGCAATAGTAGGAGTGTAGTAATAATATATTAATAGTATAATGGTAGTAGTGTAGCAATAATACAATATTAGTGCAATAGTAGGAGTGTAGTAATAATATATTAATAGTATAATGGTAGTAGTGTAGTAATAATATATGAATAGTATAATGGTAGTAGTGTAGTAATAATATATGAATAGAATATTGGTAGTAGTGTAGTAATAATATATTAATAGTATAATGGTAGTAGTGTAGTAATAATATATTAATAGTATAATGGTAGTAGGGTCGTAATAATATATTAATAGTATAATGGTAGTAGTGTAGTGATAATATATTAATAGTATAATGGTAGTAGTGTAGTAATAATATATTAACAGTATAATGGTAGTAGTGTAGTAATAATATATTAATAGTATATTGGTAGTAGTGTAGTAATAATATATTAATAGTATAATGGTAGTTGTGTAGTAATAATATATTAATAGTATAATGGTAGTAGTGTAGTAATAATATATTAATAGTATAATGGTAGTAGTGTAGCATTAATACAATATTAGTGCAATAGTAGGAGTGTAGTAATATTGTAACAGGAGCAGACTTACAACACAGTCGAAGCAGTTGAAGGAAGAGTGAAAGTAAGGCCTAGTCCCCAGACCGTACATCTTAATACACATCTCTGACATGAACAGACCCAGGAATATAAACTCTGCATAGACTGGACGTAAGAGGAGAGGATAACACGGAAACAAAGAGAGGATGACGATGAGCAGGGAAGAGGAAAACAGACATGAGGTTAGTTGATTGGAAGTCAATACAAATGCCGTAGAGCCTTCTGACGACAGGCTACTTCTGTGAGAAGAACTGCCCACCTTCAATGGGCCGTACCACGTCCGATGTAAATGATACTGGACTCTGGCCATCGATAATCAGTTAAGCTCTGTGTGTGTGTGTGTGTGTGTGTGTGTGTGTGTGGTAGTGGTTCTACTTACAGAGGAAGTCTGATAGCAGCACCGGCTGGTTATGATGGACCACCGCAACACACATGGTGTTGAGGCCCACCAGACAAAGGACGGTCCAGTAGAACGCCTGGGTCTTCACCATCTTACGGATGAAGAACCGAATCCGCCGCTCGCTTTTGTTGTAGTTGGCCCCGTCCTTCAGATTACCGTGGCCGAACGGATCTCCTAGGCAACCACATGGATCGCTTAATAGTGCAATGAATTGTGTAATGCTTAATAGTGCAATGAATTGTGTAATGCTTAATAGTGCAATGAATTGTGTAATGCTTAATAGTGCAATGAATTGTGTAATGCTTAATAATGTAATGAATTGTGTCATGCTTAAAAGTGTAATGCTTAATAGTGTAATGCTTAATAGTGTAATGAATTGTGTAATGCTTAATAGTGCAATGAATTGTGTCATGCTTAATAGTGCAATGAATTGTGTCATGCTTAATAGTGCAATGAATTGTGTAATGCTTAATAATGTAATGCTTAATAATGTAATGCTTAATAGTGTAATGCTTAATAGTGCAATGAATTGTGTAATGCTTAATAATGTAATGAATTGTGTCATGCTTAATAGTGTAATGAATTGTGTAATGCTTAATAGTGTAATGCTTAATAGTGTAATGCTTAATAGTGTAATGCTTAATAGTGTAATGAATTGTGTAATGCTTAATAGTGTAATGCTTATTAGCGTAATGAATTGTGTAATGCTTAATAGTGTAATGCTTAATAGTGTAATGAATTGTGTAATGCTTAATAGTGTAATGCTTAATAGTGTAATGCTTAATAGTGTAATGCTTAATAGTGTAATGAATAGTGTAATGCTTAATAGTGTAATGCTTAATAGTGTAATGCTTAATAGTGTAATGCTTAATAGTGTAATGCTTAATAGTTTAATGCTTAATAGTTTAATGCTTAATAGTGTAATGCTATATAGTGTAATGCTTAATAGTGTAATGCTTAATAGTTTAATGCTTAATAGTGTAATGCTTCATAGTGTAATGCTTAATAGTGTAATGCTTAATAGTGCAATGCTTAATAGTGTAATGCTTAATAGTGTAATGCTTAATAGTGTACTGCTTAATAGTGTAATGCTTAATAGTGTAATGCTATATAGTGTAATGCTTAATAGTGTAATACTTAATAGTTTAATGCTTAATAGTGTAATGCTTAATAGTGTAATGCTTAATAGTTGAATGCTTAATATTGTAATGCTTAATAGTTTAATGCTTAATAGTTGAATGCTTAATAGTGTAATGCTTAATAGTGTAATGCTTAATAGTTTAATGCTTAATAGTGTAATGCTTAATAGTGTAATGCTTAATAGTGTAATGCTTAATAGTGTAATGCTTAGTAGTGTACTAAAAACCATTCTCTCTACCATCTTCTCCCTCTTCTGGATTCAGCAGCTCTTTCTTGTTCTTGTTCTTCACGGTACCTGGATAAAACACACATTGTTACCATTCATCTATCTCTCCATCCCTCTCTCTACATCCCTCCATCCCTATTTCTATCTCCCATACTCCTCTTTCTGCATTCTTCCCTCTGTCTACCCTGTCTCCCCTTGCCTTACGTCTCTCTCATTACGTCTCTCTCTCACCCCCTCCTGTCTCCTTCACTTGGTTTCTCTGTATCCTGTATCCCTGTACCTTCCCTTGCCTTACGTCTCTCTCATTACGTCTCTCTCACCCCCTCCTGTCTCCTTCACTTGGTTTCTCTGTATCCTGTATCCCTGTACCTTCCCTTGCCTTACGTCTCTCTCATTACGTCTCTCTCACCCCCTCCTGTCTCCTTCACTTGGTTTCTCTGTATCCTGTATCCCTGTACCCCTTCATCCTGAAATAACAGTGAAGTATCTTTACCGGTGAACAAGGTACCGTCTTCATTCAGAAGGACCTCCTCTGTGGAAACATCAAACCTCACGGTTAACAACAACAACATCACATGGCATTTGGTGAGTGTATGAGTGTGTCACTGAGTGTATGAGTGTGTCACTGAGTGTGTGAGTGTGTCACTGAGTGTATGAGTGTGTCACTGAGTGTGTGAGTGTGTCACTGAGTGTGTGAGTGTGTCACTGAGTGTGTGAGTGTGTCACTGAGTGTATGAGTGTGTCACTGAGTGTATGAGTGTGTCACTGAGTGTATGAGTGTGTCACTGAGTGTATGAGTGTGTCACTGAGTGTGTGAGTGTGTCACTGAGTGTATGAGTGTGTCACTGAGTGTGTGAGTGTGTCACTGAGTGTATGAGTGTGTCACTGAGTGTGTGAGTGTGTCACTGAGTGTGTGAGTGTGTCACTGAGTGTGTGAGTGTGTCACTGAGTGTGTGAGTGTGTCACTGAGTGTGTGAGTGTGTCACTGAGTGTGTGAGTGTGTCACTGAGTGTGTGAGTGTGTCACTGAGTGTGTGAGTGTGTCACTGAGTGTGTGAGTGTGTCACTGAGTGTGTGAGTGTGTCACTGAGTGTGTGAGTGTGTCACTGAGTGTGTGAGTGTGTCACTGAGTGTATGAGTGTTTCACTGAGTGTGTGAGTGTGTCACTGAGTGTGTGAGTGTGTCACTGAGTGTGTGAGTGTGTCACTGAGTGTGTGAGTGTGTCACTGAGTGTGTGAGTGTGTCACTGAGTGTGTGAGTGTGTCACTGAGTGTATGAGTGTGTCACTGAGTGTATGAGTGTGTCACTGAGTGTATGAGTGTGTCACTGAGTGTGTGAGTGTGTCACTGAGTGTGTGAGTGTGTCACTGAGTGTATGAGTGTGTCACTGAGTGTATGAGTGTGTCACTGAGTGTATGAGTGTGTCACTGAGTGTGTGAGTGTTTCACTGAGTGTGTGAGTGTGTCACTGAGTGTATGAGTGTGTCACTGAGTGTATGAGTGTGTCACTGAGTGTGTGAGTGTGTCACTGAGTGTGTGAGTGTGTCACTGAGTGTATGAGTGTGTCACTGAGTGTATGAGTGTGTCACTGAGTGTGTGAGTGTGTCACTGAGTGTATGAGTGTGTCACTGAGTGTATGAGTGTGTCACTGAGTGTGTGAGTGTGTCACTGAGTGTGTGAGTGTGTCACTGAGTGTGTGAGTGTGTCACTGAGTGTATGAGTGTGTCACTGAGTGTGTGAGTGTGTCACTGAGTGTGTGAGTGTGTCACTGAGTGTGTGAGTGTGTGTGTCAGTCAGTGTATGAGTGTGTCACTGAGTGTGTGAGTGTGTCACTGAGTGTGTGAGTGTGTCACTGAGTGTGTGAGTGTGTCACTGAGTGTGTGAGTGTGTCACTGAGTGTATGAGTGTGTCACTGAGTGTGTGAGTGTGTCACTGAGTGTGTGAGTGTGTCACTGAGTGTGTGAGTGTGTCACTGAGTGTATGAGTGTGTCACTGAGTGTATGAGTGTGTCACTGAGTGTGTGAGTGTGTCACTGAGTGTATGAGTGTGTCACTGAGTGTATGAGTGTGTCACTGAGTGTGTGAGTGTGTCACTGAGTGTGTGAGTGTGTCACTGAGTGTGTGAGTGTGTCACTGAGTGTATGAGTGTGTCACTGAGTGTATGAGTGTGTCACTGAGTGTGTGAGTGTGTCAATGAGTGTGTGAGTGTGTCACTGAGTGTATGAGTGTTTCACTGAGTGTGTGAGTGTGTCACTGAGTGTGTGAGTGTGTCACTGAGTGTGTGAGTGTGTCACTGAGTGTGTGAGTGTGTCACTGAGTGTGTGAGTGTTTCACTGAGTGTGTGAGTGTGTCACTGAGTGTGTGAGTGTGTCACTGAGTGTGTGAGTGTGTCACTGACTGTGTGAGTGTGTCACTGAGTGTGTGAGTGTGTCACTGAGTGTATGAGTGTTTCACTGAGTGTGTGAGTGTGTCACTGAGTGTGTGAGTGTGTCACTGAGTGTATGAGTGTTTCACTGAGTGTGTGAGTGTGTCACTGAGTGTGTGAGTGTGTGTGTCAGTCAGTGTATGAGTGTGTCACTGAGTGTGTGAGTGTGTCACTGAGTGTGTGAGTGTTTCACTGAGTGTGTGAGTGTTTCACTGAGTGTGTGAGTGTGTGTGTCAGTCAGTGTATGAGTGTGTCACTGAGTGTGTGAGTGTGTCACTGAGTGTATGAGTGTTTCACTGAGTGTGTGAGTGTGTCACTGAGTGTGTGAGTGTGTCACTGAGTGTGTGAGTGTGTGTGTCAGTCAGTGTATGAGTGTGTCACTGAGTGTGTGAGTGTGTCACTGAGTGTATGAGTGTGTCACTGAGTGTGTGAGTGTGTCACTGAGTGTGTGAGTGTGTCACTGAGTGTATGAGTGTTTCACTGAGTGTGTGAGTGTGTCACTGAGTGTGTGAGTGTGTCACTGAGTGTATGAGTGTTTCACTGAGTGTGTGAGTGTGTCACTGAGTGTGTGAGTGTGTCACTGAGTGTGTGAGTGTGTGTGTCAGTCAGTGTATGAGTGTGTCACTGAGTATGTGAGTGTGTCACTGAGTGTGTGAGTGTTTCACTGAGTGTGTGAGTGTTTCACTGAGTGTGTGAGTGTTTCACTGAGTGTGTGAGTGTGTGTGTCAGTCAGCGTATGAGTGTGTCACTGAGTGTGTGAGTGTGTCACTGAGTGTATGAGTGTTTCACTGAGTGTGTGAGTGTGTCACTGAGTGTGTGAGTGTGTCACTGAGTGTGTGAGTGTGTGTGTCAGTCAGTGTATGAGTGTGTCACTGAGTGTGTGAGTGTGTCACTGAGTGTATGAGTGTGTCACTGAGTGTGTGAGTGTGTCACTGAGTGTATGAGTGTGTCACTGAGTGTGAGTGTGTCACTGAGTGTATGTGTGTGTCACTGAGTGTGTGAGCGTTTCAGTCAGTGTATGAGTGTGTCACTGAGTGTATGAGTGTCACTGAGTGTGTGAGCGTGTCAGTCAGTGTATGAGTGTTTCACTGAGTGTATGAGTGTGTCACTGAGTGTATGAGTGTGTCACTGAGTGTATGAGTGTGTCACTGAGTGTATACATGTGTCACTGAGTGTATGAGTGTGTCACTGAGTGTGTGAGTTTGTCACTGAGTGTGTGAGCGTGTCCTTGTGTGTGTCTGTGTCAGTCAGTGCGTGAGCGTGTCCTTGTGTGTGTGTGTGTGTGTGTCAGTCAGTGTGTGAGTGTGTCCTTGTGTGTGTGTCAGTCAGTGTGTGAGCGTGTCCTTGTGTGTGTGTGTGGGTGTGTGTCAGTCAGTGTGTGAGCGTGTCCTTGTGTGTGTCAGTCAGTGCGTGAGCCTGTCCTTGTGTGTGTGTGTGTGTCAGTCAGTATGTGAGCGTGTCCTTGTGTGTGTGTGTGTGTGTGTCAGTCAGTATGTGAGCGTGTCCTTGTGTGTACCAACCTGCTTTACAGATCCATTCTAGATATCCATTTAGCTCTCTCTCTATCTGCTGCTGGCGTCTCAGTTTGAGGAACTCTGCACGGTTCTCAACCCGCTCTCTCTCTTTGGCAAACTCTCTGTAAGGACGAGAAGACACACATTGTCAGTATCCACGCATTGTCACACCCTCCAGGGAGCGCATGTGTGAACAGTGTGTGTGTGTGTGTGTGTGTGTGTGTGAGAGGTGGTTGGGTTTTTGTCGGCTGTGTATTAACAGATTCGGGGCTAACACATTTTAGCACAGTTCAGTCAGTCTGAGTAAAACACACACACACACTCACACACACACACACACACACACACACACACACACACACACACACTGTCTTCCTCGAAAGGAAAGACGCATGATAATAACTTAATATTGTAAAACCATTTCTCTGAGCCCGGCGGAATAGAATTACTGTGACATTACAGACTCAGGATGTGTGTAAAACTCAGGATGTGTGTAAAAATCAGGGTATGTGTAAACACACACACACACACATGGTGTGCACCTACCCTGAGAGGACGCCCAGCACCAGATTCAACATGAAGAAGGACCCGATGATGATGAGGGGGATATAGTACATCCAGTTCCAGGCACTTCCCTCAACATCGTTACTCTGGAATGACAGGGAGACAGACAGGGAAACAGACAGAGAGACAGACAGGGAGACAGACAGAAAGACAGACAGACAGAGAGACAGACAGGGAGACAGACAGAAAGACAGAGAGACAGGGAGACAGACAGGGAGAGAGACAGACAGGGAGACAGGGAGAGAGACATTTAATTAATTTCAGCTTGTATTGTATCATCAGACAATCTAGCATGAATGTGTCTGAGTGTAACTGAATATAAACACCGATGAGCCAAAACATTATGACCACTTATTTAAGTGAAGCACATTACGTTGATCATCTCCAATATGTCCCGGTAAGTGAACAATCAGGACCTACAGGTCACCTTCAGGGGTCTTTTAGAGTCCATGTCTCCACCCGTGGTCATAATGTTTAGGCTCGTCATCACATGTGTGTGGTCTCACTCACATAATATAACATCTGGGTCTGTCCCTCCATAGTAATACATCACATGTGGTCTCACTCACATAATATAACATCTGGGTCCATCCCTCCATAGTAATACATCACATCTGTGTGGTCTCACTTACATAATATAACATCTGGGTCCATCCCTCCATAGTAATACATCACATGTGGTCTCACTCACATAATATAACATCTGGGTCCATCCCTCCATAGTAATACATCACATGTGTGTGGTCTCACTTACATAATATAACATCTGGGTCCATCCCTCCATAGTAATACATCACATGTGGTCTCACTCACATAATATAACATCTGGGTCCATCCCTCCATAGTAATACATCACATGTGTGTGGTCTCACTCACATAATATAACATCTGGGTCCATCCCTCCATAGTAATACATCACATGTGGTCTCACTCACATAATATAACATCTGGGTCCATCCCTCCATAGTAATACATCACATGTGTGTGGTCTCACTTACATAATATAACATCTGGGTACATCCCTCCATAGTAATACATCACATGTGTGTGGTCTCACTCACATAATTTAACATCTGGGTCTGTCCCTCCATAGTAATACATCACATGTGGTCTCACTCACATAATATAACATCTGGGTCCATCCCTCCATAGTAATACATCACATGTGTGTGGTCTCACTCACATAATATAACATCTGGGTCTGTCCCTCCATAGTAATACATCACATGTGGTCTCACTCACATAATATAACATCTGGGTCCATCCCTCCATAGTAATACATCACATGTGTGTGGTCTCACTCACATAATATAACATCTGGGTCCATCCCTCCATAGTAATACATCACATGTGGTCTCACTCACATAATATAACATCTGGGTCCATCCCTCCATAGTAATACATCACATGTGTGTGGTCTCACTCACATAATATAACATCTGGGTCCATCCCTCCATAGTAATACATCACATGTGGTCTCACTTACATAATATAACATCTGGGTCCATCCCTCCATAGTAATAAATCACATGTGGTCTCACTCACATAATATAACATCCGGGTCCATCCCTCCATAGTAATAAATCACATGTGGTCTCACTCACATAATATAACATCTGGGTCCATCCCTCCATAGTAATAAATCACATGTGGTCTCACTCACATAATATAACATCTGGGTCCATCCCTCCATAGTAATACATCACATGTGTGTGGTCTCACTCACATAATATAACATCTGGGTCCATCCCTCCATAGTAATACATCACATCTGTGTGGTCTCACTCACATAATATAACATCTGGGTCCATCCCTCCATAGTAATACATCACATGTGTGTGCTCTCACTCACATAATATAACATCTGGGTCCATCCCTCCATAGTAATACATCACATGTGTGTGGTCTCACTCACATAATATAACATCTGGGTCCATCCCTCCATAGTAATACATCACATGTGTGTGGTCTCACTCACATAATATAACATCTGGGTCCATCCCTCCATAGTAATACATCACATGTGGTCTCACTCACATAATATAATATCTGGGTCCATCCCGCCATAGTAATACATCACATGTGGTCTCACTCACATAATATAACATCTGGGTCCGTCCCTCCATAGTAATACATCACATGTGGTCTCACTCACATAATATAACATCTGGGTCCATCCCTCCCTAGTAATAAATCACATGTGGTCTCACTCACATAATATAACATCTGGGTCCATCCCTCCATAGTAATACATCACATGTGGTCTCACTCACATAATATAACATCTGGGTCCATCCCTCCATAGTAATACATCACATGTGGTCTCACTTACATAATATAACATCTGGGTCCATCCCTCCATAGTAATATATCACATGTGTGTGGTCTCACTCACATAATTTAACATCTGGGTCTGTCCCTCCATAGTAATACATCACATGTGGTCTCACTCACATAATATAACATCTGGGTCCATCCCTCCATAGTAATACATCACATGTGGTCTCACTTACATAATATAACATCTGGGTCCATCCCTCCATAGTAATACATCACATGTGTGTGGTCTCACTCACATAATATAACATCTGGGTCCATCCCTCCATAGTAATAAATCACATGTGGTCTCACTCACATAATATAACATCTGGGTCCATCCCTCCATAGTAATACATCACATGTGTGTGGTCTCACTTACATAATATAACATCTCGGTCCATCCCTCCATAGTAATACATCACATGTGGTCTCACTCACATAATATAACATCTGGGTCCATCCCTCCATAGTAATACATCACATGTGTGTGGTCTCACTCACATAATATAACATCTGGGTCCATCCCTCCATAGTAATACATCACATGTGGTCTCACTCACATAATATAACATCTGGGTCCATCCCTCCATAGTAATACATCACATGTGTGTGGTCTCACTTACATAATATAACATCTGGGTCCATCCCTCCATAGTAATACATCACATGTGGTCTCACTCACATAATATAACATCTCGGTCCATCCCTCCATAGTAATACATCACATCTGTGTGGTCTCACTTACATAATATAACATCTCGGTCCATCCCTCCATAGTAATACATCACATGTGTGTGGTCTCACTCACATAATATAACATCTGGGTCCATCCCTCCATAGTAATACATCACATGTGTGTGGTCTCACTTACATAATATAACATCTCGGTCCATCCCTCCATAGTAATACATCACATGTGGTCTCACTCACATAATATAACATCTGGGTCCATCCCTCCATAGTAATACATCACATCTGTGTGGTCTCACTTACATAATATAACATCTCGGTCCATCCCTCCATAGTAATACATCACATGTGGTCTCACTCACATAATATAACATCTGGGTCCATCCCTCCATAGTAATACATCACATGTGTGTGGTCTCACTCACATAATATAACATCTGGGTCCATCCCTCCATAGTAATACATCACATGTGGTCTCACTCACATAATATAACATCTGGGTCCATCCCTCCATAGTAATACATCACATGTGTGTGGTCTCACTTACATAATATAACATCTGGGTCCATCCCTCCATAGTAATACATCACATGTGGTCTCACTCACATAATATAACATCTCGGTCCATCCCTCCATAGTAATACATCACATCTGTGTGGTCTCACTTACATAATATAACATCTCGGTCCATCCCTCCATAGTAATACATCACATGTGTGTGGTCTCACTCACATAATATAACATCTGGGTCCATCCCTCCATAGTAATACATCACATGTGTGTGGTCTCACTTACATAATATAACATCTCGGTCCATCCCTCCATAGTAATACATCACATGTGGTCTCATTCACATAATATAACATCTGGGTCCATCCCTCCATAGTAATACATCACATCTGTGTGGTCTCACTTACATAATATAACATCTCGGTCCATCCCTCCATAGTAATACATCACATGTGGTCTCACTCACATAATATAACATCTGGGTCCATCCCTCCATAGTAATACATCACATCTGTGTGGTCTCACTTACATAATATAACATCTCGGTCCATCCCTCCATAGTAATACATTGGAACACAGTGAGGACAGCAAAGAGAATGTTGTCGAATTGGGTGATCCCATAGTTGGGACCTGGCCAGTAACCTCTACAAACGGATCCATTAGGACACAATCTGGACGGCAACTCGGTACCGCATGGCGACTCATCATAAAACTCATCTAGAAAGAGAGAGAGGGAGAGAAAGAGAAAGAGGGAGAGAGAGAGAGAGAGAGAGAAAGAGAGAAAGAGAGAGAGGAGAGTGGTTATTGGAACAGCGGAGAACCCGAGCCGAACCCATGTGGCCGGTGCTTGCTGGATCGCGGGGGTCTTACCAGTGGCAATGTCGAAACAGGTGGTGTGGAACTTTCCCATGTAGAACTCGAGGCCGATGATGGCGAACATCAATATGGCCACAAAGAGAAGCAGACCGATCTGCAGCAGGGGGATCATAGCCTTCATGATGGACTTGAGTACCACCTGCAGGCCTGGAGGAGAAGTGCAGGGAGAGACACTCAGACTGGATGGAGGAGGGAGAGGATGGAGAGACGCTCAGACAGGATGGAGGAGGAAGAGGATGGAGAGACGCTCAGACAGGATGGAGGAGGAAGAGGATGGAGAGACGCTCAGACAGGATGGAGGAGGAAGAGGATGGAGAGACGCTCAGACAGGATGGAGGAGGAAGAGGATGGAGAGACGCTCAGACAGGATGGAAGAGGAAGAGGATGGAGAGACGCTCAGACAGGATGGAGGAGGAAGAGGATGGAGAGACGCTCAGACAGGATGGAAGAGGAAGTGGATGGAGAGACGCTCAGACAGGATGGAGGAGGAAGAGGATGGAGAGACGCTCAGACAGGATGGAGGAGGAAGAGGATGGAGAGACGCTCAGACAGGATGGAGGAGGAAGAGGATGGAGAGACGCTCAGACAGGATGGAGGAGGAAGAGGATGGAGAGACGCTCAGACAGGATGGAGGAGGAAGAGGATGGAGAGACGCTCAGACAGGATGGAGGAGGAAGAGGATGGAGAGACGCTCAGACAGGATGGAGGAGGAAGAGGATGGAGAGACGCTCAGACAGGATGGAGGAGGAAGAGGATGGAGAGACGCTCAGACAGGATGGAGGAGGAAGAGGATGGAGAGACGCTCAGACAGGATGGAGGAGGAAGAGGATGGAGAGACGCTCAGACAGGATGGAGGAGGAAGAGGATGGAGAGACGCTCAGACAGGATGGAGGAGGAAGAGGATGGAGAGACGCTCAGACAGGATGGAGGAGGAAGAGGATGGAGAGACGCTCAGACAGGATGGAGGAGGAAGAGGATGGAGAGACGCTCAGACAGGATGGAGGAGGAAGAGGATGGAGAGACGCTCAGACAGGATGGAGGAGGAAGAGGATGGAGAGACGCTCAGACAGGATGGAGGAGGAAGAGGATGGAGAGACGCTCAGACAGGATGGAGGAGGAAGAGGATGGAGAGACGCTCAGACAGGATGGAGGAGGAAGAGGATGGAGAGACGCTCAGACAGGATGGAGGCCACCGGCCACCGGATACAGAGAGGGGGGGGGGGTACTTACTGGGAATCCCTGACACCAACTTCAGTGGTCGCAGAACCCTGACTGCTCTCAGTGTCCGTAGGTCAAATTCGGAGCCAACCGACGACAAAATACTGAGAGAGGAAGAAGAGAGAGAAAAGACAAATAATTAGAAAAACTGGAAAGAGGAGTACAGTATTTCCTTGCATTTAACACACACACACACACACGCTCGTTATACGATACGTTACATAGAGTGTGTGTATTATGTCAGGGTGTGTAGTTTCACTATGACCTCTCCTCCAGCTGGAGGTGCATCCCTGGCCAGGGTTGTTGTCAGGGCAACGACAGGCTAACACTGCGCCCTATTCCCTAATCAGTGCGCTGGAACGGGGAATACCGTCTATTAGGGACGCACCCATAATCCCCCAGAACGATGGTTGTCTTTTTCCCATCTCTATTTCTATCAAACCGTGAGCCATGCATTTTCCGCCACTGCAGTTACATTTACTTTATTGGCAGGAAAAACATTGCGTGAATAAATATCGCCACATCATCACTGTATACATAAAACATGTAACACCCGTTGTTAAATAAAGCAATGCATTTTTCTAATAACAGATACCATGAAATATGTCTTATTAGAAAGAGGAGCGATCGAACGACAGCTGTCAATGCCAACATAAATGAACACATTTGATTGAATGATCAGGAGAAATTACTCATCTATGTCATTTGACCAATCTACAAAAACGTTCACTTCCTTATGAAATAAGTCTACAAACAGCGTTATCATCAGAGGTGATTTCTAGCGGATAACCAGGCAATAATTTTTCATGTAGTGACCACACATATGGTCCTGTCAGGGTAACCGTCACTGGTCATGTAGTGACAACACATACGGTCCTGTCAGGGTAACCGTCACTGGTCATGTAGTGACCACACATACGGTCCTATCAGGATAACCGTCACTGGTCATGTAGCGACCACACATACGATCCTGTCAGGATAACTGTCACTAGTCATGTAGTGATCACACATACGGTCCTGTCAGGGTAACCGTCACTGGTCATGTAGTGAAAACACATACGGTCCTGTCAGGGTAACCGTCCCTGGTCATGTAGTGACCACACATACGGTCCTGTCAGGATAACCGTCACTGGTCATGTAGCGACCACATATACGGTCCTGTCAGGGTAACCGTCACTGGTCATGTAGTGACAACACATACGGTCCTGTCAGGGTAGCCGTCACTGGTCATGTAGTGACCACACATACGGTCCTGTCAGGATAACCGTCACTGGTCATGTAGCGACCACATATACGGTCCTGTCAGGGTAACCGTCACTGGTCATGTAGTGACCACACATACGGTCCTGTCAGGATAACCGTCACTGGTCATGTAGTGACCACATATACTGTCCTGTCAGGGTAACCGTCACTGGTCATGTAGTGACCACACATACGGTCCTGTCAGGATAACCGTCACTGGTCATGTAGTGACCACATATACTGTCCTGTCAGGGTAACCGTCACTGGTCATGTAGTGACCACATATACTGTCCTGTCAGGGTAACCGTCACTGGTCATGTAGTGACCACATATACTGTCCTGTCAGGGTAACCGTCACTGGTCATGTAGTGACCACATATACTGTCCTGTCAGGGTAACCGTCACTGGTCATGTAGTGACTACACATACGGTCCTGTCAGGGTAACCGTCACTGGTCATGTAGTGACAACACATACGGTCCTGTCAGGGTAACCATCACTGGTCATGTAGTGACCACATATACTGTCCTGTCAGGGTAACCGTCACTGGTCATGTAGTGACCACATATACGGTCCTGTCAGGGTAGCCTTATCTTTTCATGTCTTCCCAGTTATTTCTGTTCACTGAATGAATGATGACGTCACCGTCTGGTACTGTTCTTATCTCAGTTGTTTTCTTCTTTGGCCCAATGAATACACATATAATGACACACTCATTTATTCCACCTACTCTATTATCCATGTTAACTCTTTAGTCCTCTCATTGTCTGTCTCTCTCCCAATCTCAGTCTCTCTCTCTCACTCTGTTTTTTTTGTCTTTCTGTGTCTGTCACTCTCCCTATATATGTTTCAATCTCTGTCACACTCTCTCCCTGTCTCCCTGTATTTCTCTCTCCCCCTCTCCCTCTATCTTAGTCTCCATCTCTTTGCACATTATCCTCCCATCACAACCTCTTCAGTCTCTCCCCATTCTCACCCATCTCCCATTTTGTCTCTTTCTGTCCCTCCGTCATTCCTCACCCCAATCTGACTCTCTAACTCAGACCCCAGACGATATCTCTCTGAAAGACAGTGCAGGTCGGAAAATTCCATCCATCCAGCCTTTCTTTATTAATTTCTTTCTGCGGGGGTGTAAAGCAGGGCTGTCCACGGAGGAGCGGAGGGCGGGAGTCTTGCGGGGGTGGCAAGGTGATGGAGTGTGGAGAAAACCAGGCTCCCCAAGAAACAGACTAACAACCCACAGGACATGTGTGTGACAGAGAATGACAGAAAGGAAAGGAGGTGGGAAAAAGTCAAAGGAGAGGAGGTGGACACGGGCGCGGAGATCCAGTTCATCGGGGCCAACGCCAAGACAGAATGAGACCAGTCCGAGACGGTTCCCTTAACTCCGTCCAAAACAGAAATAAAAGAAAGCATTTGGCCCATGTCCTCCCACTCTTCTCTAAACTAATTCCTTTAAGAGCCCGATTTATTAACAGCTATGATATATCCGTCCAGAAAAGTCATTCTCTCGATGGGGTTTTAACTGTGTGTGAGTGGATATTTATCCAAGTGTGTGTGTGTTGGCCGAGCTAGTCATTGACTCAATAGAGTTTTAACAGGATAGCTGGCCAGAGAGCCACTGAGGTAAGCTAAAACCGACCGCCTCACGTCAAGGCGAGGACTAATAATGGAATTAGGACGTTGGATGGATAAATGGAGAGAGGGACAGATTAATTGAGTTGGCTTTATGTTGAAGGAGTCTTCCTTGCGGCATTTAACTAAATTCTCCCCAGAGCCGGCACTGTCCATTTCCCTCTCTGGGATTGACAGATGGATGCACGGATAAATATTCCTCTCTATACACTAAGTTACAACTGCTTAGTGGTGATGTGTTGTATGTCGTCATATTCACAATACTGTATGTTTAATACAGACAGAGAGTCAGACAGACAGTCGGTCAGACAGACAGACAGACAGGCAGTCGGTCAGACAGACAGACAGACAGACAGTCGGTCAGATAGACAGACAGACAGACAGCCGGTCAGACAGACAGTCGGTCAGACAGACAGACAGACAGGCAGTCGGTCAGACAGACAGACAGACAGACAGTCGGTCAGATAGACAGACAGACAGACAGCCGGTCAGATAGATAGTCGGTCAGACAGGGTGCCTCTTTAGACACTAGCCCGTTGCCTATAGCAACGACATGGCATGCACATACATCCACTCACCACCGGAGGTGCCAGAACACACCGGGTGGCACAGAGAGGAAGAGGTGAGAACAGAGGGACACAGAAATGAGGATGTGTGAGTAAGAGTGGAATAGGAAAAGGAGTGAGAGGAAGAGGATGTGTGAGTAAGAGTGGAATAGGAAAAGGAGTGAGATGAAGAGGATGTGTGAGTAAGAGTGGAATAGGAAAAGGAGTGAGAGGAAGAGGATGTGTGAGTAAGAGTGGAATAGGAAAAGGAGTGAGAGGAAGAGGATGTGTGAGTAAGAGTGGAATAGGAAAAGGAGTGAGAGGAAGAGGATGTGTGAGTAAGAGTGGAATAGGAAAAGGAGTGAGAGGAAGAGGATGTGTGAGTAAGAGTGGAATAGGAAAAGGAGGGAGAGGAAGAGGATGTGTGAGTAAGAGTGGAATAGGAAAAGGAGTGAGAGGAAGAGGATCTGTGAGTAAGAGTGGAATAGGAAAAGGAGTGAGAGGAAGAGGATGTGTGAGTAAGAGTGGAATAGGAAAAGGAGTGAGAGGAAGAGGATGTGTGAGTAAGAGTGGAATAGGAAAAGGAGTGAGAGGAAGAGGATGTGTGAGTAAGAGTGGAATAGGAAAAGGAGTGAGAGGAAGAGGATGTGTGAGTAAGAGTGGAATAGGAAAAGGAGTGAGAGGAAGAGGATGTGTGAGTAAGAGTGGAATAGGAAAAGGAGTGAGAGGAAGAGGATGTGTGAGTAAGAGTGGAATAGGAAAAGGAGTGAGAGGAAGAGGATGTGTGAGTAAGAGTGGAATAGGAAAAGGAGTGAGAGGAAGAGGATGTGTGAGTAAGAGTGGAATAGGAAAAGGAGTGAGAGGAAGAGGATGTGTGAGTAAGAGTGGAATAGGAAAAGGAAAAGGAGTGAGAGGAAGAGGATGTGTGAGTAAGAGTGGAATAAATGAGTAGAACGCTGGGCAGAAGTGTTGAAAGGCGACATAAAATATCCCTGTATTATTTCTACACTATTTGCACATTGTTAACTACATAAGCAACGCTGGCAATATACCATCTGATTTTCCTTCATGTTTCAGATATGTTTGTGTAACATTCACTTAAAATTTTAGATTTTATTCTTGTTAATTATTCTTGGTATTTATTCTCTTCAATTCCCTCGTTGCTTAGACAAAGTAAACAGATTCTTCCCATGCCAATAAAAGTCCAGTAAACTAAATGGATACCCTGCAGACAGCGAAAGAGAAAGAGAGGAAGAGAGGCAGAGAGGAAGAGAGGCAGAGAGGCAGAGAGGAAGAGGCAGAGAGGAAGAGAGGCAGAGGAAGAGAGAAAGAGAGGAAGAGACGAAGAGAGAAAGAGAGGCAGAGAGGAAGAGGGTAAGAGTGGAAGAGTGGAAGAGAGGAAGAGAGGAAGAGGCAGAGAGGCAGAGGAAGAGAGAAAGAGAGGAAGAGACAAAGAGAGAAAGAGAGGCAGAGAGGAAGAGGGGAAGAGAGGAAGTGAATTCAGGGGTGAACGTGAGAGAGAACCTGAGGAGATGTTTTCCGTGCGAGGCGGCCCGTGTGATTGGGTAATACGGAGCAAAGGAGAAGGAGAGAGTAGCGAGTGATTCACACAGAGGCAAGGAGGTGTGGAGGAGGTGTAGAGGAGGTGTAGAGGAGGTGTAGAGGAGGTGTAGAGGAGGTGTGGAGGAGGTGTAGAGGAGGTGTAGAGGAGGTGTGGAAGAGGTGTAGAGGAGGTGTAGAGGAGGTGTGGAGGAGGTGTGGAGGAGGTGTAGAGGAGGTGTGGAGGAGGTGTAGAGGAGGTGTAGAGGAGGTGTGGAGGAGGTGTAGAGGAGGTGTGGAGGAGGTGTGTAGGGAGTGTAGAGGAGGTGTGGAGGAGGTGTAGAGGAGGTGTAGAGGAGGTGTAGAGGAGGTGTAGAGGAGGTGTAGAGGAGGTGTAGAGAAGGTGTGTATGGAGTGTAGAGGAGGTGTGGAGGAGGTGTAGAGGAGGTGTAGAGGAGGTGTAGAGGAGGTGTAGAGAAGGTGTGTAGGGAGTGATGACGGAGCCACAGCACAGGGGGAACACCTGTCCGTTACACCAGGGAAGACATTTCTCGGGATACGTTCTTGTGAACGGCGTGTCTGTTGGACGCTGCTGTAAAGGCCCCGCCTACACACCAAAACAAACACACGACGGCGAACGATGATGACGATGAAGATGGTGATGGTCCCTCGCCACCCTCACGTCACCAGGGTCTCTCCTCGTTCTCGGTGCTGCCGTGGCAACCGGCGATCCCTCTTCTCTCGTGCGGAGTCTCCACGGTTACCGAGCCACTCTCATTCATAACCGTTGCCGTGGCAACTGGGCTCTCGCTCATTGAGGGAATCTCGACATTGCCGCGGCAACGGCGGGTGGAGGGCTGGTGTGGGGGGGGTAGGCTCTCCTGGCGATTGATTTTCCGGCCCTTCGTTAGGTGTGGATTCTCTGCACTGACACCCACTGACAGGCAATCTCATCTGGTTAGGCAGAAGGCTCTGCAGTTTATGGTTTACACACACACACACACACACACACACACACTGTCCGGGACACACTGGCGGTATATAGGCCAAACTCCACGAATCCCAAAGGTGTCTCATTACCAATAGAGACCGGATAACGATAAAAGATCTATTTTATGTTATAGACGTGGTAAGCAAGCTCACATATCGCAGTTTCTAGCCAATAAGTATTGGGTGCATAAACAGCCCAGTGTGTGTGTGTGTGTGTGTGTGCATGTAGGTGGGTATATGTGTGTGTGTGTGTGTGTGCATGTAGGTGGGTATATGTGTGTGTGTGTGTGTGTGTGTATGTAGGTGGGTATGTAGGTGTGTGTGTGTGTGCGCATGTAGGTGAATATATGTGTGTGTGTGTGTGTGCATGTAGGTGAATATATGTGTGTGTGTGTGTGTGTGTGTGTGTGTGTGTGTGTGCGCATGTAGGTGAATATATGTATGTGTGTGTGTGTGTGTGCATGTTGGTGGGTATATGTGTGTGTGTGTGTGTGCGCATGTGTGTGTGTGTATGTAGGTGGGTATGTAGGTGTGTGTGTGTGTGTGCGCGCATGTTTGTGTGTGTGTGCGTGCATGTAGGTGGGTATGTATGTGTGTGTGTGTGTGTGGTAGAATATCATCTATTAAGAGCAGAGGCATTTGGGTCAGCTGTGTGTCTACTTCATCACGTCACGTCACCATACATATCTTTAACTGGAGAGAGAGTAGGTGTGCATTGTTTATTCAAATGAGCCCCCTATCACACGCACACATGCACGCACACACGCACACGCACACGCACACACACACAGCACATTAGAAAAACCCGGACGTAATACAAAAACATAGGACATAAAACCAGAAAAATACCCTGCAGAAAAATCACACTACTTCCCTTAGAACCTGCTAGAACAAGCCACCCACCATCTGGCTAAGGCCCATTAGTCGCGGCAACCATTATGTCACTGGACACACACCCCTGTTTTTCACAATGTGGATGGTACGCCCCAATCATTTCCCATTATTGGACGACTCTATTTGCTGAGATGAGGGGGGACCGTCACAACCCAGGGGGTGGGGGGTTTGTTCCCGCTACAGCCTGCGTCATCAAACCCCGCCCACCTCCTTCCATACAGGGGAGCTATTCCTCCCTTCTCCTCTCTCCCGCCCATTTCCCTTCCACCATCTTTCTCCCTGCACACACTACACCTCCCTATCCTCTCCTCCTTCTATATTACTGTGGTTCTCTTGCCATCTCTGACTGACTCCTCTCTCCCGCCCCTTTTAGCCCTCTCCTTATTTTAATATCTCCTGCCCTCCCTCTCACCCTCTCTTTTCTCTCTCCCGCCATCTTTTCACTCTCACTTCCCTCTCGCTCATTTATCTCAGTCTCTCTGTTTTTCTCTCTCTCTCCACCACCTTTGTCCCTAATCTTTCCTCCTCCCATTCCTCTCCTTAACCTCCCCCTCTCCTCTCCTCCCATTCCTCTCCTTAACCTCCCCCTCTCCTCTCCTCCCATTCCTCTCCTTAACCTCCCCCTCTCCTCTCCTCCCATTCCTCTCCTTAACCTCCCCCTCTCCTCTACTCCCATTCCTCTCCTTAACCTCCCCCCTCTCCTCTCCTCTCATTCCTCTCCTTAACCTCCCCCCTCCCCCTCTCCTCCCATTCCTCTCCTTAACCTCCCCTCTCCTCTCCTCCCATTCCTCTCCTTAACCTCCCCCTCTCCTCTACTCTCATTCCTCTCCTTAACCTCCCCCTCTCCTCTCCTCTCATTCCTCTCCTTAACCTCCCCCTCCCCCTCTCCCTCCCATTCCTCTCCTTTACCTCCCCCTCTCCTCTCCTCCCATTCCTCTCCTTAACCTCCCCCTCTCCTCTCCTCCCATTCCTCTCCTTAACCTCCCCCTCTCCTCTCCTCCCATTCCTCTCCTTAACCTCCCCCCTCCTCTCCTCCCATTCCTCTCCTCAACCTCCTCCCACTCTCCTCTCCTCCCATTCCTCTCCTTAACCTCCCCCCCTCCCCCTGTTCTCTCCTCCCCTCACCATCCCTTTTCACCCCTTCATACTAGCTGATCCTCCACCTGTTTCTCCGTGGAGACCAGTGTGTGATCTGGCCTTCGCAAGGACATCAGCTGTTCAATAAGTGTGTGTGTGTGTGTGTGTCGCACATTGTGAATATGTCTCTCTCTCTGTATGTGTGTGTGTGTGTGTTTGTGTGCATGCTTACTGTCTGGTGTGTGTGTGTGTATGTAGCCTCAAAATGTTCTGTGGATTAATGTGTGTATCCCAGTGTCCTGGTGTTCAGTAGAGTGTGTTTACTATAGATCACTGTAGATGTAGTGTCCTGGTGTTCAGTAGAGTGTGTTTACTATAGATCACTGTAGATGTAGTGTCCTGGTGTTCAGTAGAGTGTTTACTATAGATCACTGTAGATGTAGTGTCCTGGTGTTCAGTAGAGTGTGTTTACTATAGATCACTGTAGATGTAGTGTCCTGGTGTTCAGTAGAGAGTGTTTACTATAGATCACTGTAGATGTAGTGTCCTGGTGTTCAGTAGAGTGTGTTTACTATAGATCACTGTAGATGTAGTGTCCTGGTGTTCAGTAGAGTGTTTACTATAGATCACTGTAGATGTAGTGTCCTGGTGTTCAGTAGAGTGTGTTTACTATAGATCACTGTAGATGTAGTGTCCTGGTGTTCAGTAGAGACTGTTTACTATAGATCACTGTAGATGTAGTGTCCTGGTGTTCAGTAGAGACTGTTTACTATAGATCACTGTGGATGTAGTGTCCTGGTGTTCAGTAGAGTGTGTTTACTATAGATCACTGTAGATGTAGTGTCCTGGTGTTCAGTAGAGAGTGTTTACTATAGATCACTGTAGATGTAGTGTCCTGGTGTTCAGTAGAGTGTGTTTACTATAGATCACTGTAGATGTAGTGTCCTGGTGTTCAGTAGAGTGTTTACTATAGATCACTGTAGATGTAGTGTCCTGGTGTTCAGTAGAGTGTGTTTACTATAGATCACTGTAGATGTAGTGTCCTGGTGTTCAGTAGAGTGTTTACTATAGATCACTGTAGATGTAGTGTCCTGGTGTTCAGTAGAGTGTGTTTACTATAGATCACTGTAGATGTAGTGTCCTGGTGTTCAGTAGAGAGTGTTTACTATAGATCACTGTAGATGTAGTGTCCTGGTGTTCAGTAGAGTGTGTTTACTATAGATCACTGTAGATGTAGTGTCCTGGTGTTCAGTAGAGTGTTTACTATAGATCACTGTAGATGTAGTGTCCTGGTGTTCAGTAGAGTGTGTTTACTATAGATCACTGTAGATGTAGTGTCCTGGTGTTCAGTAGAGACTGTTTACTATAGATCACTGTAGATGTAGTGTCCTGGTGTTCAGTAGAGACTGTTTACTATAGATCACTGTGGATGTAGTGTCCTGGTGTTCAGTAGAGTGTGTTTACTATAGATCACTGTAGATGTAGTGTCCTGGTGTTCAGTAGAGAGTGTTTACTATAGATCACTGTAGATGTAGTGTCCTGGTGTTCAGTAGAGACTGTTTACTATAGATCACTGTAGATGTAGTGTCCTGGTGTTCAGTAGAGTGTGTTTACTATAGATCACTGTGGATGTAGTGTCCTGGTGTTCAGTAGAGAGTGTTTACTATAGATCACTGTAGATGTAGTGTCCTGGTGTTCAGTAGAGAGTGTTTACTATAGATCACTGTGGATGTAGTGTCCTGGTGTTCAGTAGAGAGTGTTTACTATAGATCACTGTAGATGTAGTGTCCTGGTGTTCAATAGAGTGTTCACTATAGATCACTGTAGATGTAGTGTCCTGGTGTTCAGTAGAGACTGTTTACTATAGATCACTGTAGATGTAGTGTCCTGGTGTTCAGTAGAGTGTGTTTACTATAGATCACTGTGGATGTAGTGTCCTGGTGTTCAGTAGAGTGTGTTTACTATAGATCACTGTGGATGTAGTGTCCTGGTGTTCAGTAGAGTGTGTTTACTATAGATCACTGTAGATGTAGTGTCCTGGTGTTCAGTAGTGTGTTTACTATAGATCACTGTAGATGTAGTGTCCTGGTGTTCAGTAGAGTGTGTTTACTATAGATCACTGTAGATGTAGTGTCCTGGTGTTCAGTAGAGAGTGTTTACTATAGAACACTGTAGATGTAGTGTCCTGGTGTTCAGTAGAGTGTTTACTATAGATCACTGTAGATGTAGTGTCCTGGTGTTCAGTAGAGAGTGTTTACTATAGATCACTGTAGATGTAGTGTCCTGGTGTTCAGTAGGGAGTGTTTACTATAGATCACTGTAGATGTAGTGTCCTGGTGTTCAGTAGAGAGTGTGTATGAGACTGCAGAGTAATAATGATAATGTGAAAATTCATACAGGTACCAGGCCTCTGTCTCCTCTCATTTTACTCTCAGTCTCCACCCCTCTCTCCCCCTCAGTCTCCTCCCCCTCTCTCCCCCTCAGTCTCCTCCCCCTCTCCCCCCTCAGTCTCCTCCCCCTCTCTCACTCTCAGTCTCCTCCCCCTCTCTCACTCTCCTCCCCCCTCTCCCCCCTCAGTCTCCTCCCCCTCTCTCCCCATCAGTCTCCTCCCCTCTCTCACTCTCAGTCTCCTCCCCCTCAGTCTCCTCCTCTCTCACTCTGTATCCTCCCCTCTCCCACTCTCAGTCTCCTCCCCCTCTCTCCCACTCTCTGTCTCCTCCCTCTCTCCTCTCATTTTACCCTCAGTCTCCTCACCTCTCTCCCCCTCAGTCTCCTCCCCCTCTCTCCCCCTCAGTCTCCTCCCCCTCTCTCACTCTCAGTCTCCTCCCCTCTCTCACTCTCAGTCTCCTCCCCCTCTCTCCCCCTCAGTCTCCTCCCCCTCTCTCCCCATCAGTCTCCTCCCCCTCTCTCACTCTCAGTCTCCTCCCCCTCTCTCCCCCTCAGTCTCCTCCTCTCTCACTCTCAGTCTCCTCCCCCTCTCCCCTTCTCCCACTCTCAGTCTCCTCCCCCTCTCTCCCACTCTCAGACTCCTCCCCCTCACCCACTCTCAGTCTCCTCCCCCTGTCTCACCCCTGTCCTTCACAAGCGTAACATACCAAAGCTACGGATATTCCAGTGTTCCGAACGACCTCCATTCTGACCGTGTTTAGTAGCACACGCTGTTAGAACCACTACAAAAGCATAATGGACACTTCATATGCCGGGTCTTAACCCAGTTGCAGCAGAGGACAGATCACTGGTTACTACAAATGTGTCGGTTATGAATGTCTTATGAAGGTCTTATGTATGTCTTACTATATAACATACTATCTGCCCATTCATGTAATAAGAGTGGGTTATGTGTCACATTATGTGCATATCAGTATGGCTTATGAATGGGTTATGAATGGGTTATGTATGGGTTATGTATGGGTTATGAATGGGTTATGAATGGGTTATGAATGGGTTATGAATGGGTTATGTATGGGTTATGAATGGGTTATGAATGGGTTATGAATGGGTTATGAATGGGTTATGTATGGGTTATGAATGGGTTATGAATAAGTTATGAATGGGTTATGAATGGGTTATGTATGGGTTATGTATGGGTTATGAATGGGTTATGTATGGGTTATGAATGGGTTATGTATGGGTTATGAATGGGTTATGTATGGGTTATGTATGGGTTATGTATGGGTTATGAATGGGTTATGAATGGGTTATGAATGGGTTATTAATGGGTTATGTATGGGTTATGAGTTCATGCAATTTCTATCTAAGCATCATCTTCAGTTTTTTCAACTGACCTATTTGCAGAGCAGAACAGGAAAACATTTCTGATTTGGACACGAGGTACTTTACAGATACATGGCACGACTCATAATGTCCACACATTGACTGGAGCTAAAGTTCCAACTATAAAATCAACCAATTTAAGTTGCATTCTAAAAAGGTTAGGTTAGGGTTATGTTTAGAGAACATTGTCAAATTGAGCATTCAGCTCGATTTTGATGCGTGCTCCGCCCTCCTCATTATGTCAACCAATCATATTATTTGTTTGATGAAGTGAAACTCCATTGTGTTCTGAAGAGGCTCCCATGGTAACCGGTCGGTCCCAGGTGCTGCCCCCTCCGATGGCATATGTTATGTTATACTGTGACATCACTACAAAAGTTCAGTTAGGAGTATAATTCCAAATCAATTCACCGTCAGACGGCCTGTGAATACCAAGCAGGCAGGACGCTAGTCTCCCTCTCTCCTTTTTCTCCCCACCTCCTTTTTTATATCCTTCTCAATCTATATCTACTTGTCTAACTTTTCTCTCATTCATTTTGTATCTCACTCTGCAGCTCTCCTGAGTGTTCCAAGAATGTATCTACAGAAACACACACACAGACATACACAGACACAAACAGACTAACACAGACACACACACACACACACACACAGGTCTGGCTAGCTAAGTCACGACGCACAGAGAGAGACATGAGTCTCTGTGTATCATTACTCGCTGGTAGCTACAACACACACACACACCAACACACACACACCTTGTGTCTATGTAGATCGTCAGAGACAATGTGCATAGAGTAGCTAGTGTGTGTGTGTGTGTGTGCGCGTGCAGGGAACAGTCTGTAAATAGAAATGAAAGCTGCAGGAGGAGGTCTTTTATCTTCAAAGTTCAGTTCTTTACACACACACACACACCGACACCATCACCGACACACACGCGCAGACACACACACACAATTACACACGCAGACACACACACACACACACACACACACACACACACACACACACACACACACACACACACACACACACACACACACAGGACACTGAACATTGGGGGACACAGTGATAAGAGGGGATTAAGTAAGAACACTTGACTGATAGCTGTTGTCCAATCGTTAATAAGTTAATTAACTAATTTTGTTTGAAGAACTGGACTTAAATTATTTTGTAAGACAGCACTGTCGTAGGATATGAGAGGTACCTGAGCTAACAGAAGCTACTAGCCCAGTTATAGGCAACACATTGAGATATAACATTGCATGTCTCACTGTAGTTATATACAACACAGAGAGATATAACATTACATGTCTCACTGTAGTTATAGACAACACATAGAGATATAACATTACATGTCTCACTGTTATTATAGACAACACAGAGAGATATAACATTACATGTCTCACTGTAGTTATATACAACACAGAGAGATATAACATTACATGTCTCACTGTAGTTATAGACAACACATAGAGATATAACATTACATGTCTCACTGTTATTATAGGCAACACATAGAGATATAACATTACATGTCTCACTGTTATTATAGGCAACACATAGAGATATAACATTACATGTCTCACTGTTATTATAGGCAACACATAGAGATATAACATTACATGTCTCACTGTTATTATAGGCAACACAGAGAGATATAACATTACATGTCTCACTGTTATTATAGGCAACACATAGAGATATAACATTACATGTCTCACTGTTATTATAGGCAACACATAGAGATATAACATTACATGTCTCACTGTTATTATAGGCAACACATAGAGATATAACATTACATGTCTCACTGTTATTATAGGCAACACATAGAGATATAACATTACATGTCTCACTGTTATTATAGGCAACACATAGAGATATAACATTACATGTCTCACTGTTATTATAGGCAACACATTGAGATATAACATTACATGTCTCACTGTAGTTATATACAACACAGAGAGATATAACATTACATGTCTCACTGTAGTTATATACAACACAGAGAGATATAACATTACATGTCTCACTGTTATTATATACAACACAGAGAGATATAACATTACATGTCTCACTGTAGTTATATACAACACAGAGAGATATAACATTACATGTCTCACTGTAGTTATATACAACACAGAGAGATATAACATTACATGTCTCACTGTTATTATAGACAACAGATTGAGATATAACATTACATGTCTAACTGTTATTATAGACAACACAGAGAGATATAACATTACATGTCTAACTGTTATTATAGACAACACATAGAGATAACATTACATGTCTCACTGTAGTTATAGACAACACTGGACGACTGGATCTATACAAGGGACTTTGCCTGCTTCGATTTAGTTATGGAAACCCCCAACCTTCCCAAGGACAACCTTCTCAGATGCCTACACGTTATCAACTTCGTGCAGAAAACGTTTTCCAGCAATGAATAACGTTAGACCGTATCCACCCTGAACATGTGTCATCATCTTTACATTTGGTATACAAAGTGATTTCCATGCAGTTAAACCAACGTGACCATAAACAACCTCAATTAAACCTGGGTAATATAAGCTTTAACCTTAGAGTCAAAATGCCACATTTGGTAATTTAGAGCGATGGGTGCGTCCCACACTGGTTACACAAGGCAGTGAAGAAACTAGAACGACACAGTATTCTGGCCAATGAACTCGTGTAGATATTTAGAACAAGTAGGGAGAGGATAGATGTGTGTCTGTGTGTGTGTGTCTGTGTGTGTGTGTGTCTGTGTGTGTCTGTGTGTGTGTGTGTGTGTCTGTGTGTCTGTGTGTGTCTGTGTGTGTGTGTGTGTGTCTGTCTGTCTGTGTGTCTGTCTGTGTGTTTCTGTGTGTGTGTGTGTGTTTCTGTGTTTTTCTGTGTGTGTCTGTGTATGTCTGTGTGTGTGTGTGTGTTTCTGTGTGTGTGTGTGTGTGTGTTTCTGTGTTTTTCTGTGTGTGTCTGTGTATGTCTGTGTCTGTGTGTGTGTTTTTGTGTGTGTGTTTCTGTGTGTGTGTGTGTGTGTGTTTCTGTGTTTTTCTGTGTGTGTCTGTGTATGTCGGTGTGTGTGTGTGTTTCTGTGTGTGTGTGTGTTTCTGTGTTTTTCTGTGTGTGTCTGTGTATGTCGGTGTGTGTGTTTCTGTGTGTGTGTGTGTTTCTGTGTTTTTCTGTGTGTGTGTGTGTGTGTGTGTTTCTGTGTTTTTCTGTGTGTGTCTGTGTATGTCGGTGTGTGTTTCTGTGTGTGTGTGTGTTTTTCTGTGTGTGTCTGTGTATGTCGGTGTGTGTGTTTCTGTGTGTGTGTGTCTGTGTGTGTGTGTTTCTGTGTGTTTCTGTGTTTTTCTGTGTGTGTGTTTTGGAGTGCAGGAGAAGAGGAATAATAATAAGTATAGGAGAGTCTGAGTCTCAAGGCGACTGGTGATTGATCATCTGCAGCAGTGAAAAGCAGGTTACCGCAGAACGCGCACACACACGCACACGGACACACGCACACACACACGCACACGGACACACGCACACGCGCACACACACACGCACACACACACACGCGCACACACACACACACACAGGGAAGTTGCTCTCTTTCCCTCTCCTCAAGGTGTTAGCTCTTTCATTTCACTCCCATCCATTCCTACTCCTCTGTCTTCATGTCCTCCTCTCCACTGTTGACCATATTCCCTATCTGACTCTAGATATTACCATATTATATGATATGACTCTATCCTCCATCTCTCTCTCTGACTCTATCCTCCATCTCTCTCTGACTCTATCCTCCATCTCTCTCTGACTCTATCCTCCATCTCTCTGACTCTATCCTCCACCTCTCTCTGACTCTATCCTCCATCTCTCTCTGACTCTATCCTCCACCTCTCTATGACTCTATCCGCCATCTCTCTCTAACTCTATCCTCCACCTCTCTCTGACTCTATCCTCCATCTCTCTCTCTGACTCTATCCCCCATCTCTCTATGACTCTATCCGCCATCTCTCTCTAACTCTATCCTCCACCTCTCTCTGACTCTATCCTCCATCTCTCTCTCTCTGACTCTATCCTCCATCTCTCTCTCTGACTCTATCCTCCATCTCTCTCTCTGACTCTATCTTCCATCTCTCTCTCTGATTCTATCCTCCATCTCTCTCTCTGACTCTATCCTCCATCTCTCTCTGACTCTATCCTCCATCTCTCTCTGACTCTATCCTCCATCTCAATCTGACTCTATCCTCCATCTCTCTCTGACTCTATCCTCCATCTCTCTCTGACTCTATCCTCCATCTCTCTCTGACTCTATCCTCCATCTCTCTCTGACTCTATCCTCCATCTCTCTCTCTGACTCTATCCTCCATCTCTCTCTGACTCTATCCTCCATCTCAATCTGACTCTATCCTCCACCTCTCTCTCTGACTCTATCCTCCATCTCTCTCTGACTCTATCCTCCATCTCTCTCTCTGACTCTATCCTCCATCTCTCTCTAACTCTATCCTCCACCTCTCTCTGACTCTATCCTCCATCTCTCTCTCTCTGACTCTATCCTCCATCTCTCTCTCTGACTCTATCCTCCATCTCTCTCTGACTCTATCCTCCATCTCTCTCTCTGACTCTATCCGCCATCTCAATCTGACTCTATCCTCCATCTCTCTCTGACTCTATCCTCCATCTCTCTCTGACTCTATCCTCCATCTCTCTCTGACTCTATCCGCCATCTCTCTCTAACTCTATCCTCCATCTCTCTCTGACTCTATCCTCCATCTCTCTCTCTGACTCTATCCTCCATCTCTCTCTGACTCTATCCTCCATCTCAATCTGACTCTATCCTCCACCTCTCTCTCTGACTCTATCCTCCATCTCTCTCTCTGACTCTATCCTCCATCTCTCTCTGACTCTATCCTCCATCTCTCTCTAACTCTATCCTCCATCTCTCTCTGACTCTATCCTCCATCTCTCTCTCTGACTCTATCCTCCATCTCTCTCTGACTCTATCCTCCATCTCAATCTGACTCTATCCTCCATCTCTCTCTCTGACTCTATCCTCCATCTCTCTCTGACTCTATCCTCCATCTCTCTCTCTGACTCTATCCTCCATCTCTCTCTGACTCTATCCTCCATCTCTCTCTAACTCTATCCTCCACCTCTCTCTGACTCTATCCTCCATCTCTCTCTCTGACTCTATCCTCCATCTCTCTCTGACTCTATCCCCCATCTCTCTCTGACTCTATCCGCCATCTCTCTCTGACTCTATCCTCCATCTCTCTCTAACTCTATCCTCCACCTCTCTCTGACTCTATCCTCCATCTCTCTCTGACTCTATCCTCCATCTCTCTCTCTGACTCTATCCTCCATCTCTCTCTGACTCTATCCTCCATCTCTCACTCTGACTCTATCCTCCATCTCTCTCTGACTCTATCCCCCATCTCTCTCTGACTCTATCCGCCATCTCTCTCTGACTCTATCCTCCATCTCTCTCTAACTCTATCCTCCACCTCTCTCTAACTCTATCCTCCACCTCTCTCTGACTCTATCCTCCATCTCTCTCTCTGACTCTATCCTCCATCTCTCTCTGACTCTATCCCCCATCTCTCTCTGACTCTATCCGCCATCTCTCTCTGACTCTATCCTCCATCTCTCTCTAACTCTATCCTCCACCTCTCTCTGACTCTATCCTCCATCTCTCTCTGACTCTATCCTCCATCTCTCTCTCTGACTCTATCCTCCATCTCTCTCTGACTCTATCCTCCACCTCTCACTCTGACTCTATCCTCCATCTCTCTCTGACTCTATCCTCCATCTCTCTCTGACTCTATCCTCCATCTCAATCTGACTCTATCCTCCATCTCTCTCTCTGACTCTATCCTCCATCTCTCTCTGACTCTATCCTCCATCTCTCTCTCTGACTCTATCCTCCATCTCTCTCTGACTCTATCCTCCATCTCTCTCTCTGACTCTATCCTCCATCTCTCTCTCTGACTCTATCCTCCATCTCTCTCTGACTCTATCCTCCATCTCTCACTCTGACTCTATCCTCCATCTCTCTCTCTGACTCTATCCTCCATCTCTCTCTGACTCTATCCTCCATCTCTCTCTCTGACTCTATCCCCCATCTCTCTCTCTAACTCTATCCTCCATCTCTCTCTCTGACTCTATCCTCCACCTCTCTCTGACTCTATCCCCCATCTCTCTCTGACTCTATCCTCCATCTCTCTCTGACTCTATCCTCCATCTCTCTCTGACTCTATCCTCCATCTCTCTCTGACTCTATCCTCCATCTCTCTCTAACTCTATCCTCCATCTCTCTGTCTCTATCCTCCACCTCTCACTCTGACTCTATCCTCCACCTCTCTCTAACTCTATCCTCCATCTCTCTCTGACTCTATCCTCCATCTCTCTCTAACTCTATCCTCCATCTCTCTCTGACTCTATCCTCCATCTCTCTCTGACTCTATCCTCCACCTCTCACTCTGACTCTATTCTCCATCTCTCTCTGACTCTATCCTCCACCTCTCACTCTGACTCTATCCTCCATCTCTCTCTGACTCTATCCTCCATCTCTCTCTGACTCTATCCTCCATCTCTCATTGACTCTATCCTCCATCTCTCTCTGACTCTATCCTCCATCTCTCTCTGACTCTATCCTCCATCTCTCTCTGACTCTATCCTCCATCTCTCTCTGACTCTATCCTCCATCTCTCTCTGACTCTATCCTCCATCTCTCTCTCTGACTCTATCCCCCATCTCTCTCTCTAACTCTATCCTCCATCTCTCTCTCTGACTCTATCCTCCACCTCTCTCTGACTCTATCCCCCATCTCTCTCTGACTCTATCCTCCATCTCTCTCTGACTCTATCCTCCATCTCTCTCTGACTCTATCCTCCATCTCTCTCTGACTCTATCCTCCATCTCTCTCTGACTCTATCCTCCATCTCTCTCTAACTCTATCCTCCATCTCTCTCTGACTCTATCCTCCACCTCTCACTCTGACTCTATCCTCCACCTCTCTCTAACTCTATCCTCCATCTCTCTCTGACTCTATCCTCCATCTCTCTCTAACTCTATCCTCCATCTCTCTCTGACTCTATCCTCCATCTCTCTCTGACTCTATCCTCCACCTCTCACTCTGACTCTATTCTCCATCTCTCTCTGACTCTATCCTCCACCTCTCACTCTGACTCTATCCTCCATCTCTCTCTGACTCTATCCTCCATCTCTCTCTGACTCTATCCTCCATCTCTCTCTGACTCTATCCTCCATCTCTCTCTGACTCTATCCTCCATCTCTCTCTGACTCTATCCTCCATCTCTCTCTGACTCTATCCTCCATCTCTCTCTGACTCTATCCTCCATCTCTCTCTGACTCTATCCTCCATCTCACTCTGACTCTATTCTCCATCTCTCTCTGACTCTATCCTCCATCTCTCTCTGACTCTATCCTCCATCTCTCTCTGACTCTATCCTCCATCTCTCTCTGACTCTATCCTCCATCTCTCTCTGACTCTATCCTCCATCTCTCTCTGACTCTATCCTCCATCTCTCTCTGACTCTATCCTCCATCTCTCTCTGACTCTATCCTCCATCTCTCTCTGACTCTATCCTCCATCTCACTCTGACAGTATCCTCTATCCATCTCTCTGTGTGAGGTGACATTTCACTGGATCCCTGTATGCTGCTCCCTGCAGTGCCACTCTGATCTAGCCTGTGTGTGTGTGTGTGTGTGTGTTCATGTCCGTGTGTGTGTGTGTGTAAGAGTGAGTTTGTCTGTGCTCATTAAAGAGAGACAGCAAAGGAGACGGAGCTGCCCTGATCACACACACACAACTTGTTAAACGAGACCTCTGCTGTGTGTGTGTGTGTGTTCCCACTACATATATTTTTATGTCCCCCTCTCTCTCTCCCTCCCTCTCTCTCCCTCTCGCTCCCTCCCCCTCTCTCTCCCTCACTCCCTCTACATGATCCATCAAGATCTTTCCCTCCAGTTCACCTGCCCCCCTGTCTATTCACACACCACTCTTTGCAGGGTCCTCCTTTCTCTGCAGCTCCTATCTCCATCTACACTCCTCCTCTTCCCTCCCGTATTCCTTCCCTCCCGTATTCCTTCCCTCCCGTATTCCTTCCCTCCCGTATTCCTTCCCTCCCGTATTCCTTCCCTCCCGTATTCCTTCCCTCCCGTATTCCTTCCCTCCCGTATTCCTTCCCTCCCTGTCTCCCTCCATTGCTCTGCAGACACGATGCCGCCTCTCTACAGCAATGCAGCCATTTTTAGATCAAACAAACACTCCCATGCCCGCCCCCATATCTCTCCCACTCACCAACACTCTGTCTCTCTCTCTCTCTCCCACTATCTCTCCATCTCTCTCGCTCTCCCTCTTCTTCACTTTCTCTCTTCATTACACACACACAGACGTTCATAGTACACACTGTTTGTCCGTCGATCTGTCTGTCGGTCAGTTAATAATGCTGCACAACATTAGTTCTGACACTCATGGACAAAACTAACAGGACTAACAGGACTAGAGCCACATTATGGTGTACCTACCCCCCCCACTCACACACACATTATGGTGTACCTACCCCCCCCACTCACACACACATTATGGTGTACCTACCCCCCCCACTCACACACACATTATGGTGTACCTACCCCCCCACTCACACACACATTATGGTGTACCTACCCCCCACTCACACACCCATTATGGTGTACCCCCCCCACTCACACACACATTATGGTGTACCTACCCCCCCCACTCACACACACATTATGGTGTACCTACCACGCCCCCACACACACACATTATGGTGTACCTACCCCCCACACACACACACATTATGGTGTACCTACCCCCCACACACACACACACATTATGGTGTACCCCCCCACTCACACACACATTATGGTGTACCCCCCACTCACACACACACACACATTATGGTGTACCTACCCCCACACACACACACATTATGGTGTACTTACCCCCCCACACATTATGGTGTACTTACCCCCCACACACACACATTATGGTGTACCTACCCCCACTCACACACACATTATGGTGTACCTACCCCCCACACATAATGGTGTACCTACCCCCCCCACTCACACACACATTATGGTGTACCTACCCCCCCCACTCACACACACATTATGGTGTACCTACCCCCCCACTCACACACACATTATGGTGTACCTACCCCCCACTCACACACACATTATGGTGTACCTACCCCCCACATTATGGTGTACCTACCCCCCCCCACTCACACACACATTATGGTGTACCTACCCCCCACACACACACACACACATTATGGTGTACCTACCCCCCACTCACACACACATTATGGTGTACCTACCCCCCCCACTCACACACACATTATGGTGTACCTACCCCCCACACACACACACATTATGGTGTACCTACCCCCCACACACACACACACACATTATGGTGTACCTACCCCCCCACACACACACATTATGGTGTACTTACCCCCCACTCACACACACATTATGGTGTACCTACCCCCCCCACACATTATGGTGTACCTACCCCCCACTCACACACACATTATGGTGTACCTACCCCCCCTCACACACACACATTATGGTGTACCTACCCCCCCACACACACACATTATGGTGTACTTACCCAGTGAGCACTACAACAAAGTCCATAACGTTCCATCCATTCCTCAGGTAGGAGCCCTTATGTAGGGCAAAGCCCAGAGCCAGAATCTTTATACCTGACTCAAAACAGAAGATGGCTATGAAGTAGGGCTCTGTATCATCCTACAGAAGAAAGGAAAGGAGGAAAAGGGAGGGAGGAAAAGGGAGGGACAGGGAGGAACATAGAGAAAGAGAGGAGGGAGGGACAGAGAGAGAGGGAAGGAAGAAGGGATGGAGCAAGAGAGATTGAGGGGGAGGGAGACATGTAGAGGGTTATAACGAGATATCACAGCAAATACATATGAAGTGTGTGTCTGTTGTGGTACTCACACGTGTCTGTTCTAGTACTCACACGTGTCTGTTCTAGTACTCACACGTGTCTGTTCTAGTACTCACACGTGTCTGTTCTAGTACTCACACGTGTCTGTTCTAGTACTCACACGTGTCTGTTCTAGTACTCACACGTGTCTGTTCTAGTACTCACCAGGCGCTCAGAAAGAGGTGTTTTATCATCATCAGGCAAATGCTGCTCCAGAGCCAGGACGATACAGTTAGCTATGATGGTCGCCAAGATCATCCATTCGAAAGGAGTACGAGCTGGGAGTTAAGGAAAGTACCTCTGGACAGAACGGGAGAACACACACACACACAGCCAGCGACACCTTACTGACACACAGTAACACACACACACACACACAGACACACACACACAGCCAGCGACACCTTACTGACACACAGTAACACACACACACACACACACAGACACACACACACAGCCAGCGACACCTTACTGACACACAGTAACACACACACACACACACAGACACACACACACAGCCAGCGACACCTTACTGACACACAGTAACACACACACACACACACACAGCCAGCGACACCTTACTGACACACAGTAACACACACACACAGCCAGCGACACCTTAATGACACACAGTAACACACACACACACAGCCAGCGACACCTTACTGACACACAGTAACACACACACACACACAGCCAGCGACACCTTACTGACACACAGTAACACACACACACAGCCAGCGACACCTTAATGACACACAGTAACACACACACACACACACACACAGCCAGCGACACCTTACTGACACACAGTAACACACACACACACACACAGCCAGCGACACCTTACTGACACACAGTAACACACACACACAGACGGCGACACCTTAATGACACACAGTAACACACACACACACACACACACACAGACGGCGACACCTTAATGACACACAGTAACACACACACACACACACACACACAGCCAGCGACACCTTACTGACACACAGTAACACACACACACACACAGACGGCGACACCTTAATGACACACAGTAACACACACAGACACACACACACAGCCAGCGACACCTTACTGACACACAGTAACACACACACACAGCCAGCGACACCTTAATGACACACAGACACACACACACAGCCAGCGACACCTTACTGACACACACACACACACACACACACAGCCAGCGACACCTTACTGACACACAGTAACACACACACACAGCGCTTTTATAGAGGGCCCGGTGCTGTATTTGTGGGCTGTGGCTTCACTTTAGTATGTGAGCGGACCTGACTGATTCTGGCTGGAGGGGCTGTATGACTGGATGGGTGCCGACAGACCAGCACTGCTGTTAATTGGACACTTATTACCCTGTGTGTGTGTGTGTGTGTGTGTGTGTACATGCACAGAGGCGCTTGTCAGTCTGTGTTTATGTTAACTGTGTGTGTGTGTGTGTGTTTTTGTTTGCCAGTGTGACTTTGACACCATGAGGCCAAAGGGGAGATGGCTGAGTGGATGATACGCTCTGGATTTCTGTGTGTGTGTGTGTGTGTGTGTGTGGCTGCTGATGTAACTTGAAAAGACAGTCTAGCATGGGCGTGAAGACACTGGCTACCTCCATCACTCTACAACTGGCCCAGCGAACAGGAATTTGCGGTTAGGACATCCCTTGTCTGAGTGCTCAGGAATGACTTATACTGACGTATATATATATATAATAGTTTAGAATAATAATGTTAGGAAAAAAGAGACACTAAAGTAATAAGTTGTTTTTGACGACATAACGTCAAAAACTGGTAAAAGCAATGGTGGCTGCGTGGAGACTAAATAATTTACTTGTAACAGTTCCACATCGCTGAACAAACCACCTACAGAAGACAGAAGAGGACCTGCTCCCTCTATCTCCCTCCCCCACCTCCTCTCCCCAAGCTGTCATCATCCTATATCTGCCGGCTCTAAAGGAGAAGAGAAAGGACTAACGAGAGACCAAAATAAGAGAGATAGGACAGGACAGTTGAATTAAAGACGGATACAGGGGGGTG
>CM055741.1:5959222-6041722 GCA_029465975.1 Dallia pectoralis
TAAGGACTATTTGAGGGTCAGAGATGACATGTCTGTCTCTCTGTGTGTGTGTGTGTGTGTGTGTGTGTAGTAGGAAAACCAGAATAACCCTTAAGTGTTTCTAGAATAATCCTAGAATAATCCTAGCATCCCATTTCCCTCACAGTGTGGTATTTAACACACTCCAATGCAGTTGGTATCAATTCCATATGAATTACAGCCAATTCCAGATCACGCAATTAAAACAGAGATGTTTGCTCTTCGCGTGGACAGAAGCATCCCAAACCGGCCACACCTGAAAACACCTACATGACTGTAGAACACGGCGGTCTGAATCCCTGAACACTACCGAGCATTAAATAATTAGCAGAACAACCACAATCCCCAGTCGTCCAAATGTTAATTAAAATCAACCCGGTCTCTGTGTGTGTGTGTGTGTGTCCAGAGGATTACATAGTAATTACTGTTAAAATGGGAACGACCGGTTCACCCGGATACTCATGGATCCTCAACCCGTTCACTCCACGCGCTCGTAAAAGTGCATCTCTCCGCCACATGACGTTCCAAAGGCCTCCGGTGGAATCAGTGGTGACAGAAGAGTCGGGACTGAACTGGGAATCCGTTTATTCTTCGGCCCAGTCAAACGAGTTTGGCTCCTCTCTAGGTTTCTTCCCAGATTCTTGGAAGTTTTTTTCCTAGCAACTGTGCATCAATGTGTTGATGTTGCTTGCTGTTTGTGTGTTTTCCAGCCTGTGTGCCGGTGTAAGCACCTAGCGACAGCTGCTAATGTACAAATGTCTTTATGATGTTACATTTAATTGACACACCAAACTTGTCATCGAAAAAACTCTTGTGTTCTCAACATCGGCTTCTATACACACCTGGTTTTCACATTGCACCTGGTTTTCACAATGGCCGCATTTGACACAAACCTGTCTGTTATCTAACAACAGATAACCCTTTTCAGCCAAAACAATCAAGGTTTATCTGGGGTAAACACAACAATCACACAGGACAACTAAAGTCCCTGAAACAAAAGGCTTGTCTCTGATTGGCTGTCTGATATCTGTATGATCCGTAAGTGGGTGGTGCTTAAAGACCAGCTGTAAACCCTTCCAAAGACTGTCCTGTCCTCACAGACACACACAGACACACACACAGAGTGACCCAATGGCTTTAAACCTAATATTTAAAGAGATGACCTTTGACCCCTACAATCAAAGGTCATTAGGTACTGCCTGCTCTGATGGAACCGCAACAGGGAACAAAAGCAGCGATTATAGCGACCATACCAGGCCTATACTGACCATGATATACTGACCATGATATATTGACCATGATAGATACAGGAATCTCCTCCCCTCAGTGTAAGAGGTCATAGTCTGCGGTCAAAGAAATGGGGCTGGCAGACACCTGATGACATGGGCCACACAGACCTCCTCTCCCATTAGGCGCCCCTCCTCCCCTCCCCCATCCACGCCCCCTGCCTCTCTCCACTGTCCTCCTCTCCGCTCCATCTCTCTCCTCCTCCTGAGTGTGTCATGATGGGGAGGCAGTGTGAGGTGTAAGGAGGGAGGATATGTTTAGCAACATTCTACAGAGGTGGCGAGTGTGATAATCGACTGACTAGCTCCTCAAATTCACACACTCAATTCGGTTATCTCTCTTTTATGTACACACACACACACAGCAGCTCAACACACAACTGGTTAACACGCGCATACACCTGGTTACCTGCCCCCCCACGGTCAACACACACACGGTCAAAACACACACACATACTCACTTGGAAAACACACCGTTTTTTTCCCCATTCTCTACATCAGTGAATTTATCTGAGCTGTGATTGACGGCTGGGCTGACCCTATGCCCCGCCCTAACCGGCTGACAGTGCCAATCCCCTGGCCCGCTCTAAGTGACATACTGATCGTGCTGTACAATGTACAGGGAACAGAGCCCCTCTAGGGAAGTGGCCAACACTGTAGACTACCTACTAGGGCTGAAAGATTAATTGCATTTGCGATAATATCGCAATTTGATATTATCGCAATATGATAATATCGCTATATGATAAAACCAGATGTGAATGTTATTGTGGCAAAACAACGCAGACCTCCGATAGTGATGTCATGTCAGAACGTGACAACTGGAGAGGATTCAGGGCAAGTACATAGATGACCATGCAAATCACATTATATCACTCATTCACTTCACAGCCAAGGATGTGTTCATGTCAATCCTCTGTAGTTATATAGGCACTAGTGCATCCTTAATTAACCCGTACATTCAACAGCTAATTGAATTCTAAGTGGAGTCTGACATCGCCTGACCCCCACACACACGCCCCGTGCCCTGGGTCCATGCCAGTACACACACGCACACAAGCATACACGCACACACACACACACATCCGCAAGTAAACCCACTTCTCAATGATCTATACACATGGAGACACCCCAAACACGGTCCTATACAAAATACAAAAAAATATACAAAAACCTTTGGCGAGATGCCTTTGGGTGCTCACTCACCAGTGTGATACCGAATTTAAAAAAGGAATGCATTACAGAATTTAATAGCCTACCTGAAGCTTTAATATTTAATAGATACCAAAATATCTGGTCTATTTTCTCATTCTGTGCCGAAAAGGTTCTTGCGTTCTTAATCTGGTCGACATGTCCAAGTCAGTGTCTAGACGGCCTGACAAAACCAGAATACACCTACGTTTATTCTAAAACTACTATTAGGCAGTCTACGACAAACCCACCTTTGACAGACCGATAACTAGCAGTGCAATTTCATGTAACCACCTACACAATATGGACAATCTCACTGCTTGCGACATTTAGTGAAGGAGAAAGATGTTACATGTGCGATTATTTTCGGGCCTTAACAGTAGGAAACTAATCGTGACGTGCAGGAATGACATCTGATTGTGAAACCTCTCTTCACCAAAATCCATGACAGCCGGGTTCCTCAGGAGTGATTTGGGATTTCGATCAGTCAGTGTCCTTTCATAGCATCAGGCCGGCTCAGTTCAAAAAGTGGATGTTAAAAAGTATAAACGAGCACATGTTGACCCACAGATCGGTTGGGAAAAACATATACCGGTACACTCTTGTGGTAACATACATTCATGCCATAGATGCCATAATGTTTAAGGTTGGTTTAAGCTCACTCAAACCCCATGCTGTGTGTTCATGTTCCTCCCTCCCTCTCTCCTCTCCATCTCTCCATACTCCCTCCACCCCCTTCTCCCTTTTCCTCTCCACGTTTCCCCTTCTCCCTCCCTTGCCTGGCCCTGTTTCTCTTGTTCTCCAGAGAGAGAGAGAGAGAGAGAGAGAGAGAGAGAGAGAGAGAGAGAGAGGGAGAGAGAGAGAGTGTGTGTGTGGAAACCAGCTCAAACACACACAGACCCTCTCACACTGCAACCACTCACTCTCTCTACCTTTATCTGCCGACCTTCCTCTCTACCATTCACTCTCTTTTTACAGTTATATCTCTATTTCTTTCTCTCTCTCTCTCTCTCTCTCTACTGCTCTCACTCTCTCTACTGCTTTCTCTCTATCTCTCTCTCTATCTACAGCTCTCTCTCTCTCTCTCTCTCTCTACAGCACTGCATTAAGCACCACGTCAGAGAGAGCGAAAGAGAAAAGGGTGAGACAGGAGGGGGGGGCGGGGCGAAATCGAGTGAGACAAGAGAGAAAGTGGGAGACGGGGGAGGAAAAAGAGAAGGAGAATAGGAACGATCGGGGAGGGGAGGAAGGGAAGCCTAGGAAACATGCGATGGAGAGCGGAGAGAGCGGAAAAGGGAGGAAGGAGAGAGCGTTATTGGATTGAAACAGACTAGCTACTGCAGCTACACAGTAAATCAAAGACATGCACAGGCCTAAACCATGCAGTCATTACCACTCTCTGCCACCCTTCATTTTGCTTTTCCCCTTTCTCTCCCTACCTCCTCCTCTCTCTCTCCCTTACTCCTCCTCCTCTCTTTCTCCTCACACCCATCGTCCCTTTCTCCTCCCCTAAACCTGTAATAAGTGTAAATTACGGCTCCATGACTGTAGTTATAATTGTTATCATCGTCAGACACCACCTCTCATTAGCCAATGGGTTCAATAGGAAAATAACGATTAGCCAACCGGATCGCGCCATGATCAATTGGGAGGTGCCGTCGGCCACTAAAAAACACAATAGCCCATCGGTATTTAATGGACAACCCCTTATGGTTAAAAGATCTGGTTTTAGTTAGATAAAGGATGTACTGTTTCAAGAACAAACAAAGGGGAGTATTTTACAAGAGGATGTTACACTGGATTGGTGATCAGTTTGGCTCTGAGAGTTAAACATTGCAGAAAATAAATAATCACAAAATCCATTCACAGACACTTACAACAACAATATTTTCTTCCTACTTTGTATCAGTTTTTAACTTCACCCTGACACACGTTTTATTTTTATTTCATATTACACTGTACAGTGGACCTCACTTAGCCTGGGCTCTCGTGTAATAACTCCCAGGTCTGGCTTCACATCCCAAGCGTAAGTGTGTGTATGTGTGTGTGTGTGTGTAAGTGTGTGTGTAAGTGTGTGTGTGTTGTCATGGGTTTGGGGGATGACAGCGTTCATTCTTCTGTCTCTCAGTAGATAATTCCCATTCAAATGTTTCCACCACCACAGGCTCGTCCCCCCCCCACACACACACCCAACATAGGCACACATACACACTTTAGCTGGCCTGGCCGTGAGCCAATCAATAATTCACATTGTGCAGATTGAATGTAGATCACTGGCTGTACATGGGAAGGAAACACTAAAGCCCTGTCTCTCCTATCACCCCTCTGTCTCTCCTACCACCCCTCTGTCTCTCCTACCGCCCCTCTGTCTCTCCTACCGCCCCTCTGTCTCTCCTACTGCCCCTCTGTCTCTCCTACCGCCCCTCTGTCTCTCCTACCGCCCCTCTGTCTCTCCTACCGCCCCTCTGTCTCTCCTATCACCCCTCTGTCTCTCCTATCACCCCTCTGTCTCTCCTATCACCCCTCTGTCTCTCCTATCACCCCTCTGTCTCTCCTACTGCCCCTCTGTCTCTCCTACCGCCCCTCTGTCTCTCCTATCACCCCTCTGTCTCTCCTATCGCCCCTCTGTCTCTTCTATCACCCCCCTGTCTCTCCTATCACCCCTCTGTCTCTCTTATTACCCCTCTGTCTCTCCTACAGCCCCTCTGTCTCTCCTATCACCTCTCTGTCTCTCCTATCAGCCCTCTGTCTCTCCTATCACCCCTCTGTCTCTCCTATCACCCCTCTGTCTCTCCTATCACCCCTCTGTCTCTCCTATCACCCCTCTGTCTCTCCTATCACCCCTCTGTCTCTCCTATCACCCCTCTGTCTCTCCTATCGCCCCTCTGTCTCTCCTATCGCCCCTCTGTCTCTCCTACCGCCCCTCTGTCTCTCCTACCGCCCCTCTGTCTCTCCTACCACCCCTCTGTCTCTCCTACAGCACCTCTGTCTCTCCTATCACCCCTCTGTCTCTCCTACAGCCCCTCTGTCTCCCTTACCGCCCCCTGTCTCTCCTATCACCCCTCTGTCTCTCCTACAGCCCCTCTGTCTCCATTACCGCCCCCCTGTCTCTCCTATCACCCCTCTGCCTCTCCTATCACCCCTCTGTCTCTCCTACCACCCCTCTGTCTCTACTACAGCCCCTCTGTCTCCCTTACCGCCCCTCTGTCTCTCCTATCACCCCTCTGTCTCCATTACCGCCCCCTGTCTCTCCTATCACCCCTCTGTCTCTCCTACCACCCCTCTGTCTCTACTACAGCCCCTCTGTCTCCCTTACCGCCCCTCTGTATCTGCTTCTGCCCATCTGACCCTGTTCTGATTTCTTTTAAATTCTCTCATTTTGTGCAGAGGCATATATTCATACCTATATCTGTAGTCTCCTGTTCTCTCAGCAGTTCCAGACCCACATGCAGACTTCTCAGTAGGCATCCATTTTATTATCTCATGCCTTTCATGTGAGACGAGAACCATGCAGAACACACGCATGTTTACACACACACACACACACACACCATACATACACACACATCACATGAAACAAATTTGAAACAAGGTTGTTTTACTATACTTTCGAGGACAATGACTTTAAAATCCTATCTTCTCCAACCTCTACCCATAAACCTAACTAACGTTAACCCCAAGTTTAAAAAAACAGCCAAAAGTCCTACCCAGTCGTCATGGGTTACAATATATAAGGACGCCTAGACAAACACACACATGTGCGCATAATCGTCCGCTAGCACGCGCAGGTACACACACATTTAAAAAAGGAAATACAGTTATTTTGACAGGGAACCTGAACTCTCTGAGGTTTCATCATCAGTAATTAACGATATTTTAGTGCTGCTCCTCTATTATGTGGAGGCAAATCGGGAACCAAACAGAAGGTCCCAGGATCAAAAACCCAAACCTTTAGTCCTAAATGTAACCCTAAACTTAACCTAACCCCTTCTCAATGACCTCACACTAACACTCACACACACGCACATAACCTGTCATCTTGTCTTGCAATTTGTCTCCAAAGAAAGTCGTCGGTGGTAGAAAGAGATTGCTTGAGCTCTCCCGTATAGACTCTGACACACACACCAACACACAGGCACACACACACACACACACACGCACCCCGAGCCCCCACAAAATGAAACAACACCATATCATTTTACACAACAGACGGACAGAGATCAAATGCCGATCAGGTGTCCCGCGTCCTGTCTAATATGAATCACATCAACATTGTCATCCCAGCATGCACCACCAAAACAAAGGGGTCATAGGGCGGACATGTGCGGGGAGCTCCACATGAACACCCCTAGTCGTACCCCCCACGGAACAACAGCAATCTGGTGTGTGTGACGCCACGCAGCGACCAGGAAGTCGAGCATCGCATGACTTTTACAGGAGCAAGAGATGCTCTTGTAGAGCTCTCTACCTATGGCAAACCTGCAGAACTGGACCCCTATCTGGGTCAGAACCACAGTACAGTACATGGAGTGGGTCACAATCCCACCCCCCGCACCATTGGCAGGCAGACACCCACTGCTAGGATGCAGCTTGTGACAGGAAAAGGACAGCGAGAGAGAGTGTGTGTGTGTGTGCCCCTGTGCCTGTGTGTGTGTGTGTGTGTGCAATTGCACACTGAAGCATGAACATCCCAAATGGTGACTTTTGCCTGATGATACCAGGCGGTGAGCTGGGCACACAGTGTGTGTGTGTGTGTGTGTGTGTGTGTGTGTGTGTGTGTGTGCCTGGGGTAACTAAACAGGTGTTAGTGTATCATCTGCCCCACACTCATACACACATGCAGACATGCAGTACCAGTTGTCTGTCAGCTGGGACATTCACACCATACAGTTGGTGTGTGTGTGTGTGTGTGTGTGTGTGTTCGCATCGTGTTGCCGTCTAGAAAATGTAAGCAATCCTACTGATTGAAAGGTGTTCTACTGATTTAACAATCTTCAAGTACATAAACACACACACACACAGGTGAGCAAACACACCCACACACAGTTTGTGGCAATGTTGATGACCTAACACAACCGTGCATGGTTTATCCACATTTCTGTCTCTCCATCTCTCTCTCTCTCTCTCTCTCTCTGTTAGACCATCTGTTCCCCTCTTCAATGGTCGCTGTGGTTTTTACACATCCTGGGTGGGTTTTGGCCACACTCTATATAATCATGTGAGAGAACGACAAAGATATTAAAGGGTGGGGGGGTCTATTGAGGAGAGAGGGAGAGGGGGATGAGTGCGGAGAAGAGGAGGACATTGGAGAAACAACTAGGCACTGCAGTAACGCCTGTGGGTCCTGCAGGGTTTCCTGGCAGAGGCGTCTGGCAGAACTCCGGACCCAGGTCCATTACCGATACACCAGAGTGCCAACGGCAACGGACAACCAGGCAGCCGGGGTCTATGGCCTTTAAAACATCACTGAGATTAGGCCTGGCAGATGACCGCTCCCACACACACACACGCGCATAAAGACTATGGTCCAATACATAAGCATCAGAAAGGGCCCGACGGCGGTATTTTTAAATGTTACATTACGGACTGTTTCTCTATTTGCCAGGAGCAGGTTACCATTTGCACCTTTCCCTACTGCTTTACTATACTGTACTAAAGAGCAAGTCAATCCTCCCATAGGCTCCATGGTGAAATTATTAAAGAGAAAGGGAGAGAGAGAGAGAGAGAGAGAGAGAGAGAGAAGGAGAGTGAGAAGAAAGAAAAAAGGATGAGGAAGAGAGGGAAAGATTGAGAGCCGGTTCCACATTTCACTCCTCTATTTCCTTTCCTCTCCATCTCGTGTTCATTGCATGGTGTTTAGCTCTTATTTGCTGACATCAGCAGCCAGTGCTGCTCCCCTACCTCGCCACTCACACACACACACACACACACACACACACACACACACACACACACACACACACACACACACACACACACACACACACACACACACACACACACACACACACACACACACACACACACACACACACACACACACACACACACACACACACACACACACACACACACACACACACACACACACACACACACACACACACACACACACACACACACACACACACACACACACACACACACACACACACACACACACACACACACACACACACACACACACACACACACACACACACACACACACACACACACACACAGACCCACACACACACACACACACACACAGACCCACTCACACACACACACACACACACACACACACACACACAGACCCGCACACACACACACACCCACTCACACACACACACACAGACCCGCACATTCACACACAAACACACACACACAGACACACACAGACCCGCACATACACACACACACACACACAGACCCACTCACACACACAGACCCGCACATACACACACAAACACACACATAGACCCGCACACATAAACGCCAGACCCCTGCTAATCGCTGAACACCTATCAAATGTATTTCATACCCATGTAACATACGCTTGTGAGCGTGTGTGTGAGCGTGTGTGTGAGCGCGTGTGTGTGAGCGCGTGTGTGTGAGCGCGCGTGTGTGTGTGTGAACGTGTGTGTGTGTGGGGGTTTGTGCACACGCCATCGAAACACTGTGACTACATTATCGATGACATAATCAACACGAACAGCATCAGCAATATCATCATCATCCGCATTTACAACATCCCATTACATAATCACCAACACAATCATCCACACTCGTCCCCACCGCAACTTACTACACAGTACCGGACGACTCCTGCGGACGACTGCCGCGTAACCGGATTGGTTTACAGTAGGGTTGCCATGGCAAACAGCTAATTTACCCAGACGCATTCTAGACCGAAGACCGTCATGATCGGTTCACAGGATCAATGACGGCCGTGTAATCAGGGACCTCAGGGGCCCAACCAATCAGATTGGAGTCGCCCATCCCTGATGATAAGCGGAGTACATAAACGTTGTCTAGAAACTTACGTTTACATATTAATCTGATCTGAAAACCTTGTCATTAACACTTGCCAAGAGGCAGGCCAGCACAAGCACTCCGTTTCAGTTGAAATATGTGTACTGTTATTTAACCAGGTGAGTCCACTAAAAACACATCCTTATTTGCAGCGTAAAATCATGCCTAGGCTTTTAACACAAATATATCAGTTTTAGATATGATCCAACCAAATCAAAATACAACGGCCTTAACGCATCACACTGACATGTCCAATACAACACAGCAATGGACAGGTCCAAATGGACTGACAAAACTAGAATGGAATTCAGCTAGTAGGAAAAAATCACTGGGCGAGCAGGCCAACTAACACATCACATGACACTGAAATTGTAAACACGATGCATCAACAGGAAGGCCTCACACATATCAAATCACAAATATGCCACACAACGCATCAACAGGAAGGCCTGACACATATCACCGCACAAATATGCCACACAATGCATCAACAGGAAGGCGTCACACATATCACCGCACAAATATGCCACACAACGCATCAACAGGAAGGCCTCACACATATCACCGCAAAAATATGCCACACAACACATCAACAGGAAGGCCTCACACATATCACCGCACAAATATGCCACACAACACATCAACAGGAAGGCCTCACACAGATCACCGCACAAATATGCCACACAACACATAAACAGGAAGGCCTCACACATATCACCGCACAAATATGCCACACAACACATAAACAGGAATGCCTCACACATATCACCGCACAAATATGCCACACAACACATAAACAGGAAGGCCTCACACATATCACTGCACAAATATGCCACACAACACATAAACAGGAAGGCCTCACACATATCACTGCACAAATATGCCACACAACACATAAACAGGAAGGCCTCACACATATCACTGCACAAATATGCCACACAACACATAAACAGGAAGGCCTCACACATATCACCGCACAAATATGCCACACAACACATAAACAGGAAGGCCTCACACATATCACTGCACAAATATGCCACACAACACATAAACAGGAAGGCCTCACACATATCACTGCACAAATATGCCACACAACACAACAGGAAGGCCTCACAACACACAACACACTCATAAACAGTGAGATACCTGAGCTCCATTGGATCTGGTACGGCAATTCATTATAAAAGGATATGGCCATTCGGTAATTTTTTTAGCGGCTTTTCTCACAAAGTTGTCCTCACTGAAGATGAAGAGTGAGCGGTTGACTGTAAAGCAGCTCTGTCGGACCGGTATGGGGTTGTAGAGTGCCATAGTCCGGGCCCTCTGGGCCATCGACTGCTTGTACACCCGCTGGCCCCCTGGAGGTCCGCCTTGCCGGCTGCCGCCGCGGCCAGGAGCCCCCAGAGGACCGGCGTTGCCACCGCTGCCACTTCCACCTCCGCCTCCTCCACCACCTCCGCCGTATCGGTTCGGCACCTCGTCACCGAAGCGTGCCATTCTGTGGGGAGTGGGGACACCAAACGCCGATCGTTAAGAAGGAACCGGAGAGCGTTCCTCATTACACCCCATAGGTCTCCGGGCTAAACACACATGCAGAATCTATAGGGGGTGGCGGTGGTGGGTCTTTCAGTCAGTCTTTCTGTCGATTAGTCTGTATTTTTAGGATTTGGATATTCTCCCTCTATTGCAGGTCTTCACCGAAAATGCACGTCCATAGGAGATAGGAGAAAATAACGGAGAGAGCAAACGGTGGCTGCGCGTCTGTGTGTTTAAAGCCGAAATGGAAAACGGGCTGATGTGTGAGCTGTTGGCTGGGTTTGGTAGACAGCAGTTCCTCAATAATCTACACGATCGCCTATTAATAAGGTAAAAGGTTACTCGCAAAATTAACTAATAAAATGTCAATATTTCCTATCTAACTGCAAAAAAGGAGGCAGGCATCTTTGATTTTGTCACGTTTGAGGTGGACAAAAACTGTGATAAATTTTACAACATAAACAAATCGATGAATGTAACCCTAATAACAAACACTTATAGGCTAATCTGTCGATGGCAATTTGGTAATGAAATATAATCTACAATAATTCCAACCTAACCAGCTGAATTCTACACTGCGTCTTTTTCTCCAGTGCAGCTTGACAGGTTCTGCAGTTGTCTAGTTCTAGTAAGAGATAAAAATAGCCTAGTATAGAAAACGGATAAAAACCCTTAATAATTAATTTATTTCACTACAATCATCCGCAATGTTTGGCAGCCTATGGTATGGTCCAGCAATATCCAGCGTATTACTCCTTGGTGTTGGGTAACACGCAAACCGCGACGAAATTTGCGGCTTCCCCAAAGCCCAACTCGGTCATATTTGGTTGATATTCGGTGGTATTGAAGGTTTGGTGTTTTTCTCTCTCAGTCTCTCGAATCAGTCGAAGCAAAACGACGTAGACCTCGGGTTGGGGCGTGAGCGAGCGAGCGCGCGTTTGGACACGGTGAAAATAGTCTATCGAAACAGGTTGTCCCGAGTCGTGGTCCTCCTTTTTCTCCGTCTGATTCGGAGGGGGGTGACAGGGCGAAAAGAAAAGTCTACGCGGATGCCGGTGTAATCATCTATATTCCAAGGTGGTCCGGAAAAAAAACAAAATGAGTGAAAAAAATCCCCAAATGGATGAGGTGAAACCCGCCGTGGGCAGCCGAAGTGGCATTCTCAGTTCAGAGGAGACGTCGACTGACAGCAGCCTGCGAGCCGCTTGGATTCAGGCGCTCAGCGGGCGTCTGCTTGGCCACCAGGCGAGGCGCGGGTGCAGCCGAGGTAACGCGTTGCCTTCATCGGCCCCCAAATTCGAAGCGCCCCCCAAACGATAACCAAACCGCCCCTCCGTTAAAATCAAGTCCGTTCTGGGTTGTCTTCTTATTTATGGCAATTTATACGTGCTGCCCCGGAGGCTATATCGTCTCGGAGATCTGCCTCGGAAGGAACCGAAAAATCCAGAGAGCTCGGCGGAAAGCAAGTGTGCGTGTGTGCGCGCGAGAGAAAGACGAGAGAGAGAGGGGGGGGCGAGTGAGAGAGGGTGAGATAGCTTGCGTTTCTTCTATGCGATCAGCTGGCACAGCAGGTTGAGCTAGAGAGAGTAGTGCTCCAGCATCTGATCAATTTAACGCTGCCCGCGCGCGGCTCTCAAATCTCCGGCCGAGCTTTGCAGCAGCACGTGACACGCCTCGAGCCACCCTACCCGGCCGGTAGTGATTCGCTTATTCGTTATCCGGTAGTTCTCCTGCAGGTTAACTCTCCGAGTAGCGAGACGAAGCAGCTAGCTGTGCTCTTCCCTCTAGCTCTGTCTCCACACAACGCCAAGTGTCAAAAGCACCAGCAACGAAACGCACTCCAATGTGTCCTTTTCGCTATTTACACAGTGTGTGCGCGTGGGAGAGCGGGTTTAACTCGAATGTGTGTGGGAATGGGGACAGGGCTTGCACACGTGTATCATAAAGAGTGTTGCGGACAGGGGTGTGTGGTGGTCATGATGAATGCTATACATGCACCAGGACCGAGTCATTTCTACCTGTAGATAATACGCATAGGCATTGCTTTTCACAAGTATGCATGTAGGTCGGACTATAAAGTCGCCACCATTCATATTTAGGACACATTTTAGGTGTGTCAGTCTGGGGTTTTGATTTGGATTGTTTTCCTGAACCGCACTCCTCACCACCGTGTGTTGTCCTGGCACGTGCCCAGACCTGCCGTGCGCAAGCTGTTTGCTCCAGCTAAATGAACCCATGCTGTCGTTTTTCCCATATCTGAAATAAACGAGAAACGTTGCTATCGAGCAGCGCTGCCGTCGGTTTGACCCCAGACAGTTTAAACAGTCGTTTTTTTACCCAGAAGGTACGGAATAAATTGTCATTTGAAGACATTAACGTTTACATATTTTCTTTAGATTGATAATTAACGTGGTGATATGGAGAGATGGACGCCTCTTTCAGGTTAGAAAGTTCAGCACTAGGTGAGCCGACCGTGGTGATGACATAACAGCCTAGGTTAACCTAAAGAAGATGAATGGTGATCTTGAATTACCTACAACTGTTAGTGATGTAACCGGGAAGGGACGAGAAAAGTTCCCATTGATTTCACTATCACAGAAGCGTTATGTGGTTCTTAAGAACTTCAGAGTCCATAATTCATCAGACGACTAAATCAGTGACACATGTGAGTTGTCTGTGGTTCTGAAACACTATATCTAGGCCTGGAGTGGCACAATTAGACCAGTCTGTTTGGTCTGTCAGTCAGTCTGTGTGTGTGCCTGGTTGGTCTGTCTGTTTCTCAATACATGAATGATAGACAGATACATAAAATCACAGTTTTAAATATGAAAAGTCATTAAAACACAGTAAGAATTATAACAACACCATTAAAATAGGTAACACCTTATTAAGAAAGTCCTAATAGTCTGTATAGTGCCCCCTTGTGGTCGATCTGAACATGCTCGCAAACATCAATGTCTTACCATGGTTGTGACCATGTGAAGTTTTGTTAGGACACACGTGTAAATGCCTGACTTGTGTGTGTGTGTGAGTGTGTGAATGTCAGTGAGTGAGTGAGTGTGTGTGTGTGTGTGTGTGTGTGTGTGTGTGTGTGTGTGTGTGTGTGAATGTCAGTGAGTGCAGAAGCCCTGGTGGTGGTAGCATCGAGCATCGAGAGAGCAGCATTGTCATTCAGGAAGCGTTCACACGGCAACCCTGCAGGAAGCCCCCGCAATGCCCCCCTTCCCCTACCTCTCCCTCCTTCCTTCACTCACCCCCCCCAAAACCTTGACTCCACACCCGTCCCCTTCATTCACCACCACCCGCTACTCCGTTCTCCTCCTGTATCTCTTTATCCATCCTCTCCCTCTCTGTCACTCTCCAGCCCTCACTCTCACTTCGTCCTTTTTCGTTGCCGGCTCGCTCTCTCTCTTTTTCTCTGTCTATCTCTCTCCCTAGCAGCCCGAATGCTGCTAATCGGGACTGTAGCAGCGAAGGGAAAGGACGGAGGAATAAAATGGAACGGAGGAAAGACGAAGAAGGAAGGGAGGAGATGAAAGCAAAAAAAAAACAACCAACAGAATAAGAGGAGGGAGAGCTAGAAAGAGAAGACGATACAGAAAAGGGGGAGCCTAGAGAGGGAACACCTTTCCAGTGACAGTGGCACTCCTCCCCCTCTCCCTCCCCCTCTCTCCGTGTGTTCACACTGGGTGGTTCAGCCCAGACAAAGGCCAGGGTTCTGGAAATGTGGGTGGCTTTATTGTCTCACTGTATCTGTGAAGGTCAGGTCTCCGCTCCGACGTTCCGGAACAGGAGAACAGGCGAACCGGGTCTGCTGACCTACGATCCTTTTAGCCTTTCAGTAGCCCAGACTAGAGCCTGATCCCAGATCAGAGATTCCGGATGAATACACTCCCGGGGCTTTGTCCGCAGTGGGGGGTCACAGGCCGGTGTGCTGGTTTGGACTGGGGGGGCGACTGGGAGATGAACAGGGGGACGGTTCAAACATCTACAGGAGTCACCATTGAAGTCAAAGATTTGCCAGATCTATTCAATGTATTTCTACAGATTTTATCTAGCCGATTGGGAAAATCCTAAATGTTAACTTTTATTGGACCTGCACAAGTCTGTGACCCGGTCCAGTTCCACACACACAGATAGAGGGGGGGGCGTCCTCTGGCCGTACGAGCGTGTCAGTAACAGAAACTCAGGAGCCTGTCCGCTGAGGCCCTGTTATGTAAGATAAAGTCACCTTGTTCTGATGGTGCTGGTTGCTAGGCAACTGTTCACTATCACACCATTACCGCAATACACAAGGCCAGAGTCTGTGTGTGTGTGTGTGTGCGTGACGGTGTACTTAAAGTTCTTCATGACACCATTACTGTAAAACACCTATGGGATTCCAACCAGAAATCATGGGATGGTTTTCAGGTGTGTGATGGTGTAAAACTGTGTGTGTAAGACTCTGTGGGTGTGACTGTGTGTGTATGACTGTGTGGGTGTGACTGTGTGTGTATGACTGTGTGGGCGTGACGGTGTGTGTATGACTGTGTGTGTGTAAGACTGTGTGTGTAAGACTCTGTGGGTGTGACTGTTTGTGTATGACTGTGTGGGTGTGACGGTGTGTGTATGACTGTGTGTGTGTGACATGTGTGTATGACTGTGTGTGTAAGACTGTGAAGGGTGTGATGGTGTGTGTAAGACTGTGTGGGTGTGACGGTGTGTGTATGACTGTGTGGGTGTGACGGTGTGTGTATGACTGTGTGGGTGTGACGCTGTGGGTATGACTGTATAGGTGTGACACTGTGTTTGAGCAGATTAAAGTGAGTGTCCAAGTCCCTGTGTTAGAGCGTAAGATATGGCATGTGCCCGGGAGTGTGTAGGTGACAGAGAGATAGAGAGAGAGGAGGAATGGAGAGATGGAGAGTGTGCAGCAATATACATAAGGCAGACAATATGACATATTCATCATTAGAGGAAGATTCTCAAAGTTGTGTGAGTGAGTGAGTGAGTGAGAGTGTGTGTGTGTGTGTGTATGTGCGTGTGTGTGAGTGTGTGTGTGTGTGTGTGTGTGTATGTGCGTGTGTGTGAGTGTGTGTATGTGCGTGTGACGGATGGCTGATCGTTTTATTGGCCAGTGTTGGAGAAGATGGCTGGAGGAGTTTGCCAAAAACCCAGGACAGACAACCCATGATTCAGAAGGCCGGAGTAAGGACCGGCAGGACTGACCAACGCACTGCGCCTGGGCCATACAGGAGGACCAGCCAGAACTAGGCAGAACCGCTTATGAGACCAGAACCTGGCAGAACCGCTTATCAGACCAGAATCTGGCAGAACCGCTTACCAGACCAGAATCTGGCAGGACCGCTTATCAAACCAGAACCTGGCAGGACCGCTTATCAGACCGGGACCGGCAGAACCACTTATCGGACCAGAACCTGACAGGAACAACAGTAATACCAGAAACAGCAGAATATGGGTCTATGACCAGAGACAGAGACAGCAGAATATGGGTCTATGACCAGAGACAGAGACAGCAGAATATGGGTCTATGACCAGAGACAGAGACAGCAGAATATGGGTCTATGACCAGAGACAGAGACAGCAGAATATGGGTCTATGACCAGAGACAGCAGAATATGGGTCTATGACCAGAGACAGAGACAGCAGAATATGGGTCTATGACCAGAGACAGAGACAGCAGAATATGGGTCTATGACCAGAGACAGAGACAGCAGAATATGGGTCTATGACCAGAGACGGAGACAGCAGAATATGGGTCTATGACCAGAGACAGAGACAGCAGAATATGGGTCTATGACCAGAGACAGCAGAATATGGGTCTATGACCAGAGACAGCAGAATATGGGTCTATGACCAGAGACAGAGACAGCAGAATATGGGTCTATGACCAGAGACAGCAGAATATGGGTCTATGACCAGAGACAGAGACAGCAGAATATGGGTCTATGACCAGAGACAGCAGAATATGGGTCTATGACCAGAGACAGCAGAATATGGGTCTATGACCAGAGACAGAGACAGCAGAATATGGGTTTATGACCAGAGACAGCAGAATATGGGTCTATGACCAGAGACAGCAGAATATGGGTCTATGACCAGAGACAGAGACAGCAGAATATGGGTCTATGACCAGAGACAGAGACAGCAGAATATGGGTCTATGACCAGAGACAGAGACAGCAGAATATGGGTCTATGACCAGAGACAGAGACAGCAGAATGTGGGTCTATGACAAGAGAGAGACAGCAGAATATGGATCTATGACCAGAGACAGCAGAATATGGGTCTATGACCAGAGACAGAGACAGCAGAATATGGGTCTATGACCAGAGACAGCAGAATATGGGTTTATGACCAGAGACAGCAGAATATGGGTTTATGACCAGAGACAGAGACAGCAGAATATGGGTTTATGACCAGAGACAGAGACAGCAGAATATGGGTCTATGCAGACAGAGGTCCATTCTAATTAGCTAGATTGGTCTTTTTAAGGCATTTGGCTGAACGTCTCTACACACACACACACACACACACACACACACACACACACCCCAAAACACACAGACTCAATGTGTATTAATTGATCTGCTGATTGATGGAGTGGAGCGGAACGAAAGAGGTGGGGATAGGGGGAGGGGTCGAGAGAGAGCGAGAGAGAGCTAATGGCTCCACTGTGAGCCTGGAGCGAGCACTCTGCCAGCAGCTTCCAGGATCAGCACTGAGGACCTGAGAGGAGGAGGAGGAGGCCACGAATGGGAGGGGTCAGACTGGCTGAAACCAGGGAACCCACGTCAGCGCTCTTATCGATCCCTCCGTCTCCCTCGCCCCATCCATCTTGCTCCGTTTCTGCTGGGAGGGGGCGGCGTTTACTCCAGTCCCACCCCCGCCCCCCTACCCCTCTCCCCCACATTGCTGAGTGTGGACTTTTTTCTTCAGCAGTGAACAGCAAATCTCCCTTTCCCTGATTCATCACAGACTGCCTTTCAATTAACAAGAAAACACTCTGCCGGAGCGGGGGAATAAGGAGGGGAAAACGGAGTGGTGGAGAAAATGAGAGGAAGGAGAGAAAGAGCGAGAGAGACGATTGTTGGAGGAGCTGCGGAGCGGTGAAGAACGACAAACGGGAGAGAATGACATGAGGAGGAGATGATGTGGAGAGAGGGAGTAATGGTCAGACTGAGATGAACGGAGAGCGGAAGAGGGGGAGAGAAACAAAGAGAGACAGAGAGAAAGGGAGCGGAGAAGAGGGAAAAAGAGATTAGGAGGCAAGAATAGTGATCTGAATAACGAGACGTGGCCCATTTCTGTGTCCTCAAACAGAAGCAGACCTGGGCACATTGGCGGCGAGATAAGACACAGACACACAGACACAGACACACAGAACAACTGTCCTCCTTAGAATAAACTAAAAGATGGTCCTGGTGTGTGTGTCTGTGTCCATTTGTGTGTGTCTGTTTCGTGTGTGTGCGTGTGTGTGTGTGCTGTACTCTTTCCCTGACTGGATAAGTAGGACAGGAAGAAGAGGAGAACTAGGCAGTGATGAAGTGACTGCTTAAATCTAGACCGTATCTCTCTATTGCTACATCCCTCTCTCCTCCTCTCTCTCTCTTTCCTCCCTCTCTCCCCTTCTATCTCCTTCCTCCTTTCCTCCCCTTCTATCTATCTCCTCCTCTCTCTCCCCCCTTAAATCTCCCTCCTCCTCTCTCTCTCCTTTCCTCCCTCCCTCCCCCTTCTATCTCCCATCAGAAATCCTTAATGAAGAGACACCCTACCTTTCCGAAGTTTGTGGTCACTTTACAACTTACATGTTTCCCACGACAACATACATAAAGTGAGCCCACTAGCGAAAGAGGCTACAGCTAGCTTGTCATAACGATGTGGCTCATCAGTGTCAATATATTTCTTACCAACCAGCCGCCATAATAGCTATTGGCTAATTCATGAAGATTCACTAGCATTTGTCAAACCGCTGGCTAGTTGAATGGATGTACGCTGACCTCCCCATCATGACGTTTAACTGTTTCACACGCCCAAATTATTTACCCCTTTAAAACAGGAAGTCAGGGATGACCACTTGATTCAGTGGAAAAAAGTGGGTAGATTAAGGTGTGTGTAGACAACGGTGTGTGTAGATTAAGGTGTGTGTGTGAAGGTGTGTGTGTGAGTCGCTGACCGGTATGTGATCTGTAGTACGTTTCTGCACTAAGATTCATTGAGAAAAGCTTGAAGCAGACGGGAGAGGGGTGGGGGGAAGTGGTGGCCTTGGTACAACAGGAGGAGATGGCAACTAGCCAATCAGCATGAGAGATATGGAATGACAGTGAAAATATGGAGAGAGGTTAAAGGGAGAAAGAGAGGAATGTTTGACAAATAATGCATTCACTAGAAAACCAAAAGAGGGCGTTTTGGAAAACTATACAACAGATAAGTCACTCACAGTACATATCAACCACTAACACCATCCGTAAGTATATGTGTTTATGTGTGTGTGTGTGTATGTGAATGACATAAATGGTTAGGTAAAAAGCAGCATTATGAATATTAACTGAAGTTACAGAAGTAATAACAGACTGGAAGAGAGAGATGGATGGAAGAGAAATTGATGGTGAGAGGACAAGAGAGAAGAAAGGAGAAAGAGATGCCGGAGAATGGAAGAGAAAGAACATGTAAGTTACTTCTTAACTGAAGACACGCCTTAGTGAGCAGTTTGCAAAATGCCCACAGACCACTCCTACCATTTGAATATTGTCTCGTACAACACTTACATACATTGAAAATTAATATGCATTTCTGTAAATGCATTACCGTTTGAGTATAGTCCCTTATGGGCTTCCGTAGTCCAGTGTGTGTATGTGTGTGCATGTTTTACGAACATTGTGAGGAATAAACGTATGCAGGAGTCCCCAGAAGGTAAGTAAAACACAGAATTCAAAAACTGAAAAGAAAAATGAACGATTAAGGAGACATTCAGTCCAGATCTGTCACACAGAGACTGAGACAGACGACAAGAGGTGAATAAAAATGTGCAAGTAGAGCCAGAGAAAGAGGATGGAGGGCATGAGGATGATGATGTAGAGAATATTAGGATGGAGGAGCGATGGGGACCCCTAGTGGTGGGTAGGTAACAATACTGTTTAAATTACGGGGCACATTACAGGGACCCTGTCTCACCCTTATCTACCACCTGGTAATAGACCAGACCTCACCCACTGTCTCATCCTTACCTACCACCTGGTAATAGACCAGACCTCACCCACTGTCTCACCCCACTCCTACCACCTGGTAATAGACCAGACCTCACCCACTGTCTCACCCTTACCTACCACCTGGTAATAGACCAGACCTCACCCTCTGTCTCACCCCACTCCTACCACCTGGTAATAGACCAGACCTCACCCACTGTCTCATCCTTACCTACCACCTGGTAATAGACCAGACCTCACCCACTGTCTCACCCCACTCCTACCACCTGGTAATAGACCAGACCTCACCCACTGTCTCACCCTTACCTACCACCTGTTAATAGACCAGACCTCACCCTCTGTCTCACCCCACTCCTACCACCTGGTAATATACCAGACCTCACCCACTGTCTCACCCCACTTCTACCACCAGGTAATAGACCTGACCTCACCCACTGTCTCACCCCACTCCTACCACCTGGTAATATACCTGACCTCACCCACTGTCTCACCCCACTCCTACCACCTGGTAATAGACCAGACCTCACCCACTGTCTCACCCCACTCCTACCACCTGGTGATGTACCTGACCTCACCCACTGTCTCACCCCACTCCTACCACCTGGTAATAGACCAGACCTCACCCACTGTCTCACCCCACTCCTACCACCTGGTGATGTACCTGACCTCACCGACTGTCTCACCCCACTCCTACCACCTGGTAATAGACCAGACCTCACCCACTGTCTCACCCCACTCCTACCACCTGGTAATGTACCTGACCTCACCCACAGTCTCACCCCACTCCTACCACCTGGTAATAGACCAGACCTCACCCACTGTCTCACCCCACTCCTACCACCTGGTAATAGACCAGACCTCACCCACTGTCTCACCCCACTCCTACCACCTGGTAATGTACCTGACCTCACCCACAGTCTCACCCCACTCCTACCACCTGGTAATAGACTAGACCTCAACCACTGTCTCACCACACTCCTACCACCTGGTAATAGACCAGACCTCACCCACTGTCTCACCCCACTCCTACCACCTGGTAATAGACTAGACCTCACCCACTGTCTCACCCCACTCCTACCACCTGGTAATATACCAGACCTCACCCACTGTCTCACCCCACTCCTACCACCTGGACCCAACCCAACACACCAACATGTGACTGTGGGCGAAAATGCATCTGTGTGTGTGTGTGCATCTGTGTGTGTGTGCGTGTGCCAGCGCCAATACGACACAGTGCTTTCAGGTAGCTGGCAGAAAGTAGGTCAGAACAGAAAGAGAGCAGCAAAAACAAATAGACACACTAAGCACACTAGATAATCACATACACACACACTAGATAATCACACACACACCTTAGAGAATCACACACACACACACACACACACACACACACACACACACACACACACACACACACACACACACACACACACACACACACTAGATAATCACATACACACCTTAGAGAATCACATACACACACACACACTAGATAATCACTCTCACACACACACACACACACACACACACACACACACACACACACACACACACACACACACTAGAGAATCACACACACACACACACACACACACACACACACACACTAGAGAATCACACACACACACACACACACACACACACACACACACACACACACACACACACTAGAGAATCACACACACACACACACTCACACAGAGACAGTGATTACAGCTAGACAGCGAATCTACTGCACTGTAATTAGAGACATCCCTCGTCCTACTCCTTCCACCTCCCTCACCTACTCCTTCCACCTCCCTCACCTACTCCTTCACCTCCCTCCCTTTACTCCTTCCACCTCCCTCACCTACTCCTTCCACCTCTCTCCCTTTACTCCTTTCACCTCCCTCACCTACTCCTTCCACCTCTCTCCCTTTACTCCTTCCACCTCTCCCTTTACTCCTTCCACATCCCGCTCCCTCACCTACTCCTTCCACCTCCCTCACCTACTCCTTTCACCTCCCTCTCCCTACTCCTTTCACCTCCCTCTCCCTACTCCTTTCACCTCCCTCACCTACTCCTTCCACCTCTCCCTTTACTCCTTCCACCTCCCTCACCTACTCCTTCCACCTCCCTCACCTACTCCTTCACCTCCCTCCCTTTACTCCTTTCACCTCCCTCACCTACTCCTTCCACCTCTCTCCCTTTACTCCTTCCACCTCTCCCTTTACTCCTTCCACCTCTCCCTTTACTCCTTCCACCTCCCTCTCCCTACTCCTTCCACCTCTCTCCCTTTACTCCTTCCACCTCCCTCACCTACTCCTTCCACCTCCCTCACCTACTCCTTCACCTCCCTCCCTTTACTCCTTCCACCTCTCTCCCTTTACTCCTTCCACCTCCCTCACCTACTCCTTCCACCTCCCTCTCCCTTTACTCCTTCCACCTCTCCCTTTACTCCTTCCACCTCCCTCACCTACTCCTTTCACCTCCCTCTCCCTACTCCTTTCACCTCCCTCTCCCTACTCCTTTCACCTCCCTCACCTACTCCTTCCACCTCTCCCTTTACTCCTTCCACCTCTCCCTTTACTCCTTCCACCTCCCTCTCCCTTTACTCCTTCCACCTCCCTCTCCCTACTCCTTTCACCTCCCTCTCCCTACTCCTTCCACCTCCCTCTTCCTACTCCTTCCACCTCCCTCTCCCTACTACTTTACTTTTGGTTTATGCATTATGGGGATCTAGAAGACCCCACAAGGATAGAAAGATTAAACACTGTGTATCACCAACACAACCAGCAGAGGTCCCTGTTCACCAACACACCCTGAAAACAACAGAATGACAAGCAAGTAAGCAAGCACGTTTATTTATATAGCACAATTCATACTTAGAAGCAATTCAATGTGCTTTACAAAAGAAAAGAAATAATAAAATATAAGCATTTTATATTCATAGAAACCTGTTCACTGGCATCATGTACATTTAAAGCATCACACCTCAGTATTAACTGTGTACATTTTATTAAAAATGTCTTCAGAACCTTTTTTAGGTTTTTAGAACCTGGCCAAGAAGTCTTTAGAACTTCCAGGTCGTAAGAACTTTATTCAAAATGTCTTTAGAATTGTGGGGAGAAATGACCGAGAATTGTGGGAAGCAGCAGCAGTCAGTACCAACAGTCAGTACCAGCAGTCAGTACCAACAGTCAGTACCAGCAGTCAGTACCAGCAGTCAGTACCAACAGTCAGTACCAGCAGTCAGTACCAGCAGTCAGTACCAGCAGTCAGTACCAACAGTCAGTACCAGCAGTCAGTACCAACAGTCAGTACCAGCAGTCAGTACCAGCAGTCAGTACCAACAGTCAGTACCAACAGTCAGTACCAGCAGTCAGTACCAACAGTCAGTACCAGCAGTCAGTACCAACAGTCAGTACCAACAGTCAGTACCAACAGTCAGTACCAGCAGTCAGTGCCAGCAGTCAGTACCGACAGTCAGTACCAACAGTCAGTACCAACAGTCAGTACCAACAGTCAGTACCAACAGTCAGTGCCAGCAGTCAGTACCGACAGTCAGTACCAACAGTCAGTACCAACAGATCTGCTAATATTACTGCTGCCCCCATTACCAGTCCGTTTAAACTATCTCTCTCATCTTCTGAAATCCCGAGTGAATGGAAACACGCCGCAGTTATTCCCCTCTTCAAAGGGGAGACACCCTCATTCCCAACTGCAGACCAGTATCCATCCTAAGTCTTTGAAAAACAGATTGTCAAACATCTTGAATCCCATCGTATGCTTTCGGCTATGCAATCTGGTTTTCGTGCTGGTCATGGCTGCACCACGGCCACCCTTAAGGTCCTGAACAAAATCATGTTTGCCGCCATTGACAAAAAGCATTACTGTGGAAGTTTACATCGATCTGTCCAAGGCATTTATATATGTTAACCGCCGCGTTCTTATCAGCCGACTCAATAGCCTGGGTTTCTCTTGCGACTGTCTCGCCTGGTTCTCTTACAATCTCTCCAGCAGGGTCCAGCGTGTTAAACCAGAGGGCTGCTGTCGGGACCCATGGCTGTCTCCATGGGGGTGCCACAGGGCTCGATTCTCAGGCCGGCTCTCTATATTAACAATCTGGCTCCGCTGTTGGAGACTCTCAGATGATACTCCATGCAGATGATACCATTCTGTACACATCTGGCCCTTCGTTAGATACTTAACATCATTCAGCATTCCTTCTGAAACCTCCAGTTACTACTAAGCCCTGGTCAATTCTGGTCCGTGCTTTTCAACCAATCACTGCCCTCAGCTGCACGTCTAACTAGCATCGCCACACTAGATGGGTCTGATTTAGAATATGTGGACACATAAAAATACCTAGATGTCTTGTTAGTTAGTTCTCACTCCTTCCAGCCCAAGATAATCAAACTCAAATCTAAAATTAAGTCCAGAATAATTTTCCTATTCCGCAACAGGGCCTCCTTCACTCACGCTGCCAAACTCGCCTCGGTGAAGATGACTATTATTCCAATGTTTGGCTCTGGTGATGTCATTTATAGGACTGCCTCAAACTCTCTCCTGAAAAAATTGGATGTGGTTTACCACAGTGTCATACGTTTTGTTACCAATGCCCCATACAACACCCACCACTGCAACCTTTATGCATTAGTCAGCTGGCCTTTACGGATTAGTCAGCAGTAACAGACCCTACCCAGCAGTAGATTGACCCGACCCAGTAGAAACAAACACCATTCAGTAGAAACAGACCCGACCCAGCAGTAGATTGACCCGACCCAGTAGAAACAAACACCATTCAGTGGAAACAGACCCGTCCCAGTAGAAACAGACCTGATCCAGCAGTAACAGACCCGACCCAGTAGAAACAAACCCGACCTCAGCATGAGTATCACGCATATATCACAGTTACTTCATAAATAAACTGGACAACTAAACGAGCCAGCGAGGTGACAAAATGAGAACGTAATCATTTTCACAATCACAACGTGATTGACAAGTAAACACCTGTTAAGACCCGGGTAAACAAACTGAACGTGTCATCGGACCAACTGCCGTTTATGGCAGTGAGGTGGGCGTATCACTTCAAAAACAGATTTGACCCAGTAGGAGAAGCACCCTGTGCAAACACTGCATGTGGAGTTCTAGAAGATTCTCCCACAGAGGAACACTACAGACACTTGCTACAGAGAGAGAATGATTGGTTCCCCGTGAAGGAAAGGCTGTCCAATCACAAATCAGCACAGCAGAACCACAGACACGGCTTTTCAGACGTATTGAACAATATGGGTAATGAGTAACCCCCGAACTTGACACCATTATTCTATGTTTCACAGACCTCTCTGACGAGGATTAGCAACCCATCCTTCTGTGGAAGCAGACAAAGAGATGTGGATTTGGTTGTTTTCTACCTCAAAATGATAATTGTTAATTGATAATGTTTTGTCTTCTATCACCTTGGTTATGTTTTTAATTGTCCGTTGACATTTTGATTACTATTATTATTATCTGAATGGTGTGACAAGATGTAAAAGAATAATTATTTCCAGTACGCTTTCAAGAAAGGTTCGACAATATGTCGTTCCAATAAAGCAATTTACATGAGAAGAATGAGGAGAGGGAGAGACAGGGGAGACAGGGAGAGACTGGAAGAGAATGAGAGGGAGAGACTGGGAGAGACAGGGAGAGACAGGGAGAGATGGAGAGGGAGAGACTGGGAGAGACAGGGGAGACTGGGAGAGACAGGGGAGACTGGGAGAGACTGGAAGAGAATGAGAGGGAAAGACTGGGAGAGACAGGGAGAGATGGAGAGGGAGAGGCTGGGAGAGACTGGGAGAGACAGGGGAGACTGGGAGAGACTGGGAGAGAATGAGAGGGAGAGCCTGGGAGAGACAGGGAGAGATGGAGAGGGAGAGACTGGGAGAGACTGGGAGAGACAGGGGAGACTGGGAGAGACTGGGAGAGAATGAGAGGGAGAGACTGTGAGAGACAGGGAGAGATGGAGAGGGAGAGACTGGGAGAGACTGGGAGAGACAGGGGAGACTGTGAGAGAATGAGAGGGAGAGACAGGGAGAGACAGGGAGAGATGGAGAGGGAGAGACTGGGAGAGACTGGGAGAGACAGGGAGAGACTGGGGGAGGGAGAGACAAGGAAAGACAAGGAGAGGGAGAGACAAGGAGATGGAGAGAGGGACAGGGAGAGACTGGGAGAGACAAGGAGAGGGAGAGACAGGGGATTTTACAGAGTGAACAGTGGACATAAGATATCCAGTGAAAAGGATGAAGGAGCTGGACAGAACAAGAAATTGGAGGAAGTAACAGATTCTAATGGCAGAAGTCTGCCTGACAACAGACCAACACAATCTAAACCAAAAGTAAGTTAGACAGCTGAGAGACAGGGTTGAAGAGTGAAAGGGTTGAAGAGGGAAAAGGGTTGAAGAGAGAAAGGCTTGAAGAGGGAAAAGGGTTGAAAAGAGAAAGGGTTGAAGTGGGAAATGGGTTGGAGAGGGAAAGGGTTGAAGAGGAAAAGAGTTGAAGGGGTAAAGATAAAAGGGGAGAGAGACAGAGAAAATTTAAAACTAAACGACAAAGCAAACGGAGATAAAGAATGTTAAGCGTAAGCTGTTTTCTTCACATCTGGACCCAGAGGGTTCTTATACCAACAACAACACATTTGTTGCATTCATGCCGTCACAACCCAAGAGACTGACAAGCGACAATAAACAGACTTGTAGATGACAGGCTTCCTATTGAGAACGGTGATCCAAGGCAGATTTGTCTGCCCACAGAGGACAAGCTGTGATGAATCCCCTCAGAGACAGTTTCAGACAAGACTGCAACTTCGCCAACTCTGTTAGAACCACGGGAGGATTCTGGGAAACGTTCTACTCCAAAGAAAAAGATTACCTGCGAAATGATAGCCTCCGGAAATGCCCACCCGGCATTACAATCGATGTCCTGTTAACTGTTGGTTATCACTGTTGCCACCTGAGTATTATCTGTCCGTGTCATCGTGGATTTAATAAGTGTCGACACGTGGTCGATAATATATGGCAACGAACGCGGTCGCCAATGTCTTCAGAATTATACTCAATTGAATTGAGAATTGAAGAGAAGGAAAATGCCAAACGTTACACTGAATAGAGCTGATTCATGGTGAAACAAACAGATGGACAGTGTGGGAGAAAAAAAGACACGGCAACACACAGAATGAGAAAGATATGGACAATAAAATAGACCAGAAAGTAGAGATATTGAAATATTGAGTGAGAGAGTTACAGAGACATAGTAGGGAGAGGTGGTAGAAGATGAAGGAAGGATTGAAGAGAAAGAAAATAAACTAAGAGGGCTCATGACAGAAGGAGTGACAGAGGGAGAACGGAGGAGGGATAGGAGGAGAGAGGAGTGGTGGATGAAGGAAAGAGGTAGGAGAAATGTTAGAGGGAGGCGAGAGGTAAAGGAATAAGGTAATCGAATGTTGTCTGAGAATATAGTTGCTGACCTAAAGCATTCGACATTTTCCATCCCACAGAATGTAATCCCACAGAATGTAATCCCACAGAATGTAATCCCAGAGACTGTAACCCCACTGTATGTAATCCCACAGAATTTAATCCCAGAGACTGTAACCCCACTGAATGTAATCCCATAGAATGTAATCCCAGAGACTGTAACCCCACTGAATGTAATCCCAGAGACTGTAACCCCACTGAATGTAATCCCACAGAATGTAATCCCAGAGACTGTTTCCGCACTGAATGTAATCCCACTGAATGTAATCCCACAGAATGTAATCCCACAGAATGTAATCACCCCTGTTTCCAGAAATGCCTACACTGGATGAGGAGCGACATCCCTACAAGTGCTTGTAACTGAATGAATTGAACTCCTCTTGAATTGAACTCCTCTTGAATTGAACTCCTCTTGAATTGAACTCCTCTTGAATTGAACTCCACTTGAATTGAACTTCTCTTATCTTGGATTATACTGATTCTGTGGTGATTTCCACAACACCATCCGTCTCCTTTGAGATGACGTTCAAAATTCCTTAATCCTCTTCAAAACTTAGGGTTTATTAGTTAAAACTATAGATGTTTTAATATTGTTGTTGTTGTCTCTTTTGTCGTTTATTGTAGCTAATTTGTACTTGCTCTGGCAAATGTTTCCTGCCTGAAGAACTATGGAAATAAAATGAAAGAGGGATATCTAGTGGAATGGGAGAGAGAAGTAGAGAGTCCAGGTGAAAGTGACCAGCTAGTAGGATTCGTTTCAGCTAGACTCTACTGCTCCATCCTCGCCCAATCCTCCTCCTCTATTCCCTGCTTCTCCTCATCAATCTCATTCTTCACTCAACTGGAGGTCCATTTGCTGACTTGCCTCTCCTCAGCAAACAATACTAAATCCCACAAGATCCTCACTACGTACCAAGATCTGGCAGATTGTACACAGACGAGCTCCTTCAGAGGGCTGACAATAGACCGAAAGACGGATAAAGTGACAGCGAGAGGGAGGAGTGAGAAAATAAGAAAAAGCGAGAAAGAACGGTACTGCCTGTGACCTGGTAGAACAGGGCTAGGTTTAGGGCTAGGTGCATGTTTAGGTCTAGGTTTATAGCTAGATGTAGGTTTAGAGATATGTTTAGGGCTATATTAAGGATTAGGGCTAGGTTTAGGGCTAGGTTTAGGACTAGGTTTAGGACTAGGTTGTGGGCAAGGTTTAGGGCTAGGTTTTGGTTTAGGGGGAAGGTTTAGGGCTCGGTTTAGTGCTTGGTTGATGTTAGGGGGGAATGTGTGCTTGAATGAGGCAGAGTATGTACTATCTACACAGATTTATCTTTTCGACTTCTCCCTCCCCTCTCCCATTACACAGAACATAACCCTTATGACAACAGTGGCTAGTCCCGCTGCTGAAATGTTAATGACTCTTTATAGAAGGATATAAATAGACCAGGAGGCTTCCTAAAGTGGCTCCCCTACTTCCATCCCTCCCTCCATACTTTACCGGACAGACGTGTGAGAGTGTGTGTGAGAGTGTGTGTGTGTGAATGTGTTTGTCCTTGTTTTACTAAATCTACACATGGATAGTAAGAGTCGCAGGGTCATTCTGCTGGCACCAACTAAGAAAATGCCTATTTTAAGATACATGTTTGTAGTTAAATAATTGTGGTTAAAGGTTAGGTTCAGGGTCAAGGGACAAGGTTATTGGGAATAATGTTTTGGGTCAATAAAATGCAAAGTTGATGTTGTATGTGTGTGAGAGTGTGAGTGTGCGCACGTGAGCATGTTTGTCTAGCGTGTGTGTGTGTCTGTGTGTCTGTCTGTGTGTGTGTGTGTGTGTGTGTCTGTCTGTCTTTGTGTGTGTTTGTCTGTGTGTATGTGTCTGTGTGTGTCTGTCTGTCTTTGTGTGTGTGTGTGTGTGTGTGTGTGTGTGTCTGTCTGTGTGTGTGTCTGTGTGTGTGTTAGTGCCGGTCCACCAGCCACTAAATCTATTGAAGGCAGTGCAGGCTGTTAACCCCTAAGTGACTGTGTCTCTCCCAGACTGTATCCTCATCTCTGGGACTTGAGCGTGTGCGTGTGCGTGTGCGTGTGTGTGTGTTGCTGTACATGATGGGTTTATTAAATACACATCGTATCTTAATGCATTACACCATAGGTAGATGTAACTGTATATCTGTTAAAATATGCATGAAGCACATTTTTTCTGGTTTTGTGTCTCGCTGGAGGCCCTGCTTATCGAGACCCCAGAGACTTTGGTGTGTTGTGTACTGTCTGCTGTGTTGTATCACGAGGACTGTGTAGATGCTTTTAACGATCGGCATGTTGGGTTCAGACGGCCAGGGAAGCTGGAGGCTGAAGGGCATTCATAACTCGTCACTGTGCCGGTCTGGAGGTTAATGCTAATGTGCTAATCATAGAATGAATGATCCATGTTGTCAACCTGTAGCCCTCCATGTTGTCAACCTGTAGCCCTCCATGTTGTCAACCTGTAGCCCTCCATGTTGTCAACCTGTAGCCCTCCACGTTGTCAACCTGTAGCCCTCCACGTTGTCAACCTGTAGCCCTCCACGTTGTCAACCTGTAGCGCTCCACGTTGTCAACCTGTAGCCCTCCACGTTGTCAACCTGTAGCCCTCCACGTTGTCAACCTGTAGCCCTCCATTTTGTCAACCTGTAGCCCTCCATGTTGTCAACCTGTAGCCCTCCACGTTGTCATACTGTAGCCCTCCACGTTGTCAACCTGTAGCCCTCCATGTTGTCAACCTGTAGCCCTCCATGTTGTCAACCTGTAGCCCTCCATGTTGTCAACCTGTAGCCCTCCATGTTGTCAACCTGTAGCCCTCCATGTTGTCAACCTGTAGCCCTCCATGTTGTCAACCTGTAGCCCTCCATGTTGTCAACCTGTAGCCCTCCATGTTGGCAACCTGTAGCCCTCCATGTTGGCAACCTGTAGCCCTCCATGTTGTCAACCTGTAGCCCTCCATGTTGTCAACCTGTAGCCCTCCACGTTGTCAACCTGTAGCCCTCCACGTTGTCAACCTGTAGCCCCCCATGTTGTCAACCTGTAGCCCTCCATGTTGTCAACCTCTAGCCCTCCACGTTGTTAAAGCTTCCATATTGGATGGGCTGTTACGAGACACTGTATCCGCACACTGTTTATGTCACTATAACACCAGCGTGGAATTGGATTTTTAAATTCAATGTTTGTTTTGCAAACTAATTACAAAGCCGAAATGACTCAAATAGCATCGAACCCCAGAGGGGTTTCTGAACGAGGCCGACAGTTACTGATGGATTAACACCATCGTAGTTCCTGCACTTCACTAACTTGAATGACAAGGTTAAAAGAAAGAAGCACACATAATAAATCTATTGCACAAGAGAATGGCCACCTCAAGTTACATAAATCTTTCAACTTGTACCGTACATGTATTTAGAATACTAGGATGCAGAAAAGTCCATAAAAAATCCCAGTTAGTGAGTGTACACCGCCTTGAGATAAACAGAGGCTTAACTTTCTCTCTGCTTTCCTCAACATCTTCCTCCAGCGTTCCACACCTTAACATCGGTCTGTGTCGGCTAAACCCAGTGAGTTTAAATCCTATCCTCCGTCTACCTCCGTCTGACAGAACTTGCCTCCGAGGGGCAGAATTACAAGCAGACCAAATTGAGCTGAAACGAATGTACTGGCAACACATATTTCAATTGAAGTTCATGATGTCATTACTAGTGTCGCTGCATTTGTGCAGCCTGCGATATCACAGCGTTTCATGGAGGTAAGCACGGTTGAATAAAGAAGCGCTTCCCCTGAACCAAGCATTTTTGGGGCCCACTTTAGCTTCCGGTCCCCAAATCTACACATACATCTGGATCGCAGACACGCCAAAGGCATTATGAGTTGATGGAATAATAATAATATAATTAATCACTATCCCATTACTCATTGAAGGAAATCTAGTTAAAGAAGCCAACGTTTCAAACAACTTACTTTTTTTAAAACCTCTGTTTAATCTTTTTACAGTTTGTTTGTTAATTTGTATTTAGCAGTGCCAGAGAGGAGGTGAGTGAAGCGATGCTGAAAAGCAGAGATAAGACGGACAGCTGTAGATTGTCAGACAGAGATAGTAAAACACGAAGGAGAAAAGAGAACAAGAGCCAGGTAAGCTGAACTCACCTGAGGACTCTGAAGAAAGGAACAAGAGAACAGGAAAATAATGGAGAAAAGAGAGAGACAGGAAAGAGAGGAACAAATAGACGATAGAGAAACAAAGAGAGAGGAAGGAGAGAAACAGAGCGAGAGAAGAACAAGAGGAACAGCGAGAGAGAAAAGTGTGGCAGGAGAAAGAAGGGGTAAGGCAATAGCGTCAGTGACAGACCGTGGGCTGGAACACACTGAGGTGAATTCACTTCTCTACAACTCATGGGTCGTGACTACACAAAAATACACACACACACATTTTACCTGTGTGTGTACCTCTGTGACCCCTCAAGCAGAGTGACTCAACCAAGCACAGCACAATACCCCCCCTCTCACACACACAGACACACACACAGATACAACAGAGAGACAGATACGAACATACACACACACACACACACACAGCCGGAGACAGATACATACTTCTACGCTGCCCCACATACGCAACAAACTGTGATGCACTGTGTGTTCTGACACCTTTCTATCAGAACCAGCATTAACGCCAAACCTTTGAGCGGTAGTGTGTATATATATATGTAATTGATTTTATTATAACTTTTCATGTGACCACAGGACACGGTTCCAGTAATCCAAGTCCTTATTCTGCTTGTCTTCAGCAAACTGTTTGCAGGCTTTCTTGTGCATCATCTTTAGAAGAGGCTTCCTTCTGGGACGACAGCCATGCAGACCAATTTGATGCAGTGTGTGGCGTATAGTCTGAGCACTGACAGGTTGACCCCCCAACCCTTCAACCTTTGCTGGCAAACTTTAATATGTCTATTTCCCAAAGACAATCACTGGATATGATGCTGAGCACACTCAACTTCTTTGGCCGTCCATGGAGAGGCCTGTTCTGAGTGGAACCTGTCCTGTTAAATCGCAGTATGGTCTTGGCCACCGCGCTGCAGCTCAGTTTCAGGGTCTTGGCAATCTTCATATAGCCTAGGCCATCTTTATGTAAAGGAACAAATCTTTTTTTAGATCCTCAGAGAGTTCTTTGCCATGAGGTGCCATGTTGAACTTCCAGTGACCAGTATGAGAGCGATAACACCAAATTTAACACACCTGCTCCTAATTCACACGACACCAGGGAGGGAAAATGGCTAATTGGGACCAATTTGGATATTTTCACTTAGGGGTGTACTCACTTTTGTTTCCTGCGGTTCAGACATTAATGGCAGTGTGTTGAGTTATTTTGAGGGGACAGCAAATGTACACTGTTATACAAGCTGTACACTCACTGTAAGGGACAGAGCCCTGTCCTCGCACTCCATGGTGGTGATGACACCTCCCCCGCATCCGGAGAGAGGGAAAATTAGGGACTTGTTCGTTCACCTGTGTTTTTGTCCGCACCTGTGTTGTGTTTGCTCGTTAGTCCCTGTACTTAGTTCTGTCGTTTCCTGTCTTTCAGTGTCGGTCATTGTTAAGGTATGTTTCTCTTGTTTTGCGTTTGCTGGTCCTGTTATGTATTGCGTGATTATTCTGGTGTTCTGTGTTTAGTATGTTCTGTCGCACTAAGGGGAGGTTTTGTTAATTATGTTGTTCTTCTGTGTTTTTGTTAAGTGTTAAGGATTGTCTTTGTATGAAGCTACCCGTTCCTGTTTTGGGAGAATTAAACCCTGTTATTGCAAAGCACTCTGCGTTTGTGTCCTCAACCTGCTCGAAAGCCTCAATCCTGACAGAATGACCGACCCAAAAGAGAGGACACAGCAGGGTGCAGTATCGTGGGCCAGCCTACGGCTCGAAAACCCCGACGAGGGGTTAATGCACGGGCTCTACATAGAGCCCTATGAAGCAGAGGACTCCGAGCCAGAGGACGAGTCCGAGGATGAGGAGTACCTGGAGGGGGAGTTCCGGTGGGATCCCTTCACCCTCCAGCTGATTCCCGTCTCAACCTCCACGTTTCTGTCCCCCACCTCACCACCCATGGCTGCTGCCCCGCAGCATGAGATGGCTGCCGCCCCGCAGCTCGAGATGGCTGCCGCCCCGCAGCATGAGATGGCTGCCGCCCCGCAGCATGAGATGGCTGCCGCCCCGCAGCATGAGATGGCTGCCGCCCCGCAGCATGAGATGGCTGCCGCCCCGCAGCATGAGATGGCTGCCGCCCCGCAGCATGAGATGGCTGCCGCCCCGCAGCATGAGATGGCTGCCGCCCCGCAGCATGAGATGGCTGCCGCCCCGCCGCTCGAAACGGGCCCCTATGAACCGGTCTATCCGGTGTCCTCCAGGCCAACGCCACCGTCGGCTACCTCCCCGGCCTTGGAGAGGGCTCTACGGGAGGATCTGGAGGTGTTTGTCGACTTTCTGGCCTGGGTCCAGGAGGTGGCGGTGATGGACGATGAGAGGAGATGGTGGCATCAGGAGTTCTTCGTGTGGAGGAAGGGACAGGAAGATCTCTGCCCTGAGCTCCTGGACTACCTGAGGGCACAGCTTCTCCGCCGTGCACCACACCTTCGGCCAGTCACTGAGCTCCCTCCAGTTTCCCTGCCCGAGCCAGTCCCCGTGCCCTTGCCTGAGCCAGTCCCCGTGCCCTTGCCTGAGCCAGTCCCCGTGCCCTTGCCTGAGCCAGTCCCCGTGCCCTTGCCTGAGCCAGTCCCCGTGCCCTTGCCTGAGCCAGTCCCCGTGCCCTTGCCTGAGCCAGTCCCGTGCCCTTGCAGTCCCCGTGCCCTTGCCTGAGCCAGTCCCCGTGCCCTTGCCTGAGCCAGTCCCCGTGCCCTTGCCTGAGCCAGTCCCCGTGCCCTTGCCTGAGCCAGTCCCCGTGCCCTTGCCTGAGCCAGTCCCCGTGCCCTTGCCTGAGCCAGTCCCCGTGCCCTTGCCTGAGCCAGTCCCCGTGCCCTTGCCTGAGCCAGTCCCCGTGCCCCCCGTTGCCTGAGCCAGTCCCCGTGCCCTTGCCTGAGCCAGTCCCCGTGCCCTTGCCTGAGCCAGTCCCCGTGCCCTTGCCTGAGCCAGTCCCCGTGCCCTTGCCTGAGCCAGTCCCCGTGCCCTTGCCTGAGCCAGTCCCCGTGCCCTTGCCTGAGCCAGTCCCCGTGCCCTTGCCTGAGCCAGTCCCCGTGCCCTTGCCTGAGCCAGTCCCCGTGCCCTTGCCTGAGCCAGTCCCCGTGCCCTTGCCTGAGCCAGTCCCCGTGCCCTTGCCTGAGCCAGTCCCCGTGCCCTTGCCTGAGCCAGTCCCCGTGCCCTTGCCTGAGCCAGTCCCCGTGCCCTTGCCTGAGCCAGTCCCCGTGCCCTTGCCTGAGCCAGTCCCCGTGCCCTTGCCTGAGCCAGTCCCCGTGCCCTTGCCTGAGCCAGTCCCCGTGCCCTTGCCTGAGCCAGTCCCCGTGCCCTTGCCTGAGCCAGTCCCCGTGCCCTTGCCTGAGCCAGTCCCCGTGCCCTTGCCTGAGCCAGTCCCCGTGCCCTTGCCTGAGCCAGTCCCCGTGCCCTTGCCTGAGCCAGTCCCCGTGCCCTTGCCTGAGCCAGTCCCCGTGCCCTTGCCTGAGCCAGTCCCCGTGCCCTTGCCTGAGCCAGTCCCCGTGCCCTTGCCTGAGCCAGTCCCCGTGCCCTTGCCTGAGCCAGTCCCCGTGCCCTTGCCTGAGCCAGTCCCCGTGCCCTTGCCTGAGCCAGTCCCCGTGCCCTTGCCTGAGCCAGTCCCCGTGCCCTTGCCTGAGCCAGTCCCCGTGCCCTTGCCTGAGCCAGTCCCCGTGCCCTTGCCTGAGCCAGTCCCCGTGCCCTTGCCTGAGCCAGTCCCCGTGCCCTTGCCTGAGCCAGTCCCCGTGCCCTTGCCTGAGCCAGTCCCCGTGCCCTTGCCTGAGCCAGTCCCCGTGCCCTTGCCTGAGCCAGTCCCCGTGCCCTTGCCTGAGCCAGTCCCCGTGCCCTTGCCTGAGCCAGTCCCCGTGCCCTTGCCTGAGCCAGTCCCCGTGCCCTTGCCTGAGCCAGTCCCCGTGCCCTTGCCTGAGCCAGTCCCCGTGCCCTTGCCTGAGCCAGTCCCCGTGTCCTTGCCTGAGCCAGTCCCCCTGCCTAAGCCAGTTTCCCAGTCTGAGCCTGTCCCCGTTTCCCAGTCTGCGCCTGTCCCCGTTTCCCAGTCTGCGCCTGTCCCCGTTTCCCAGTCTGACCCTGTCCCCGTTTCCCAGTCTGACCCTGTCCCCGTTTCCCAGTCTGACCCTGTCCCCGTTTCCCAGTCTGACCCTGTCCCCGTCTCTGAGCCTGTCCCCGTCTCTGAGCCTGTCCCCGTCTCTGAGCCTGTCCCCGTCTCTGAGCCTGTCCCCGTCTCTGAGCCTGTCCCCGTCTCTGAGCCTGTCCCCGTCTCTGAGCCTGTCCCCGTGTCTGTCCCAGTCCCCGTGTCTGTCCCAGTCCCCGTGTCTGTCCCAGTCCCCGAGCTCACTCCAGCCCCCGAGCTCACTCCAGACCCAGAGCTCACTCCAGACCCAGAGCTCACTCCAGACCCAGAGCTCACTCCAGACCCAGAGCTCACTCCAGACCCAGAGCTCACTCCTGTCCCCCTGCCTGACTCCAGTCCTGTCCCCCTGCCTGACTCCAGTCCTGGCCCCCTGCCTGACTCCAGTCCTGGCCCCCTGCCTGACTCCAGTCCTGGCCCCCTGCCTGACTCCAGTCCTGTCCCCCTGCCTGACTCCAGTCCTGTCCCCCTGCCTGACTCCAGTCCTGTCCCCCTGCCTGACTCCAGTCCTGTCCCCCTGCCTGACTCCAGTCCGGTCCCCCTGCCTGACTCCAGTCCGGTCCCCCTGCCTGACTCCAGTCCGGTCCCCCTGCCTGACTCCAGTCCGGTCCCCCGTCCTGTCTTCGAGCCCCGTCCAATGCCCGAGGCCGTCATCCTGGCCGAGCCAGTTCTCGGGCCAAGGACTGTTGCCGGGCCAAGGACTGTTGTCGGGCCAAAGCCGGTTCCCCGGCCTCCTGAACCGTGTCCTCCGGCACGGCCTCCTGAACCGTGTCCTCCGGCACGGCCTCCTGAACCGTGTCCTCCGGCACGGCCTCCTGAACCGTGTCCTCCGGCACGGCCTCCTGAACCGTGTCCTCCGGCACGGCCTCCTGAACCGTGTCCTCCGGCACGGCCTCCTGAACCGTGTCCTCCGGCACGGCCTCCTGAACCGTGTCCTCCGGCACGGCCTCCTGACCCGTCTCTGCCTGGTCGACCTCTAGACCTGCACCCTCCTGTCCGACCTCCAGATCTGCTCCCGCCGGGTAGACCTCCAGACACGCTCCCGCCGGGTAGACCTCCAGACACGCTCCCGCCGGGTAGACCTCCAGAGACGCTTCCGCCGGGTCGACCTCCTGACCCTCATCCGCCGGGTCGACCTCCTGACCTGTCTCCTGACCTGCATCCGCCGGGTCGATCTCCAGATCCGCTTCCGCCGGGTAGACCTCCTGACCCGCTCCCACCGGGCAGACCACCTGACCCGCTCCCGCCGGGTAGAACCCATGACCCGTCTCTACCTGTCCGGCCTCCAGACCTGCTCCCGCCCGGTCGACCACCTGACCCGTCTCCGCCTGTCCGGTCTCCTGACTGGCATCCACCAGACCGGGCGGCCTCCTGGTCTGTCAGCCTCTGTCCTGCCCGAGACCCGTCTCTCCGTCCTGCCCATGTCCAACTCTTGGATTATATCTGCTCTTGTGTTTTGGGCGCTTCAGGAGCCGCGCCCCTTGGTGGGGGATTCTGTAAGGGACAGAGCCCTGTCCTCGCACTCCATGGTGGTGATGACACCTCCCCCGCATCCGGAGAGAGGGAAAATTAGGGACTTGTTCGTTCACCTGTGTTTTTGTCCGCACCTGTGTTGTGTTTGCTCGTTAGTCCCTGTACTTAGTTCTGTCGTTTCCTGTCTTTCAGTGTCGGTCATTGTTAAGGTATGTTTCTCTTGTTTTGCGTTTGCTGGTCCTGTTATGTATTGCGTGATTATTCTGGTGTTCTGTGTTTAGTATGTTCTGTCGCACTAAGGGGAGGTTTTGTTAATTATGTTGTTCTTCTGTGTTTTTGTTAAGTGTTAAGGATTGTCTTTGTATGAAGCTACCCGTTCCTGTTTTGGGAGAATTAAACCCTGTTATTGCAAAGCACTCTGCGTTTGTGTCCTCAACCTGCTCGAAAGCCTCAATCCTGACACTCACTACTTTACATTGTAGCAAATTGTATAATATTTACAAAAATGTGAGGGGTGTACTCACTTTTGTGATATACACACAATCACACATTATACATTACTCCATTTGAGAAATAGTGAATGGGAGTGATAAAGAGAAAAGCCTACCCGTCTGTGTGTGTGTGTGTGTGTGTGCGTGTGCGTGTGTGTGTGCGTGTGCGTGTGTGTGTGCGTGTGTGTACTGTGGATTCTACCATTCATGGTCCATGACTACTCTTCATTACTCTTCTATTCAATATCTGAGAACATGTAAAAACAACAACTGCATACAGAAAGGGAGAGAGAGATAGATGACAAAAGTAGAGGATGAAAAGAGAGAGATATGGATGACAGAAGTAGGAGAGAGAGAGAGAAATGGAGAAAGAGAGGTCAGGATGGAGAGAGGAGGGCGGAGGAAACAGGGATAAAAGAAAGGCAGGGGGGATGGAAAGAAAGAAATGTGGAGGTGGAAAGAAATAGAAAGAGAGAAAGATGGGGATGTAGAGAGAGAGAGAGATGTGGCAGTGGAGAGAGAGAGCAGTGAAAACCGTAATAGTGAAAGCGACATCATGTTGCTGATAAATGACAGTAATTCTGTGACTTTATGCCAGCCTGTCATTCACACACACACACATACACAGTGATTTTATGCCAGCCTGTCATTCACACACACACACACACACACACACACACACACACACACACACACACGCAGTGACTTTATGCCAGCCTGTCATTCTCATTAACCACATAGTGTACAGGGGTCTTTATCTTTCACACGCACACACACACACACACACTGTGCTCACACTGGAGGTGGCCAAAGCTGGAGGTGGCCGAGCTGATCGTCAACAGAGTCCAATGTAAGACCAGCAGTGGCTGTCAGAACGGATGACACGTCAAACGTAGACATCTGATGGATGAACTGCATTATGGACTGAGACACTCCACGTTTAAATTAATAATATCTATAAATATATCATGTGTTTATTGCAGCTGTGGTTAACAGACCTCTTTCAGTTACTGTACCACAGAGAGATTTCAGCTCTGATCAGAGTAGCTTTTTGTCTTGAAAGATTTTCAGTTCAGTTTTTAAATTAAAAATTTAAATTTAAATTTAGCACCTGAACCGCCAAAACTATTAAAATAAAATATCTGGATTAATGATAATTTCTCTTGTTTCTCTGCAGAAGACCAGATAATAAAATAAGTCATTAGACACATGAATAAACATCATGTTAAGTGTTCTCAGTTAGGCTAAGAGTAAAAGTCTAAAAGCCACAGAGAAAACAGCGCTTGAAAAGCGCTTTTCATGCCAAAGTGACTTCTCTCTCCACAGACCCATAAAACAGAGATCTCAAAACAAAATGTTAAAGAAAAAGCTTGAACCAACCCGTTTCAGTCAGACAGCATCAGTGACTTTCTAACAACCACCCATAATGCACCTTGACTGAACTACAGAGAGTATCCATTAGTGTCCCAATCTCAATGACTTGCACTTCTGATGGTAATGAAACTGGCTTTGTCATATCGGCTTTTGGATCCAAAATGGCGGTAGTCCAGTTTCACTTGTCATGAGCAGGTCAGTGTCGGGCTCAGGGGACGCGGGCTGTCGCTGTGAGTGTGTGAGGAGCCCCACGAACTAGCAGCTGGAGCCCAGCCTCACCCAGACTGAGCAATGAACAGGACACATCAGTGGAGAAAGACATAGAGAGATGAAGGAAGAGAGAGAGGAAAGAAATACATGTTAGAGAGAGTGATAAAGGAGAGCAGGTGGGTTTGAATAGAGACACCTGATGGTGAAATGGAGAGGAGTACAAACAGAGCTTCTTCCAAACGAATGTGGTCATTTACATGTGCACTCTTTTTGAATGACTTCCATCCAATTTGGGATTATTTGTCAGCGGGGGGGGGATGCATACTTAGAATTAAAGAAAACAGTGGAGAAAACAGGAGGAGGAGAGGAGGGACAAGGAGAGAACAGGGGCATGACTGAGTGACTGAGTCAGCAGGATGAATGAGTGAGAATAAATTCAGACTGACAGAGAGGGAATGATTGAAATTAAAGAAAGAAAGAGGAAGCAGACAGGTCAGAGGGGGGCAGCGTCGTTAGCCAAACGGGGAGAATGGCCACGATTCAAAAACACACAAACACACACACACACACACACACACACACTGTTTCAAGTTGTTTGATCTCATTGGGCGCTGGAGGACAGTGACAGAATGCGACAGACTTCAAGAAATGAGACGGATTGATGGTCGGGGTGATGATTTATGGTGTGAATTACTGAGAGATCAAATGTTCACAAGAAAGGCAGAAACACAGAGATATAATTCTTTAGAGAGAGGAAAAGAGAGGAGGAGAGAGAAAGTGAGAGAGAGAACGAGGGAGAGAGAGGTAGAGAGAGAGAGGTAGAGAGAGAGAGGTAGAGAGAGAGAGGTAGAGAGCGAGAACGAGGGAGTGAGAGGGAGAGAGAAAGAGAATAAGGGAGACGGAGGGAGAGAGAGAGCGAGAACGAGGGAGTGAGAGGGAGAGAGAGAGAATGAGGGAGACGGAGAGAGAGAGGGAGAGAGAAAGAGAGGACAGTAAAACTCAGCTACAGAGGGAGTGCAAGTGTCTGGATGGGCCCTACCTCTCTCTACCTTTCAAAATGAATAGCTCTCATGAAGCCAACAGAGCTGGACATGTCAAGAGGAGGGGTGTCGCGGGGGAGGGGTGTTTGTGATGGTGGTGTGAGGTGCGATTACGAGGTATGTGTGTGTGTGTGTGTGTGTGTGTGTCTGCAAGCACGTCGGCCACCGCATCCAGAGCCAGTCAATAGATCAGGGTGCCTGGCTGTATGCCTGTCTGTCTACCTGTCTGTCTACCTGTCTGTCTACCTGTCTGTCTACCTGTCTGTCTACCTGTCTGTCTAAAACATGTCATTAAGTCAGTCTGTTTACCTGTCTGTCTACCAGTCTGTCTACCTGTCTGTCTACCTGTCTGTCTACCTGTCTGTCTAAAACATGTCAGTAAGTCAGTCTGTTTACCTGTCTGTCTACCAGTCTGTCTACCTGTCTGTCTACCTGTCTGTCTACCTGTCTGTCTAAAACATGTCAGTAAGTCAGTCTGTTTACCTGTCTGTCTACCAGTCTGTCTACCTGTCTGTCTACCTGTCTGTCTACCTGTCTGTCTAAAACATGTCAGTAAGTCAGTCTGTTTACCTGTCTGTCTACCAGTCTGTCTACCTGTCTGTCTACCTGTCTGTCTACCTGTCTGTCTACCTGTCTGTCTAAAACATGTCAGTAAGTCAGTCTGTTTACCTGTCTGTCTACCAGTCTGTCTACCAGTCTGTCTACCTGTCTGTCTACCTGTCTGTCTACCTGTCTGTCTAAAACATGTCAGTAAGTCAGTCTGTTTACCTGTCTGTCTACCAGTCTGTCTACCTGTCTGTCTACCTGTCTGTCTAAAACATGTCAGTAAGTCAGTCTGTTTACCTGTCTGTCTACCAGTCTGTCTACCTGTCTGTCTACCTGTCTGTCTACCTGTCTGTCTAAAACATGTCAGTAAGTCAGTCTGTTTACCTGTCTGTCAACCAGTCTGTCTACCTGTCTGTCTAAAACATGTCAGTCAGTCAGTCTGTCTGCCTGCCTCTCTGCCTGTCAGTATGCCTGTCTGTCTGCCTGTCTGTCTGCCTGTCTGCCTGTCTGTCTGTCTGCCTGTCTGTCTGCCTGTCTGTCTGTCTGTCTGCCTGAGATCTGGGATGATGGACTAGACATCGACACATGAATGACAAGGCAGACCCATAAGACATTGTACAATTACAAGTCAAGGGCACAGCCAGAGGAGAACAACACAGACCTTGCGGCCTAGGATTTGCCGGGATTGACCGGGATTGGCTGGAATTGGCTGGGATGGGCTGGGATTGGAGCGGTCAGTGTAAAGGGCATGTCGAGACTCCTAAATCACACACTGTTCCCTGTCAAAAGTGCAATGATATAGGGGCCTGCGGTTACAGCATATCTAATGACTAGCTGGCAAAATACAGGAGAACGTTTGCGTGCATCCATTAGTCATCAGCTTGCATCTATAAGTTAGTATGGTTTATTTCTGACCAGTCATCCCAGAGCTTCACACGTTCCTGCCTGCGCAAGCCAGAATCATACCAACATCCCGGTATACCGGTGACTCATACCAGCATCCCGGTAAATCATACCAGCATCCCGGTAAATCATACCAGCATCCCGGTATACCGGTGAATCATTCCAACATCCCGGTGAATCATACCAGCATCCCGGTAGACCGGTGAATCATACCAGCATCCCGGTATACCGGTGAATCATACCAGCATCCCGGTAGACCGGTGAATCATACCAGCATCCCGGTAGACCGGTGAATCATACCAGCATCCCGGTAGACCGGTGAATCATACCAGCATCCCGGTATACCGGTGAATCATACCAGCATCCCGGTATACCGGTAAATCATACCAGCATCCCGGTGAATCATTCCAACATCCCGGTGAATCATACCAGCATCCCGGTGAATCATACCAGCATCCCGGTAGACCGGTGAATCATACCAGCATCCCGGTATACCGGTGAATCATACCAGCATCCCGGTAGACCGGTGAATCATACCAGCATCCCGGTAGACCGGTGAATCATACCAGCATCCCGGTATACCGGTGAATCATACCAGCATCCCGGTATACCGGTAAATCATACCAGCATCCCGGTGAATCATACCAGCATCCCGGTGAATCATACCAGCATCCCGGTGAATCATACCAGCATTCCGGTAGAACGGGGAATCATACCAGCATCCCGGTATACCGGTAAATCATACCAGCATCCCGGTATACCGGTAAATCATACCAGCATCCCGGTAGATCGGTGAATCATACCAGCATCCCGTTAAACCAGTATAAGTGTTATTGCAACCGCTCTATAAATAATGCTGGTATGTGACATCATCGCGTCCAGATTGGTCAATCTGATATAAATCTCTATAACCTTATTAAATTAAGACCAAAAAAACTGTGTGTGAGTCCGTACCCAGATTGCATGTGTGTGTATTTTGTGTTTGCGTTAGTGTTGCACGTCGTTGTGTATTCACATTAACAGTATGTTGGATTACAACACTTCTAACGAAATGCTACTCATGGTACTCCAACCCATCCAAAGAATGCCCCAGCCCACTCCGGCAAGTCTCATGTTTTACGTTTAAATAAACAGTAACAATATGTTATGGTTGTCAACAACACATTTGGTAGACTGTGCAATTTTTGTATTGTTTGGCAAGGTATGGCAATTCATTAGAGAGTGGAATAAAGTGTATCATTACACGGTAAATGCTGATGAGGAACGATATTGATTACTGAGGGCCTATGAATGGAAAATCAATATACCTTTAGTTATTTATTACTTTATTTAACAACATTAAAATACCAATGCTTAGAAAATGCTGTATGTGTAAAAATCGAAAGTACATACAGTTCAGTATAAAGCAACAATAATTTTCTGTTGCTATCTTTTAGTGATACAGATACATTGTCCTTTAATGCCTGCAGTGAAACCTCTTGTCACTGGTAGATTAAACGCTGTGTCTAACAAAACCTGGCAAAAACAATAAATCAATTAATTTTAATGTAATTAGCAACAATATAGTGTAAAACCAAAACATGGACGATTACAAACGTTTTGATACTCCGGCACGTATGAAGCATCTTAATTTACGTTTGTTTTGTGCTCAATTGGTAATACAGGTAGTGATCAAACGCACGCTGTTTAAACAACGTAGGTGTATGTTATAAAAATAATTGATGTGTCTACCTGGTAAATAATATGGAAGTAAAGGTAACACCATTTGAAGTGTCGTGCTTTAGCTGCGTCCATTTTATAGGACAGGAAACATCGGCCATCGTTTCCCGCACATCGGTATGCTAAACACCATCACACTAGCTGGCATTCTATAGATTTTCCTCTGCGGGGGAGGCGTGTTTGGGGTGGTGTGAGGTGTGGTTATGAGCTGTTGGTGTGTGCGTGTGTGTGTGTGTGTGTGTGTGTGTGTGTGTGTGTGTCTGCGAGCAGGTCGAAACTGACTCATTCCTGACAGGCTTGGCCTATTTTAGGAAACCTGAATAAACACGGAGAGAATTGGCGAACACACACAAACCACCAAGAAATGACCCATCAATCAAAGCAAACTGTAGTTTGTCTCATTTTGACACGTAGGCAAAAGACGTTCCTCCTTCCTCCCAAAAGCATATTCATAGACACGCAACTTGAAATTATTTCCGTAAGACCTGCCAATCAGAAGCTAGTCCAGATAATAAGAAAGTGCTGAATCCCTGTTATCATATAGGTTGACAGAAGATGTTTTAAGCGCAGAGAAGGGCGACAATAAAGGTACACAACGGTCACATGACCCGTCAGAAGAACGATGCACCTTCTGCCTGTTTCAAATCACAGCTCCGGTTCGGAAAACCAGACGACCTGCCCGAACCTCTGACCTAAATCGAGGTGAAAACGTTTGATCGACCAGTGCTGTCCATCGCCAAAACCATGCATGAACCCCTTACCATGCTGCAGTCCGCCTACGTCATGGTCTTCCACCGACAGACAACTTTTGGAGAATTCACCTCGGCGTTTGACACCAGCTCCCAAATGCATCGTGAGACAAACAGCGAAACGTCAGTAGATCACGGACATCCCGACCAATAGGACACAATACATCCGAAGGGGTAAAGACATTCCTGACTCTTTATTCTTCGGCATTGGAGTCCCTGAATCATGTAAAGCTCCGAACACTCCTCTAAACGCTTCACATTACCTACAGTACCTCAGTGAACGCATCCGTTTACTCTGGTCCCCAGAAGAAGCCACTCTGGTTGGCGACGAGACCAAATCCAGAGTTTAACTATCGACTGGCTTTTTTCTCTTTTATAAATCACAGATTATCATGTACGTCTCGGATAGATTACATGCTCAGGACAGTCATTGATCGTTATTCATTGACCGCATTATTTGAAGGAGATATTGTTTTTGATGTACTTCGTTTTATACACACTTGATTTTAATTTAATTCTTTTATTTGATGTAATTTTTATTTAATTTGTTGAGATGCTAGAATAAAATTTTTAATTTATCATGTTTCTACCTCATCAGGTCATATTTAGTAGTGTTCAGTAGTGTTCAGTAATATACTCCCAGTCCCCGGGTAATATTTAGTAGTGTTCAGTAATATACTCCCAGTCCTCTGGTCATATTTAGTAGTGTTCAGTAATATACTCCCAGTCCTCTGGTCATATTTAGTAGTGTTCAGTAATATACTCCCAGTCCTCCGGTCCTATTTAGTAGTGTTCAGTAATATACTCACAGTCCTCTGGTCTAATTTAGTAGTGTTCAGTAATATACTCCCAGTCCTCGGGTCATATTTAGTAGTGTTCAGTAATATACTGCCAGTCCTCGGATAATATTTAGTAGTGTTCAGTAATATACTGCCAGTCCTCAGGTCTTAATTAGTAGTATTCAGTAGTGCTCAGCAATATACTGCCAGTCCTCAGGTCTTAATTAGTAGTGTTCAGTAATATACTGCCAGTCCTTAGGTCTTAATTAGTAGTATTCAGTAGTGTTCAGCAATATACTCACTCCCACTCCTTGCGCCGGGCCTTCGGTGTGCTCTGCAGCTTGTGTGACTGGTGGGCCTTTATCACATCCCTGTGGTCCACCAGTCCGCCACGCCTCCTCACCGGGGGAACCAGCGGGTCGCTATCCGTCACCGCCACCAGCGCCAACGACCCCGCAGAGCACCTCCCGACCTTGGACCGCCCTCCGAGGAACGGCGCGTCCCGGCACCTGTCGACCCGGACGTCGTAGACGGTGTGGTAGTAGGATGGGTTGGCGCAGACGCTTGACCCGCTGGTGGGCGGAGGTTGGCATCGGAGCGGCCGGTGATTCTGCGAGGAGGGAGGAGCCCGTCTCTCTACGATGACGGAGCCCTCCGTGTAGAGCGAGGACACCATAGAGCTAGAGGGAGCAGTAGGAGAGGAGAAGTTAAAGACAAGAGATGGAGGGATCAGGAGGAGAGGAGGACAAAAGGAGGTAAACAAAAGAGAGGGGGGGGGTCAGGAGGAGAGGAGGACAGAAGGATGTCAACAAGAGATGAAGGGATCAGAAGGAGGAGGACAGAAGGAGGTCAACAGAAGAGATGAGGGGATCAGAAGGAGAGGAGAACAGAGAGGTTAAAGAAAGTAATGGAGGGAGCAAGAGAGGAGGACCGAAGGATGTATGGAAAAAGATGGAGAGCCTGAGGAGAAGAGAGAAGAAGGCAGAAGGAGTTAAAAATAAAAGACATGGAGGGAAAGTGAGGAGTGGAATGACAATTTGGGTGACAGAGATAAAGGGGAGGAGCTGAATTAACATAGAGGCTGATTAGGAAAAGAGCAGAATGACCAAGAGGAACCTACTGGGTGAAAAGAGAGTGGGATAAATGTGGTAGAGGATAAAAGGGAAGAACTGGTAGAGGGGAGCGTTGAAAAAAGTGGGCCGAGAAAAATGGGGAGGAGAAAGAACGGTGGATGGGAGGAGGTGTGGCAGGATGGATAAGATAAGTACAGAGAGAACGCGTAAATATGAGAGACTGGGAAATAGAGAGATGAATGGGAGAGAAAGAGGGAGAGTTTAGGAGGAGGGCCCAATAGAGGAATAGAGAAGCAAACAATAGACGTCCTGAGGACCATAAAACAACCTCCTGACGTTCCGGAGGATGTTCTAATGACTTATCTTAGTTTTCAAAGAGACTATGGTGAGAAACAAGAGAGAAAGATGGAGTAAAGAGAGAGGGAGAAAAATATGGAGGGAGGGAGGCCAGTGGAAATATAAAGGGCGGCGGGATGTTAAAGGGACGAAGTCAAATCCAAGATAAATAACGGCTCAAAGAGGAACAGAAGAATAATGATTGGATGAAAAGGTAGAGGACGAAGTACAATGAAACGTATAGAAAAGATAACAGAAATATTCACCACAGAGACAACAACACAGACCAAAGTAGCAAGTAATTAAAATGAACATTAGTCCTGTGTGTGTGTGTGTGTCTGTGGGTTTTCTTGTCTGTATGAATTAGTTACTTTAATATACTGTCACGAAGAACTATTGTGTAACGCCCCATCAGCAGATCACTACAGGGACAATGTGCCCACACACACACAAGCACACACACTCACACACACTCGCACACACATGCACACACACACATGCACACACAGACAGACAAACAGACATGACAGAGTGCTGCTGTTAGGGGTTTCTGGGATCATTGTAATGGAGCGTGCGCTTGCAGCCTGACAACACCAAACACACATGCACATGCGCACAAACACACACACACACAAGAAATCCAGGGTTAGGACGAGCTGGGGCCTTGTCAAGGAGACTCAGGGGTCACACATGGAGAGACGGGTGGGGGGGGACCACAACATCAGAGAAAGAAGTGAGAGAGAAGTGAAAGGGTTAGTGGGTTCAGTGTGTAAAAGCACTTTGTGACAACTGCTGCTGTAAAAGGGCTTTATAAAATAAACTTGATTTGATTTGATTTGAGAGTGAAAGAAAAAGAAGCACAGAGGAATAGTGTGGTGTATTAATAGAGAAGTGAAGAGAGAGTGATGGAGTGATGGTGTCTTGGGGTCATGGAGCGATGGAGTCATGGAGCGATGGAGTCATGGAGCGATGGAGTGATGGAGTGGTAAAGTGATGGGGGGATAGTGATGGAGGGATAGTGATGGAGTGATAGTGATGGAGTGGTAAAGTGATGGGGGGATAGTGATGGAGGGATAGTGATGGAGTGATAGTGATGGAGTGGTAAAGTGATGGGGGGATAGTGATGGAGTGATAGTGATGGAGTGGTAAAGTGATGGAGGGATAGTGATGGAGGGATAGTGATGGAGTGGTAAAGTGATGGGGGATAGTGATGGAGTGATAGTGATGGAGTGGTAAAGTGATGGAGGGATAGTGATGGAGTGATAGTGATGGAGTGGTAAAGTGATGGGGGGAGAGTGATGGAGTGATAGTGATGGAGTGGTAAAGTGATGGGGGGATAGTGATGGAGTGATAGTGATGGAGTGGTAAAGTGATGGGGGGAGAGTGATGGAGTGATAGTGATGGAGTGGTAAAGTGATGGGGGGATAGTGATGGAGTGATAGTGATGGAGTGGTAAAGTGATGGGGGGATAGTGATGGAGTGATAGTGATGGAGTGGTAAAGTGATGGGGGGATAGTGATGGAGGGATAGTGATGGAGTGGTAAAGTGATGGAGGGATAGTGATGGAGTGGTAAAGTGATGGAGTGGTAAAGTGATGGAGGGATAGTGATGGAGTGGTAAAGTGATGGGGGATAGTGATGGAGGGATAGTGATGGAGTGGTAAAGTGATGGAGTGGTAAAGTGATGGAGTGGTAAAGTGATGGGGGGATAGTGATGGAGGGATAGTGATGGAGTGATAGTGATGGAGTGATAGTGATGGAGTGGTAAAGTGATGCGGGGATAGTGATGGAGTGATAGTGATGGAGTGGTAGTGATGGGGGGAGAGTGATGGAGGGATAGTGATGGAGTGATAGTGATGGAGTGGTAAAGTGATGGAGTGGTAAAGTGATGGAGTGATAGACAGAGTCAGGAGGTTGAGAAACAGATGGACAGGAGAGGAAACTTGCAAATGAAGCAAATCTACTTTTCTTTCTTTTCTTTAAGTTTTCTGGTCTAACCTCTCCCTCCATTCCACTCCCTCTCTCCCCTTTTCTTACTCCCTCCTTTACTCTACCCATCCACTTTTGTCAGAAAGTAAATTAAAAAATATTTGGCTGAACTGGGAAGAGAGAAAACGTCAGACTCTGGCATTGCTATCTGTAAACCGTGCTACAGCAGCACTTCTGGAGATTCACATTGAAAGGCTGGTGTATAGACAAACACACAAACATTTCTGAGACGATTTGCTTGGAAAAATGGCACCCTGATTCCTCAGGAGTCAGCCTGTTAGACAGCCAGGGAAATAAGTTCTGCAAAGTGTAACTCCCAACACAACAAAGGATACAAACGATTAATTAACTACAGGGGGGCAAAGATCTGATTGTGTTTTGAATATAGAAGCTGTCTCTCTCATATTCACAGAGTCCCAGTAGCAGACTCATCAGAGGCAGCAGTGTGTTTCATATTCACAGTGTCCCAGTAGCAGACTCATCAGAGGCAGCAGTGTGTTTCATATTCACAGTCCCAGTACCAGACTCACCAGAGGCAGCAGTGTGTTTCATATTCACAGAGCCCCAGTAGCAGACTCATCAGAGGCAGCAGTGTGTTTCATATTCACAGAGCCCCAGTAGCAGACTCGTCAGAGGCAGCAGTGTGTTTCATATTCACAGAGCCCCAGTAGCAGACTCATCAGAGGCAGCAGTGTGTTTCATATTCACAGAGCCCCAATAGCAGACTCGTCAGAGGCAGCAGTGTGTTTCATATTCACAGTCCCAGTAGCAGACTCATCAGAGGCAGCAGTGTGTTTCATATTCACAGAGCCCCAGTAGCAGACTCATCAGAGGCAGCAGTGTGTTTCATATTCACAGAGCCCCAGTAGCAGACTCATCAGAGGCAGCAGTGTGTTTCATATTCACAGAGCCCCAATAGCAGACTCGTCAGAGGCAGCAGTGTGTTTCATATTCACAGTCCCAGTACCAGACTCACCAGAGGCAGCAGTGTGTTTCATATTCACAGTGTCCCAATAGCAGACTCATCAGAGGCAGCAGTGTGTTTCATATTCACAGCCCCAGTAGCAGACTCATCAGAGGCAGCAGTGTGTTTCATATTCACAGAGCCCCAATAGCAGACTCGTCAGAGGCAGCAGTGTGTTTCATATTCACAGAGCCATGCACCCCAAACCAATGGGCCATCATTTATTCATACCAACAACACACTTTATAGCTCAGCCTGGTCAAAAAACATGGTCACATTGAGGTGGGAGAAGTGGCCCAGTTTCTGTGTGGTGAACCGGTGTAGGTGTGGTGAACCAGTGTCTGTGTGGTGAAGTGGTGTCTGTTTGGTGAACCGGTGTCTGTGTGGTGAACCAGTGTCTGTGTGGTGAAGTGGTGTCTGTTTGGTGAACCGGTGTCTGTGTGGTGAACCGGTGTCTGTGTGGTGAACCGGTGTCTGTTTGGTGAACTGGTGTCTGTGTGGTGAACTGGTGTCTGTGTGGTGAACCGGTGTCTGTGTGGTGAACCGGTGTCTGTGTGGTGAAGTGGTGTCTGTGTGGTGAACCGGTGTCTGTGTGGTGAACCGGTGTCTGTGTGGTGAAGTGGTGTCTGTGTGGTTAACTGGTGTCCGTGTGGTGAACCGGTGTCTGTGTGGTGAACCGGTGTCTGTGTGGTGAAGTGGTGTCTGTGTGGTTAACTGGTGTCCGTGTGGTGTGACCCAGTATCTGCGTGGTGTCTGTGTGGTGTTTCATCTTTTTTTTGTGCACACCACCTGCATGTCTGTAATACAGTCTACTCAGCCGAGACAGTACACAGGGAAGTAACTAACATCAGGGGAACCAGTTGAACTCTCCACAATTGTATTTTCAACCGACGTTTACGGCAGACAAGCTGTGTGGGAGAAAACAAACGACTTAAAGCGCTCTGCGTTCTAATACACACGGCCAGACAAGCTTTAAACCCTCGCGGGAGTTGGGATGTCGTTTTGACATGAGCTGTATCTCTGTCAGCCACAACCAGAAATCAGGACCACAGTTGTTTCTGCCTGACGGGGAGTTTTGTTGTCCACATGGGCTGGCCTGCGAAGATTGTGCCTTAAAGAAGCCGCTAGAGAGGGGGAAACATCGCCGCACTGAGTGACCAGGTCGATGTACGTCTCCTCATATTTCATGTGACACACGTCTCTTCCTGTGCCGTTGTTTGTTCTCATGTTATTAATCTATCACAGGTTCACTGGCTCCGAGGCTTAAGAGGACTGTGGAGATCTTTAAATAGACCACCAACGATACCAATCGGCTTGTGTGTGTGTGTCGCGTTCTTTGTCGCTGCAATCGATTGTGGGATTAACGTCTATGACTCTTTTTCCCATTTTTGGGGGGTTTTCGGGAGGGAGTAAATCCAGGGTACACATTCAGGAGAAATGATTCCCGCTCAAAAGTCTATCTGAGTCGATGCCATGGAGGTAGTGTGTTTCGCCGGAATTGACTAGTTCTGCTACTATCTAAAACGTGAGCTTTCGGCATCTCCTTTTCATCGATCACACAAACACACGATTGTTTGCTCCTTAAAAAGTGCTAATCCCAAGTCTAACCTCAGCCGTAAGATTAAACTTAACATCAACATAGCATAACCCTGAATAACCTAACATATATGAATAAACTTAACCTTGCCCAAAAGCCTAAACTCAAACCGGCAATGCCCAACCTTTACCCAAATGTAAGTGCTGCCCTACACCTAATACATCCAAAACATTGTCTATTTCAAAGTCTCCATTAGAAAAACATTTCTGATTTATCCAGTTTGGGGACTTTATTTACCATTTTAGTCAGTTAAGTCAGAAACACATACAGCTGGCTATGTGCTTTCACTGTTCTGCTGAGTCTTCATCCCTCGCTCTTCTTCTGTCTTCTACCATGTCATTACAATCCTCTCCACACTCGATCCACACAATCTTTACAATCCTCTCCACACTCGATCCACACAATCTTTACAATCCTCTCCACACTCGATCCACACAATCTTTACAATCCTCTCCACACTCTATCCACACAATCTTTACAATCCTCCAGACTCTCTCTACACAATCTTTACAATCCTCCAGACTCTCTCCACACAATCTTTACAATCATCTTAAAACTCTATCTGCAATTCTCTCTTCCATGTTACATAACCTCATCTATGGGCTCAATTTGTTTCTGCGCTTCCCTGAACAGAACAAAAATTACTTATGACAGCAGAAAGAGGAAAACCAGAAGAATCTGCAGTCTATCAACTGCACTAACGACTATTAACTTAATTATTTTCTCTTGTCGCTCCAGTCCTTCCTCTACATTTTTTCCCCATTCGCCATCCATCTCTTTTTTAACCAAACGGAACTTACATTAAAAGTTCTGTCATAACATGAAAGGAGAGTCACGGAAACAAATGACCTGAATGATACTAAACGTGTGTGAGTGTGTGTTTACGTATGCGTGTGAACATGTGTGTGACCCGGCTGTCATTGAAAACCTCCAACCTTCTATGTACCCATATCTCTGTTTCTATGTCACCATACCTCCGTTTCTATGTAGACTGAGAACTACCTTGGGACACTGACTCAACACACTAAGGTACTCCATAACTCGCTGTCTTTTACCGAAGACTAACTTCAGTCTGACATCTGTGGTACTTGGATTTGTTTTATGTCCGATGTTTGAATACATTCTCTCTCTCTGACACACTCAAACAGACACATTTTAGTTTTTGGACTTTGACGGGCACTGCTGTTTTGGCTCGTCACAACAGAGCCGTATACACTGAATTGAACTGACGGAAGCGGGGGAGGCAGGGGAGGGAGGGGGTAAAAGCGAGGGAGGCGGAAAGGGAATAGGAGTAGATTGTGGCTGATTTACGTGGAGATGGAGGGAGTAGTGACATACTGAGGGGAATAAAAGAGGGATGGAAGGATGGAGATGTGGAGAATAAATGACCGTTACAGTCAGGTGGCTAGTCTGAGAAAAAACAGTGTGAGACTGAAACACACTCACATTGGGGGGGACCAATACACACACATCTACACAGGGAAATGACAGCTGAGTGGCTCTCCAAAACAGAAACTATTCTATAGGAATAGCACCCACAGCCTAGCCTGTATTGTTCTCCCAAACACCAGAAGGGCATAATCAGTCCTCATATTCTATTCAGATGCTATTATTACTGTGTAGGCGGCCGTAGCCGTATAAATTGATGTTTGAGAGGATTATATAAAGGAGCCTGATTCGGTTTCAGGTAGGCTAATTGCTGGACCTCCTTCCCGTCTCCCTCCACACTGTGTCAGCCTAAATAGGATCTTAGACTTTCCTCATTTCTTCCATATTCTTGGTACACTGTCTACACGACACGAGTCTTGCTTGCCAAATTATTAAACCAGTGGCAAAATCGGCGAATGTAGCTTTATCCATCCTTTACACAAATACCATAAACCCTATACGAGCCCTTGTGCATTTTGGTGAAGTATTGTTTATATATCTATGCACCTATCAAGTTTAACTGAAAATGTGATTTTAATGTATTTGTTACCTGGCAGTTGGTGGGTTTGGTCGAACTACAGTGGGGAGTTTTCGCGGGCTCTTGAACCGACCGAGTCGCGCGGGCCGCACTGAAGGAGAGCACGCGCACCTGTGGGCTAATTAATGGGACTGGTGACGCGCGTGCCGGGCTCGAGGAGTGTCTAACCGCGGGACTCTTAGGTGAACCGGTAGACGAGACGAGTAACAGCTCTGTATCCACTCCCAGAGAGGAAAACTCCATCTTCAAATCCCGTAACACATCCCGCAACGTGCCGATTCACTCATTACAAGACCGGGGGAAAAATGACATTTAGATTTTTTTTAACAGCAAATATGGAGTCAATAGAAACGCAGGCGGACTTCCTAAACCTGCTAGTAATGTTCAGGCATATTTTCCACAAATAAAGTCCCGTTTGTCTGTAGTCCCCTCCGCGGCTTTTCCGTACCGTGACAGATGAAATATTCGTTCGGTCACCGCCCTTGTCTTGGTATGGACTTAAAGCGCCTCTGGCTCGTCCGTTAAGCCAGCAGTGTGTGTGACCAAAAGTGCGATGTGCGTTTCCTTTCCGACCCTCTTATTCCTGATTCACAGACGTACGAGCTCTGGCTTGCCTCATCATCCGCGTGCTCGCGCGGGTTTAGAAAAGCAGAAACCACAGGGAACAGGTTGCGCTGAGACTGGGACGCGGATTGAGAATGGTCGAATGTGTGTGTGTGCGTGTGTGCCTGTGTGCGTGTGCGTGTGTGCCTGTGTGCGTGTGTGTGTGTTTGTGTGACTCATCAAATATGAATACATCTGATACATTTTACTTTACATTTTGGGGTTACAATTCAAATTCGGTCTAGGTTAAATTCAGACATTCATTTTAAATTCATTAAGTAAGGGATATGGTTAGGGCATGAGTAAGGATTAGAATTTGTAGAAGTATAACATTATTTGAAAGCCAATCAATTTACCGTTTATATATCTAAGTTAACACGTGTGTGTTATGTTCGGAGAGCGGCAGTTGCCTATATTGTAGTGGAGGGATGTAAAAACAAGACTTTTAGGAAGATAAATATATAAATTAGCAGTAAATCCACTATGATCCATGTGAATGTAAGGTCACAAATCTGCGTCTTCATCACTCGTTGTAGTACACTCGTCGAGACCAGGGCCCAATGGGTGTCATTTGGGACAGAGACAATAGCCTAACACCCTATCCCGTGGAGCCAATCCTCATCAGCTCCCTGTCTCGAATAGCTAATACACTTGATCAATTATCCCCCGGAAACTGTCCGGCTTACTTGGATCGCGATCCGAACGGCGGCCCTCTCTTTGTTCTGTGGCCGATGGGCTGCCTGCAGGCCATGATGTGCACTGGTGCAGGAAGACGGCCTTGATCTCGGCGCGGTTGTGATCACAGAGATTAAAAAAGTGTTATGAACTGTTTCTTTTTTATTAAGTCACTTTCATAAGTTGACCGCAGCTCGCTTGATGGGCCTGATGGCATACCCAGGGTGAATTAAGGGACAGCGAGAGGGCACAGTGTGTGTGTGTGTGTGCGTGTGTGCGTGCGTGCGTGTGTGAAGGTCCGTGTTTCCTTTGCTTGTGGCCCGCCAAACTAATTTACAGAGTGGAGGTTTCATTGCTCCCCTGCTGGCAGCGTGTGGATCGGCAGAGTGCGTTGTGTGTTTGTTTCGGGTCAACAAGGCGCTGAGTCAGACGCTCACCGTCATTGGCCCTGTCCACAATCACTCAACCTTTGAGGTCCCCCTTGAATTAGACAATGACTGACACACACACACACACAGACTCATACACATCCATATCCACAGGCACATACACATCCATATACACACACACCCACACACGTATACACACACACACACACACACACACACGTATGAACATACACACACGCACATACACACACATATACACACATACACACACATATACACACACGCACACACACACACACACCTCTAGCTGTTTTTCCAGACCACCCGGTTAATGTAAGTGGTCTTTGCGCCACAGTATAGGGCCCATTACATGTAGGGCCAGGACACAGAAGTCAAACTAGGGATTTAAGACTGTCATCACGAGCCACCGATCCTAATTCATCCTTACTCTATCTCTGCGAGCCTGTTGAACAGGAATCCCACGATTACGGTCAAAAGTAGCGCCGCTTTTGTAGGGAATAAATAGGACGCCATTTAGAATGCATTTCGTGACTGTGACTCACCAGTCGCTTTGTGTCGCTCCCTCTCTTTAGAGGCAACGAGAAAAAAGGGCTTGAACAAAGGAGGTGTCGCGGACCCGCGTTTCTTCATGCACCTGTTACTTCACCTTGAACTCCGATATAACTAATGCACAGGAACAAGCGGAGGAGTAGGCAGGGATGAAAAGGGAGAACGGGCGTGTGTGTGCGGTAACAAAAAGAGAGAGGAAGAGCGGAGACGGTGAGAGTAATGGTGGAGGGTTTAGTTTACTGTGTTTTAATCAATACCGTCTGAGAGCAGTCCTGCAGTGAGCCAGTTCATTCATCAAACGTGCGTCCCAATTGGCAACCTATTCAATAGTGCACCGCTCGTGGTCCTCTGGGGATTAGGCAATTTCGGACAACGTCTATTTCGGATGCTCAATAATTTGTGACACACTTTCGCCCTCTAGTGGTCAGTGAAAAAAACCGTCAATCATTGTGCCAAGATAACAGAGGCCTGTAGCAGTCCAGATTAGATGTGTTTGGATTTGCCTCCACGTCGGATATTAAAAAATAAAATGACGTTTAGCTATTATTGTCAATCCTGTAATCAAATCTGATTACCTGTTATGCATACACCAGATATTCCAACCACTTTTCCAAAAGTGACTTTAAATACAAATTTAAAACCCTTCCATAAAGTGGCTAGTCGGCTTTTCAAAAACCTTTAGTCCGTGCAAAATCAGTAGAACTGTCCAACGAACTTTGCTGAAACAGTTGTCTCCGGGCGACACACACTCCATGGTGCTGACCGGCCGGGGCGGGTTAGACGTGAGTTACAAGCTCACTAAATCAGTTTCAAATCTGTCTGACTCTCCACTCTGGCTCTCTTCCTCCCAGTCATCTGAACACAGTCTGGAGGGTCCTTGTGTGTGTGGAGAGAGGTGCCTTAAGGGCCTGGGCGGTGATTAGACAGGAACAGACCAAGGGTTTTCAGTCAGTGTGTGTGTGTAAGTGTGTGTGGTGGGGAAGCGCTTTAAGGACTGAGTTAGCGATTCCCAGAGCCAAATGGCTAATTAAGATTGTTCAATGCTTTTGGGTCTGGCTTTGTTTGCAAGTGGGTTTTGGGCCAAACAATCGTTAGTCATTATCAGAACATGGATTTGTAATGCAACTAAACTGTTTGGGAACTTTTACTTTGGAAAACCACCAGTCAAGTTCCTCAAGTCCCATTCGGTGGGGCAGTTGGCTAAAAGAGGTAAGAGGATATTTTTTGCGTACTGGTACAAACAAAGAGGTAGAGTAAAACAATATCAGCACAAATTGACACGTCTGATGACTTTACAAAACCTTTACTTTTTAAACCTTACAGAGCATACTGCAAGCAGGCGAATAAGACATTTAAATAGAAAACATTATATTTGTTCTGGAGACTGCCTGAAGATTAAAGAGCAGACGAGCAGAACGTAAGACCATATGGCCTTCTTGACTTCGACTTGTCTCTCCCTCCTCTCTCTCTATCGGTCGGTCTCCCTCTCTCCCAGATGGTCAGGAGGCGGGTAGGCTGGCCACCCCACTCTCATTCTGGCACTGCCGCACTTTCTCAAAAGACCCCACTGCGACCCATCCTTTGTTACCACGGCGGCGACATGGGCTGTGGGTTCTGGAGGTATGACATCACCACGGCCGAGATGGACAACCTGGTCAGAAGAGAATGGAAAATAAGTATTCCAACAATTATTTGAGAAATTACAGAGCTAGGATCAGCTCACCAGCTTCCCATGTGAAACTATTTGAAATAGATCTAGGAACACATGGAAAAGTTAATATTCCATCGTTTATCTTTAATAAAGACAAATCTAGGATTGTAGCAACTCTCATCAATAAAAATGTACATATATAATGGCCTAGGAAGCAATTGCTACTTCTCCCTGAGGGACAGGACCACACACCCACACCCACACCCACACACACACACACACACACACACACACACACTCCCTCTCTCTCTGTCTCTGTGTTTGTTCTCACATGAAGCTGCTCATCATCTGTTTGGTGTCTTCCGAGCTTCGCGAGTTGGCGAAACTGATGAACGAGCAGTACACTGCGATCCACGCACACCACTTCAACTGAAACGAGGACAACAAAGGACGACAGGATTAATACTTACAAGATGTCTTAGTTGGCTCAGTCGAAACGCAATGTGTTACTATTTTTCTGACTAGTGTGCTGTCAAGCAGGAAGACAGGCGTGTTTAGGAAACATGAGGTCAAAGTTCGACATCAGCAATTGAAGAATGAGATAAACCATTTTACTAAAACACTGTAGCGCCACACACACACACACACACACACACACACACACACGGGATGTCTCTTGCTTACGATCATCAAAAGCGGACCTACATACACACACTGAGGAAGGTGAACATAAATTGAAATTATACATTGTTAAACTATCCATCCAAGTGTTGGATGCATTGTATTCATCAACTAAAGTGGATGTGGACTACAGGTCCTGATGGGACCATCCATGCTCTCAGAGTGGACCATCACATCATAATGGTGGTTGATAAGCCCACACACTCACAGTACATTTAACAATTAATCAGTTAATCATCAGCAAATTGGTGAACACCCATACACCGCTCAAACCTAAAGGGCTGAAGCGTTCCCCTTTAATCTTGTTAATAGGTGCGGCCACATCTCTCCCTGGGGAGGTCACCGGGACACACAAACAACCCTAAAGAGATTGACGGGGGAGGGGAATTGTCCTCTGTGTTTGTGGTGTAAATGGCTGTCTCCGGGTCACCTTGAGCATCAGCCCACACATGCTAAAGATCATCCCGAGAAGATTCATGTAGTCTGGGGTAGGGTCTTCCAGGGTTGGGTTAGCCTCCGTGCTGGGGGGTTTGTATCTAGCAACAAAACACATCCAATGTGAATAATTAGCAAACCATGAATAGAGTTACTATATAACTTTGCTATAACAACGTTAGGTTTGTTACCTAAATAACATGCTTACGACGTGAAACTTTATATAATCGTAACATTACTCAAAATGAACTAGCTAGCTAGTTAGCGAGTCTGTAATCGCATTAAAATAGTGCTGATGTGTGCTTAGCTGTTAACCAGTTAGCTTGCAAACCAGTAAACTGCTGACACACTCGAACAAAATCAACGACATTCATTCAATTTTACTCACCGGATAATTTTGTTTACCCTCTGTGGGCCTGTCATGTTGTTTGCGGACATAATGTCCACCTTGTTGAGATATTTTTATGAATGTATTTTGTCACGAAACGGCGTGGATTCAGTCGTAAATTTGCTCATGAATATCTGGGCGGGGCGTATCATTTCCGCCATCCAATGAACGCATTTCACAATAAAAGGAATACAAGGACCGAAGTCGACTTTTATTTTGATACGTTGGCGTTTACCCAAAATCCAATTGGCGTTTTAGACAGGAAGTAAACTGCACATTGCGAGTTTTTTTTAAATTATGGCTTGTTGTTTTTTTGACTAACTTACCCATCTAAGGGCAGTCAATATTATTTTATAATGTATATTTTGTCAAACCGAAGCTACCAGGCGTATAGTATAGAAGGTAGTTAACCTGCATTCTCTGTGTTTGTAAAGACACTAGTTGCTGTTTCCACTCTAGTACGAATTACTAGTAGTTGCCCTAATAGACAACAGAAAAGTACACTCTTTCTGTAGGTAGATTTGTTGTAATGTCGTTCCCCCAACCCAAACCCGAGGTGCCTCAGGTACCCCAATGTCTCCTCAGGACCATAGACTGCCAACAAGGTGCTGTCAGAGCTGTGCGATTCAACGGTAAGAATTATGACAAGTAATATTATGAGTAATATCATCACTTTTGCGTCATCACCTTGGATGCGTTACAGAGGGGTCTGTATCTAATGCATTTGTGTCGTGTTTTTAAACCACCCTTCGTTTGTGTCCTCTCTACCCCCTTCCGCCTAACTTCTCAGCGGACGGTAACTACTTGCTTTCCTGTGGTAGTGACAAGTCTCTGAAGCTGTGGAGCGTGAGTCGGGGAACACTGCTGAAGACATACAGCGGTCATGGATACGAGGTGCTAGATGCTGATGGGTCAGTGTCTGTCTTTTGAAGGCTGCTTGTTCTCTATGTTGTCTTTTGAAACTATGCCTGGGTCGATGTTAGCACGCATTTTTGTGTTTTCGACCCAACTGCTGTGGTCATTTACCCCAGCGTGAAAGGAACTGGGTCCAGTCTAGGTGGAAGTTGCATCTACTTAGATCCGATCTTAGATAATTTCCCTAAACTATTATTGTACTAATGACTTCTTATTGGATAAGGTTGCGTTAGCTCAGTGTTTTCTTCTCCTGTGTATATCAAATTGTCGCCATGGTTTGTGGATATTAATTCTTTCCAAAGACAAACGGGGTCTACAAGTACGAAGTTTGAGTAAAACAACACTCTTGCAGACAGCATGTACATTCTGATCGAATGAAGTTCATGTAACATACTGACTTGTGATGTGCCCATTCACGAAAAAGCTGGAGTATATTTCTTCCTAAATTCAACCCATCAGGGAGTTTATCCTAGCCACCGTGTATCAACTTGTTGATGCGTGCTCTGTCGGGTTTTAGGACTTTAAAAAAGGCCATTATAAAATAAATTATAATGATTAACATGTCAATGTTGTCCTTAACTGTCAGTCTATCTGCTGTTATCGTTTGGGCCCTGATGTAACAGGATGTTAAGGTTTCTAACCATCCGTTCTTTCCTTAGTTCCTATGACAACAGCCAGCTGTGCTCCTGCAGCTCGGACAAGACAGTGATTCTGTGGGACGTGGCGACTGGACAGGTCACTCGGAAACTGCGCGGCCACGCTGGGGTAAGAGAGAAGACGAAACAGAGGTGGAGGTTGGAAATGGTGGTGGGTGTGATTGAGACAGAGAGACGTTAAAACCTCAGGACTCACACTGGGATGGGAGAAACAATCCAAACATGTATATCATTGTTTTACTGTAATGGAAGAAAAGAGTAGAGGGGGGGAGAAAGGACTGCACTGGGTTAGATGCCAAAGTCATGGAGATGGAAGCAATATAAAAAACACAAGTATGACAACAGCCATAAATATATTCTTATGGCTCTGACCTCTTACCTTGCTCTGTATCTGCAGAAAGTGAACTGTGTTCAGTTTAATGAAGAAGCTACCGTCATTTTGTCTGGTAAGTTGTCTTGCCCATCTCCAGCACATTGTAGCTCATCCACATCTCCTGGTCTGGAGCTTTAGGGGTTAACCACACAGCACCCTATGACGTGTGTGTGTGTGTGTGTGTGTAGGTTCCATCGACGGTGCTGTGCGTTGCTGGGACACCAGGTCCAGAAAGTTTGACCCCATCCAGATTCTTGACGAGGCGCGGGACGGCATCAGTAGCCTGAAGGTGTCAGAACATGAGCTGCTCACCGGGTCAGTACCAGGTTGGAGCTACGTTGGATAAGGCATGATACCTACCGAAGATATGGCTCAATATAAATGACTAAAGCACTGTCTTTCTCCAGCTCTGTGGATGGGAGGGTGAGACGCTACGACCTTCGAATGGGACAGCTGCATGTGGACTTTGTCAACAGTCAGTAACCTACCCATGATGTCTAAACACTGACTTAGTGGACATGCACTTTTGCATCACACTCTTGACCTTTATTTCAGTGTAACTTTGAACTAGATAAAATAGCATGTTTTGACCATACAGCTCTGCGTTGACCCTCAGGCATTCTGTCACACAGTTATGTGTGTGTGGCCCGTTCTCTTTTCCGTTTTCCTGACGTTTCTCGTCTGTGCGTTCCAGGCCCCATCACGTGCGTGTGTTTCAGCGCGGACGCCCAGTGTACCCTGACCTCCAGCCTGGACTCGACCGTGCGCCTCCTGGATAAGAGCACGGGGGAGATGCTGGGGGAATACAGCGGACACACCATGAAGGGCTACAAGCTGGACTGCTGTCTGTCCAGTAAGGACACGCACATACTGAGCTGCTCTGAGGACGGGCATGTCTACTGCTGGGACCTGGTGGAGGTGAGCAGGGGGTTAGGGGTTAAGGGTTAGAGGACCACTGCAGGCCTTGGGCCATTTAAAATCACGCTGAAAATTCCAAAACAATCAGCCGTTAAAATTTTCAGTTCAATCCGCGACCAAGAAGTTATTTGTCCCGGCACACAACCATGGCTTGCCGATTTTAAAAATGACTGTGTTGGTGTTACCGCGAAGTCGTTTTGGCCTAAAAAAAAAAAAAATCTCAATGTATTTATGAATGTGTAAATGTTTTTTGGACACGATTGTTTTGGCTGACCAGTAACTTCATAGCCTCTCAATGGCTAATACACAGTTTAGGCAATCCAGAGTTTAGACACATCATTGGTTTGAGCAGGTCATTTAGAAGAAAGTGTGTTACTTGTGCATTGGTAGCCAACGCAGTTGTTGTTATGGGCTCATGGTTGGTTCAAATTCTTCACTCTCTCAGGGCTCTCTGACGCTGAAGCTGCCTGTCGGCAAAGCTGTCGTCCAATCGCTGTCCTTCCACCCGTCGGAAACCTGCCTCCTCACGGCCATGGAGGGGCGGGTTCAGGTGTGGGGGGTGGAGCCAGAGGAAACGGAGGATGTTGTTGAGGTTGGGGAAGTAGTTGTTAAAAAGGAGAAAATGTAGCAGCCACTAGGTGGACATGTTCGAAAGACAAAAAGTTGAGATGTACATGCGAGTGTATATGAACAGATTGTGTTTTGGTTCAGGGAAACCAGCTACTGCCCTAGAGTGGCAAAATATGTAAAACAAAATAGAATTTGTAAATACTTTGTCAAAGTTTAACCTTGAATAAATCTTTCTCTTTTCTTAAAGTCTTTGAATACAGTATTTATTGATAACGTTATGAGGAAAATGTAATATTTCTCTCACATTTTGACAATGACAACATTTAAATATGATTCTCTTTATTAAGGTCTGTACATATGATCATGGCATATAAACAAAATAAATTAATTAGCATCAAACAAAATGGACCTGAAATAAATAAATAATTTATTTTACATAAATACCTTGTTTGTTTGTAAGGAACTGTTTTTTTTCTTCACTAGTTAATTTTCCTCAACAAATAATAAACCAGCATTTGGTCTTAGAAAATGAGAGATTATGGATAAATAGTCCACTCTCATCATTGGTCAAAAATCTTACCAAAGCAACTTTTAAATAACTACAAAAAAACACAATGGAATGCCAAGAAATTAAGCTCGTCATAATTATTTTACATCTGTAAATGTCCTGCTGTGTCTCAATCATCGTTTTACAGCATAAATGGGCCGAGCCACTTTTAATTATTGCATCCCAAACTGCTCATGTGACCAGCGTGCCAAGCTCCACCCAATTTAGACATCAAGCCCCACCCCTTACCCCACACAGGTGCACCCTGCAGCTGACAGCTTCTCCACCTTGTGCCAGTGATGGCCATTGTCCAGGAACGCCAGGTCCTCGTGGTGGGTCGGCCGACAACACGGCCTGCTCTGCCAAACCTCACCGGTGTCGACGTCAGGCAGGGAGCCCTTCAGCAGCAAGTTGCCCACAGTGAGGTCGTGGTTAGAGCGGACCCGGGGGCACTCGCCGCTGCAGTACTTGAAGAGGATGATCTCGTCCGCGTCGTAGCCCAGACCCAGGTCTCGGACCCGGAGGAGGACAGAGCGCAGACCGCACTTGTTGGTGGAGCGACGGAACCGTATCGGGATTTGGGATGTCACAATGTCCCGTCGGTCTCCGAATCCGGAACTTCCTGCGTTGTCGTTCTCTTCGCCTCCCTCTCGCCTTTCCTCCTCTGATGGGGGGGATGATGAATGCCGTCGCTGCTCTGAAAGATGTTGAGACAAACAGAAAAGGGGCGAGTGTTATTGAACCAAATGGATTCATTAATAACAACAAAGACATCAGAAGAACCATTAACAGATATTGGCTGCCCCATAAAGTCCCATATCTCATCAAAGATGTAAAGATCCTAGTATAAAAGGTATCTCGAAGCCAACAGTAGAAGTCCAATTGAATGTCATCCTGGTATGAACTCGTCACAAAGAAAAACTCCTCTTTGGGGTACCACCACAAGTGTGCAAAGTACTGGGGGATCCTAACTCCCAGAATTAGACACATGCCCCCGTATAAGTTAAGGTCGGGGCTGTCTGAACATTCTCCATTTGTTTCAAAATTGCCATTCGTACGACTGCAGGGGTGCAGATAACAACTACAAGGGTACACATTACAACTACACAGGGTACACATTACAACTACACAGGGTACACATTACAACTACACAGGGTACACATTACAACTACACAGGGGTACACATAACGACTACAGGGGTACACATTACAACTACACAGGGTACACATTACAACTACACAGGGGTACACATTACGACTACAGGGGTACACATTACAACTACACAGGGTACACATTACAACTACACAGGGGTACATATAACGACTACAGGGGTACACATTACAACTACACAGGGGTACACATTACAACTACACAGGGTACACATTACAACTACACAGGGTACACATTACAACTACACAGGGTACACATTACAACTACACAGGGTACACATTACAACTACACAGGGGTACACATAATGACTACAGGGGTACACATTACAACTACACAGGGTACACATTACAACTACACAGGGGTACACATTACGACTACAGGGGTACACATTACAACTACACAGGGTACACATTACAACTACACAGGGGTACATATAACGACTACAGGGGTACACATTACAACTACACAGGGGTACACATTACAACTACACAGGGTACACATTACAACTACACAGGGTACACATAATGACTACACAGGGTACACATTACAACTACACAGGGGTACACATAATGACTACACAGGGTACACATAACGACTACAGGGGTACACATTGAAACAGAAGTCTCTCCAGTGACACACCCCACCTCCCCTCTCTCATCCCCCCAGTCATCCTCACCAAGCAGCTCTGAAAGCCAATGACTTTCTCCTCTCTGCACACAGAAGAGCAGAACTGCCAGCTTCAACAGAGACCTCGTCATGTCTGCTACCTTCCCCTTCGGTTCAAATCCTCCTGCGTTTCCCGAAAGTGAACCAGCGAGTGATGTTGAGAGGCACACAGTCACAACCTCCATTATATACCCCTCTGGAAAGAAGGGGGGATGAGACAGGGGTTGAAACGGAGCGGCGGTGGTGGTGGAGGAGGGAGGGCCCGTGTCTAACCCGCTCCTCGCCAAAATGCCAAGACTGCCCGTCCCAGGCTTGAAGGTTTGACTCTGCTCTTGGATGGGTTTTGACCCTGGAGATTTGTCATAATGGGATTCTATTCTAACAGGCATAAATTCTGTTATGAGCGCCCCAGGTGTTTTCCGATGGACGCGACGGCGGATTCATGGGAAAACGAAATCCGCGGGCTAATAACTTAAAGGTGTGTGAAAGTTGAGCGGCGGGCTAGGTTAGTCAGAGGTTAGGGTGGCATTGATGATAAGCAGGTCGACCTCCCCAAGGAAAACAGGAGAAAAGATAAGGACAGTTGGGATTTAATGGATTGAGAAAATGCAGAGGACATCGTCTGGACGACAGAGATACCACGCACACGTCCGCCGACGTACGACAGAAACTGGGGTCATTGGGTAACGCTTTATTGGGAAAAATCCGGAAAGAGTTAAAATGAACAAGCGACGCGTATGGTCGTTATGTTTAAAATAAAGAAAGATAAAAAGATGACAGGAGATATTTTCACGTACATTACGGGACTGGCGACTGAGATTCCAATATCTACTTTGGCTTCTTCCATAAATTTGGGGATTTCGTTGAAACTCAAGTCATCTATCATCGTGTGACATGAAATCAGGGGAAATAGGAATAAGAGCAGGTAAATAGGACTGGAAGAGTCAAGACAGCGATATCTAAAGTTAGCCTGATACAATGTCATATCAGGCCTTTACTACATGTCTGTATCCACCGTATTTGGTTTTGAGTGTGAAAATGCGGTTTGGGTGCCCACATTTTTTTGGCCTGATATAAGAGCCAAGGTTAAGCCGTCTCCTGACGCTGAGAAACTGACTGTTTCGGGTTTAAACTTAGCTTTATCCCACCGGCACACCATTCGTCTTGTTTTTTTTCAGTTGCCTTTTGTGTGTTATGAATTGGGATTAAGGGATAATTATAGAACCTGTTGTCGTGGTTGACCTTGTCAAAGGTTACCATTGGATGGGACCTGAGTGCCTTTGGGCCCCTCCCTCCTAGTCCATAGTTTTTCACCACAACAGTGGGTGTCAAAGGGCTGAATTCTTTAATATCTTGTGACTTCTAGCTGTCCCTGTCCACCTGGTTCTCCCTATCCTTGTCCACCTGGTTCTCCCTGTCCTTGTCCACCTGGTTCTCCCTTTACTTGTACACCTGGTTCTCCCTATCCTTGTCCATCTTGTTCTCCCTGACTTGTCCACCTGGTTCTCCCTGTACTTGTCCACCTGGTTCTCCCTATCCTTGTCCATCTTGTTCTCCCTGACTTGTCCACCTGGTTCTCCCTGTCCTTGTCCATCTGGTTCTCCCTAGCCTTGTCCATCTTGTTCTCCCTGACTTGTCCACCTGGTTCTCCCTGTCCTTGTCCATCTGGTTCTCCCTATCCTTGTCCATCTTGTTCTCCCTGACTTGTCCACCTGGTTCTCCCTGTCCTTGTCCATCTGGTTCCCCCTAGCTTTGTCCATCTTGTTCTCCCTGACTTGTCCACCTGGTTCTCACTGTCCTTGTCCATCTGGTTCTCCCTATCCTTGTCCATCTTGTTCTCCCTGACTTGTCCACCTGGTTCTCCCTATCCTTGTCCATCTTGTTCTCCCTGACTTGTCCACCTGGTTCTCCCTGTCCTTGTCCATCTGGTTCTCCCTATCCTTGTCCATCTTGTTCTCCCTGACTTGTCCACCTGGTTCTCCCTATCCTTGTCCACCTGGTTCTCCCTATCCTTGTCCATCTTGTTCTCCCTGACTTGTCCACCTGGTTCTCCCTGTCCTTGTCCATCTGGTTCTACCTAATCTTGTCCATCTTGTTCTCCCTGACTTGTCCACCTGGTTCTCCCTGTCCTTGTTCATCTGGTTCTACCTAATCTTGTCCATCTTGTTCTCCCTGACTTGTCCACCTGGTTCTCCCTGTCCTTGTCCACCTGGTTGTGCAGCAGATCTGGATTCTGCCTAAGAGTCTGGACACAGGCAATGTATTTTTATCTGATCATCTTAACAAAAATATATTTATGTGTCCCAAAACGTAATGAGCTTTTATAATCGTCACCCCATACAACCCAAAGATGTTTCTAATAGGATGTTTTTTCTAGCCAGTTTGCATCATTTCCTCACTGTTGCCTTCTCTTTGTAGTTACAGACTGGGTCTCTGTATTGGCCCTTTGTGACAACTGCTGATGACAACCGGTGATGTTATTTGTAAAACAAATTTGATATGCAATCAAATATGTTTTTCCAGAAATGACAGGATTGTTGTCAGATTCTTCTCATTCTTCTCTACCCGCCACAGCTTTAAATTAGACAACACATCTTTAAATTCCTTAACAGATCTCCTCCCGAGACGAATTCCAACGGGATTGTTCGCCATCTGCATCTCTCCTCCTCCCTCTCTTCTAGGCCGGGAGGTGGAAGGAATGTGTCAGGTCCATTTCCTTCTCACTTTTGATGTTTTCGTAGAGGATTAACCCGGGAAGATGGATGCAGTATTCCGATCACTGCTCAGACAACCTACCGTCTTACTGGATTCAGCCTCCCATACAGAGGGTTGTTGGCACACCGGAAGGAGAGATGTCTGACTCAGTTGTCGGACACCCGTACTCCACGGAATCACGTTAGGCTTCAAATCTGTTTAACGTTTACTGAGGACCAGTCAATACATACAAACCCAGAATGGACCAGTGTACCTGTCCGATTGGGCTAACAATCCTCCGCTCGCAAAACTGGCCAAGGGCTTTGTGGAGCGCAATCGGAAAAACACTTCCTCATGGGAGCGGATGTGCTGACCAGAAGGTGCCAGGTTGCCAGAGACGGGACAATCTCCGTGGCAGTCTACAGTAGTCTGTATATAGTAGTCTAGGTTTTGTGTTTTATTGCAAACGTCCATGCTGATCGCTCCATCTCTTTTCATGGTCTATTACAATATAGCCCATCAGGGGATGGGAAGCTACACTAATAAACTGAATTACTATACATTGGATGCAGTGATTGACAGAGGCTGTGTACTCTAAATAAACCGACACAGACATCTGGAAATACATACAGATGTCAGATAAGCGACTGCTGGCTGTGCATTCCTGCTGATGATTGGACCACGTCGGAGGCTGGTCACGCCGGCTCTCCCAGTCAGCCCATATAGGGATCGTCTGCCTGTCTGGTCTGAGCAGGAATGCTAGAAGGGAGCAGCGTTCCTCTTCTTGGGAGCATTCTACAGGGATTTAGCCACGAAATGTCAAACTCAATGCCATGGAATTTTAAAATCCGGAATGCTGTTTACAACGTAAATCTCAATCAGACAGACACCTGCCCTGTGCAAGTCTTTCTCGACAGTCTCTCTTCATCCATAACTCTCTCTCTGTACCTCTCTTTTTCCCAGATGCCCCAGTTCTTCATAACCTGAGTGTCTCCCTCCCTTCAGCCCACTGCATCCTTCACAAGATATCCCAGATGCCTCCAATCATAATCACCTGATCCTTGATCGACGGCAAACAATTGATCTTTTGTGACCCAGGTTCTCCTGCCATACTTCTGGTCATCCTATGTAGTCAGTCCTTAGTTGAACGGGAGAAAACAGTGGTGCTTATAACGTAACTCATTTTATATATGGTGGAACTGCAATGTTTGTGTGCCTTTTCGATTCTGCTTCTTCACATTCCAACATTTCACATTTAGGGGGTATCCCTCACATTCCAACACTTCACATTTAGAGGGTATCCCTCACATTCCAACACTTCACATTTAGAGGGTATCCCTCACATTCCAACACTTCACATTTAGAGGGTATCCCTCACATTCCAACACTTCACATTTAGAGGGTATCCCTCACATTCCAACACTTCACATTTAGAGGGTATCCCTCACATTCCAACACTCCACCTTTTGAGGGTATCCCTCACATTCCAACACTTCACATTTAGAGGGTATCCCTCACATTCCAACACTCCACCTTTTGAGGGTATCCCTCACATTCCAACACTCCACCTTTTGAGGGTATCCCTCACATTCCAACACTCCACCTTTTGAGGGTATCCCTCACATTCCAACACTTCACATTTAGAGGGTATCCCTCACATTCCAACACTCTGGCACATCCGTCGTGTATTTGTAGAGCAGAACCCAATATGCTGACGGAGTGCCGTTGATATATCCCAGGAGGCATGGCCACACTCATCAATGCTGTCACAACAAATTAAAACGGAAATGGTCCATTCAACTGGCTTGGAGTGTGGATATTTCCAAATATCAACATTTAGGATATCATTAGGTATTACGAAAACGTAAAATCTAAATCCACGGGAAAATATAGACGTGGAGGCGTGGACCTACGTAATGTGTATGACGTGTTTCACAAAACGGATGTGACGTGTTAATGCACGTAGGCACTGTTGTCATTAGTCTTCTGCGGCTTGTGATTTCTTGCAGAGCTGTAAGTACATTGCTGTATATTTTATGATATTTCGGTTATTTTTTTACAACTAATCCTGTTATGTCTTGATATTTGTTTTTGTAGTTAGGACCACGCAGTTCCTGGTACATTTTAAAGACTCGTTATACTGCGGTGTCGGTAGATTTACTAGCATTTTGACTAGCTAACATGCTAACATGCTATATCTACTGGGCTAACTGTTAACTTGTTGGCAGAAACCGAGTTAAGACTCTTTTCACCTCAAGTATCTACCAGTGAGCTGTCCAAGGCTACATCATGGTAAGTTGCATTCCCACGTCAAATAAACGGTTACACTTCAAGTACTTAGCTTAGTTGTTAAAGTTAGGAAATCTATTATGTTAGCGTGTGGTGTCTTTTCTGAACAATATTAAAATGTATCTTCTTTTCCACTTCTGTTTTAGGGTGAGAGGAAAGGACAAAATCACTACTACCCTCCAGATTTCGACCCCAAAAAGGTAAATATAGACAATCTCATTGTAGCCACAGACCAATCAATAAAATAAAATATTGAAAGCGATGATTCAGAATATTATATTGCAATACATAACTCTATAGGAGGGACTGTATTTAACTTGTTTTCCCCCATCTCGCTTGTATTTCTTTCACTCTCTCCTCAATCTCTCTGTCACCCCACTGCCCTCCCCTTTCACCCCATCGCTCTCCCCCTTTCACCCCACCTCTCTCTCTGTCACCCCACGCCCCTCTCTCTTTCCTTCGTTCCACCTCTCTCTATTTCACCCCACATCTTGCTCTCCCCTTCACCCCACCTCTCTGACTCTCTCTCATTCACCCCCCCCCCTGTTTGTCTTTTTCTCTCTCTTAATATAGCATGGCTCTCTCAATGGTTACCATGGCACCCACGCCTTACGTGAGAGGGCCAGGAAACTGTCACAGGGCATCCTCATCATCCGGTCAGTAACACACACACACACACACACACACAAACACGCTATTTTCATTGTTCTCAGGGTAATCCGTCTATGTGTGTAAGTCCACAGGTTTGAAATGCCCTATAACATCTGGTGTGATGGCTGTAAGAACCACATTGGAATGGGTATGGGACACTTTGTTAGTTTTCAATATTACAGCCTTCTGTATGTTTCTATGCATCAGTGATCATTTGATGAAGTGAGCTAAAACTTTTCCTAACCTGCTTTGTTAATTTTAAATGTCTACCAAAAACACACAGTGATATTTATAACAAGCTGCAGAAACATCCCTAATTCTCATGTTCTTTTTCAGGTGTGCGGTACAATGCTGAGAAGAAGAAAGTCGGAAACTACTACACTACGCCAATCTACAGGTAAGTCCAGATGCACATGGAGTCCTTAGTGTGTGTGTGTTGACATCCAGGTTTAGGATGATGTGTCACCTGTGTGTGTGTGTGTATGTATGTGTTTACAGGTTCAGGATGAAATGTCACTTGTGTGTGAACCACATAGAGATGCAGACAGACCCAGCCACCTGTGACTATGTGATAGTGAGCGGAGCACAGAGGAAGGAGGAGCGATGGGACATGGCCGACAATGAACAGATCCTCACCACTGGTTTGTCTCCATGTGACTCTCGCCTCTGGTTTGTCTCCATGTGACTCTCGCCTCTGGTTTGTCTCCATGTGACTCTCGCCACTGGTTTGTCTCTATGTGACTCTCGCCTCTGGTTTGTCTCCATGTGACTCTCACCACTGGTTTGTCTCTGTGACTCTCACCGCTGGTTTGTCTCCATGTGACTCTCGCCACTGGTTTGTCTCTATGTGACTCTCACCGCTGGTTTGTCTCCCATGTGACTCTCACCGCTGGTTTGTCTCCCATGTGACTCTCACCGCTGGTTTGTCTCCCATGTGACTCTCACCGCTGGTTTGTCTCCATGTGACTCTTGCCTCTGGTTTGTCTCCATGTGACTCTCGCCACTGGTTTGTCTCTATGTGACTCTCACCGCTGGTTTGTCTCCATGTGACTCTCGCCACTGGTTTGTCTCTATGTGACTCTCACCGCTGGTTTGTCTCCCATGTGACTCTCACCGCTGGTTTGTCTCCATGTGACTCTCGCCTCTGGTTTGTCTCCATGTGACTCTCGCCACTGGTTTGTCTCTATGTGACTCTCACCGCTGGTTTGTCTCCCATGTGACTCTCACCGCTGGTTTGTCTCCATGTGACTCTCGCCTCTGGTTTGTCTCCCATGTGACTCTCACCGCTGGTTTGTCTCCCATGTGACTCTCACCGCTGGTTTGTCTCCCATGTGACTCTCGCCTCTGGTTTGTCTCTATGTGACTCTCACCGCTGGTTTGTCTCCATGTGACTCTCACCGCTGGTTTGTCTCCATGTGACTCTCGCCTCTGGTTTGTCTCTATGTGATCCTCGCCACTGGTTTGTCTCCATGTGACTCTCACCACTGGTTTGTCTCCCATGTGATCCTCGCCACTGGTTAGTTTGTAGCTTAATCATCTAGACAAGGTGAGCCACATCAACCAGTTATTGAAGTCTCTGTTTCCTGTCTCTGGCCGTTGGTAATTATCCCTGGCCTTTCTCATTCTGTCACCTCTGCGTTTTCCAGAGCGTAGTGAGAAGGAGCAGTTGGAGACTGACCCCATGTATAAGCTGGACCATGGTGGGAAGGACAAGGAGAAGCTGAGGAAGGCTCTGCCATCCCTGTCTGAGCTGCAGGACCACAAGGCTGGGTGGAAGGATGACTTTGTGCTCAATAGCACCCTCCGCAGGAAGTTTCGGGTAACTGCACAGCATTCAGACAAGCTTTCCCTGTAGTTGTACCGTCGGGTTCAACCGGGTGATTGGTCAACAAAGCAGTTCTTGTAAAAATGATTAGAATTGGCTCCTGTACTGCTACAGCATGGGTTCAAGTTCCACCCACTGCACTTTCAGTTAAACTCCTTTATTCCGAAGCTTCTGTCCGATGAACATAAAATGTCTGAAAATATGTTTGAAAAGAAAAAAGGTGTAGATGCTCGGCAAAAAACTAGGTAGTGGGCCTTAAATTAGATGTGTGAAACTAACTAGTGAATGAGTGTTTTGGCACATTTTGGTCCTACTAACTGTTCACCTCCGCTGCTGTGTGACACGCAGACTGAGAAGAAAGTGTTGGCGGAGGAGGAAGAAAAAGACAACTCTGTGAGGAAAAGGACAAACCTGTCTATTCCTCTGTTGCCAGAGAGAGAGGAGGACAAAAAACTGGCAGCGCTACTCACCTACACAGCACCAGACTGTAAGTGGACAGACAGACACACACACACACACACACACTGGCATGCGTAAACGACACAAACACAAAACCCTTTTCCTGAACCATCTCTGTTCCTCCCACTCTCCTCCTGGCACCTCCTGCAGCCTACGATGACAGACAGCAGTACAAGCGGAAGGAGATCTCCAGCCGCTCCTGGTTCTGTTCCCCCGCCCTGTCGTCCGGTAGTGCCCCTGGGAGTGCAGCCGGCAGTCTCCTCCAGAAGCTGGGTCTACAGGGGAGAGGATCCGCCGTTACCAGGCCCCCGGGACCCTCACAGGTGGCCCCCAGTCCCCACAGTCTCATACGCAGGTAACTCAGATAATGGACCAAATAGCATTTAGCCTAAACCAGTGCTCTTACGTTAATAATGAATGACACACAACTAAACGGACTAAACAACTGTCGACTTCGTTTTTGTTGATCTGTGTTTGTGTGTGTGTCCACAGGAGGACAGAGGGCTCAGGCTACAGAGCTGAGACATGTGCCACACGCCCACGCAGGACATCAGATCCAGGACCCAACGACCCAGGAAGCAGTTTCTCTCAGGTGGGGCGGGATCTTGGCTTTGCGCGAACAGAGAGGTCCGGCCCCACTGATCTGGCAGTCAAACAACCTAAGCAGGGACAGGAAGTGCCGGACACCAATCAGAACGCTAACACCACAGAGGAAGACCGGGGACGATCTAAAGGAGAGGATTGTGGGACGGAGTCGGGGGACAGTAGTGGCTTGGCAGCGAGGACATCGCTTGTTGTTGACTACAGTGACTCATCAGATTCAGACCCTGGACAGTGATCTTGGAAATGGAACTATGAACTTTGTATTGGAGAAACCGGCCTCATGCTCTGTGGGCCAAATGTTTGTTTATTGTGAAACACTGACTGGAAATATTGACTTTGTATTGGAGAAACCGGCCTCATGCTCTGTGGGCCAAATGTTTGTTTATTGTGAAACACTGACTGGAAATATTGACTTTGTATTGGAGAAACCGGCCTCATGCTCTGTGGGCGTGAGCATGTGTGTTCCCGTTATATTATCGATGTGGAAACCGATGCCGCGAAGACATTGTGCTCGTCCGTCATGTTGAAAAGAAGCTTTAGCGTGGTTAGGTCATGTCCCCGCAAGGATAGAAGAACAGACTAGTGCAGAAATGTATTTGGGGAATTGTCGTACAACAGATGTCGCTGTCACTGTATCTACAAATGTATGCACAAACTGCTCTCCCGCACGAATAAATATTCTTTGCTGATTTTCCTTGTAAAATAAAATCTCTTCCACAATTCATAAGAGATTGTAACACATCTGTGCGCTAAACTAAAGGAACTGTCGGATCAATTTTCCGAGTTCTCAGACAAACAATCTGGAATTTTGGGGGTGGGGCTCGGATTGGGGGAGGTCATTCTGTGTGTACAGTACCGCACTCTGCTCCTAATGTTCAGACACTGGCCTCACACCCACTGAGGATGGCAGCTGGGATTATGCTCAGAGTCGTGGCGTTTTGCCTTTTATCTATTTGTTGCGCTCAGATATTCCCATTACCACATCGGTAAGTATTCCGTATTAAAACGCCTCGCAGCAGTGGACTATTTTATGTTTTTTCATAGTTGTGTTCTATTTGATGTTTATCGATGTTATAATCTGTTTCCTTTAGGCCTCGACAAGGTGGATTTGTCGGTCGCAGCAAGTAGGGTTACTAAGAATATAGTTTTTAAATGCTTAATCCTGGAACAATATAGAATATAAATATTTCTGAACATACAAATTTGTGCTCTTTCAGATTTAAAGAAGTTCCACTGGACAAATTTTTGGATCTTCATAAGTAAGTTCAGTGACCCTAAAAATAAAATCTATTCCACCTTATTGATCTTTGAAAACAGCTGCCGAACAAAATGTTGATGTATTTACAGTAAAAGAGATCCCAAGGACTACATCAGTTCATCTCCAAGGTAAAGCAAGTCCACAAAAAGCAACGTAGACTAAAGTATTCTCCCGTCTCTTTTTGTTGCAACCCTTGGTTTACTTAGCAATACGCCTGTTGTAATTCCTGGTCATGACACAGTCACCTAGTTTTAACTTCATTGCTCCTCAAACTGAGTGAGGTTTTATTGCAGGAGGTGTTATTTATTACTAGTTTTCTACACGTTTTTTCTCTGTCCATTCTGTTTTCATCTGCCCCCCCCCCTCTACCTAACTCTTTTTCCCCTTCCCCCAGGTTCTTTCTCCTAGCCCCTAACCTCCTGAGAGCAGGAAGTGAGGAGTCTATCTACCTGGAGGCCCATGGCCTAACCGGCCCTGTCATCGTCACCATAAAGATCACCAACTACCCGTCTAACAGTCTGGATCTCCTGCAGGAGACGGTTACTCTGGGTCCGGAGAACAGCTACCACACGCTCAAGACGATCAAGGTTTTGGGTTTTGAATGATGTCTAGTGGATAGCAGTTAGGGTTTTGCGCTCTCTTTATTGTTTAGTGGAACATGATTATAGCTGTCACAGTCAGGTCAACCCTTATGAACAAATGAGGAACTTTCTTGCCTTCTAGGTGGCTTGCTTCGCCTGCTTATAACCTACTCTGCCCAGTGTTTAACCAACTTTGCCCGTGTTTAACCAACTCTGCCCGTGTTTAACCATCTCTGCCCGTGTTTAACCATCTCTGCCCAGTGTTTAACCAACTTTGCCCGTGTTTAACCAACTCTGCCCGTGTTTAACCAACTCTGCCCGTGTTTAACCATCTCTGCCCGTGTTTAACCATCTCTGCCCAGTGTTTAACCATCTCTGCCCGTATTTAACCATCTCTGCCCGTGTTTAACCAACTCTGCCCGTATTTAACCATCTCTGCCCGTGTTTAACCTACTCTGCCCGTGTTTAACCAACTCGGCCCGTGTTTAACCAACTCTGCCCGTGTTTAACCAACTCGGCCCGTGTTTAACCAACTCTGCCCGTGTTTAACCAACTCGGCCCGTGTTTAACCAACTCTGCCCGTGTTTAACCAACTCTGCCCGTATTTAACCATCTCTGCCCGTGTTTAACCAACTCTGCCCGTGTTTAACCAACTATGCCCGTGTTTAACCAACTCTGCCCGTGTTTAACCAACTCTGCCCGTGTTTAACCAACTCTGCCCGTGTTTAACCAACTCTGCCCGTTTTCAACCAACTCTGCCCGTGTTTAACCAACTCTGCCCGTGTTTAACCAACTCTGCCCGTGTTTAACCAACTCTGCCCGTGTTTAACCAACTCTGCCCGTGTTTAACCAACTCTGCCTACGTTTCACCAACTCCGCCCACGTTTACCCAACTCTGACTGGAGCAGGCTTGCACATTTGAAATATACAGTGTCAGAAGTATAATTTCATTCACCCCACTGTCAAGACCGTTTAGGTGATTCGATTGAATTCATAACCTCATAAACAAAAACAATATGGCGTGTTCTGTCTCTTCCTCCAGTTTCCTTATGACAGTCTGGACAGAACTGAGGATTCCTCCAAGAACCACTATGTGAACCTGAAGGCAGAGTTTGGGAGTTATCACAGATTCGAACAGGTGGTGATGGTGTCCTTACAAGCTGGATACATCTTCATCCAGACAGACAAGCCCCTCTACAACCCTGGAGACACTGGTGAGAGAGAGCTGAGAGAGAAAGAGCTGAGAGAGAAAGAGCTGAGAGAGAGAGAGCTGAGAGAGAGAGAGCTGAGAGAGAAAGAGCTGAGAGAGAGAGAGCTGAGAGAGAGAGAGAGAGCAGAGAGAGAGAGCTGAGAGAGAGAGCTGAGAGAGAGAGCTGAGAGAGAGAGCTGAGAGAGAGCTGAGAGAGAGCTGAGAGAGAGCAGAGAGAGAGCAGAGAGAGAGCAGAGAGAGAGCAGAGAGAGAGCAGAGAGAGAGCAGAGAGAGAGCAGAGAGAGAGCAGAGAGAGAGCAGAGAGAGAGCAGAGAGAGAGCAGAGAGAGAGCAGAGAGAGAGCAGAGAGAGAGCAGAGAGAGAGCAGAGAGAGAGCTGAGAGAGAGCTGAGAGAGGGGGTGGATGAGAAAGGCAGAGAGAGAGGGGTGAATAGGAGAAAAAAGAGTGAGGTAAGAAAGGGAATTTTAATAACATGTTAATGTAGATGGTAATAGCCCCGCCCCTTCCTGTCTGTGCAGTACGGGTCAGAGCCTTTGTTTCCACGCCAAACTTCAAGGCCTTCGGGAGCTCCATCACCGTTGAGTTCCAGGTAGTCTCGAGTCCTCGCGCCCTTTAATTAAAGTCGGGCAAAATGATTGATGTTCAAGTAGTTTGACCACAGATTTGGTTTCAGGTAACAAAAATTCAAGTGTTAAGTTCCAATTTTGTGTTTCTGTATCTGTCTGTGTGTGCGCGCGCGTGTACGTGTTTGTGTGTCAGAATTCAGACGGTGTTGTAGTTAAACAGATAACCCGGAAAAAAGCTAACTACGGAGTTGTTGCTGATACGTATGTCCTTCCTGACTTTGTCAAGTAAGTCAACGTGCTTTGAAAAAAAAATGTATTCATGTAATTGATTCAAACATGGGTTGTGTTCTTTAGGTGAAAACAGTAGAGAATGTGACGTTTTAATTTGGATATTGACATACTGTATGTTTCATGTTGTCCCACTGTTTCAGTTCTCTGTGTGCTTTTTAGTAAATGAGGTCTTGGTTGCCCCAATCTGTCCTTTTAAAAAGGCTGCTGCGAATGTTTTGACCTGTTTTCATTACAGTGTGGGCCAGTGGAAGATTACAGCCAAATTCAACGACTTGCAACAGAACAAGTTCAGCACTGAGTTTGAAGTAAAAAAGTATGGTAAGTTATGACTTTCAGCAAAAGAAGAAAATAAATGTTCGGAAGGTTGGTATTTTGAAATGAATTACAGTAACTTAAAGTGGGTATTACACTTGACCTTATTCACTACACCCTATCATAAGGCTTTAGAAATATATATCTCAGAGCCCTCGTGGTCAGGCTATAGCCTGGTTTCAGGGGGTAGTTAACTCGATTGTCGTTTGCAGTGCTGCCTGCGTTCAACGTCACCCTGACTCCCAGGAAGACCTCTCTCAGCCTGGACGACACTGAGCTGGTGGTGGAGATCTCAGCCAGGTTAGCGACACCCGTTAGAGGCAATATAATCAACAGGCACCGCTGCTTTTGTGCTTGAGCCTTTCTTATAATCCTATTTCTATGCATGCCTGCCCTTAGGGTGAGTCCTTTCTGGTAATTCTATTTCTACGGGGTCCTAGATACCTGTATGGTGAGGATGTGCAGGGAACGGCATACGTGGTGTTCGGGGTGGAGATTAACAAGGAGAAGAGGAGATTGCCGTCAGTCAAGCAAGTCACAGATGTCAGTGCCAGTAGTATGTTTAAGTTCCCTAGTTGGCCCTGTTACATACTGTCAAGCACAATTCACACACAAACTGAAGACACGTTCAGAATATATCTCAGGTTGCGTTGAACATAATCCACAAAAACAACGGCACCAAAACCCTGAATAAATATACATATGTAAAGTCAGTCATGTATTTTTATATAATCATTTGTATATTGTATGTGACGCCACGCGCCGTGACCTCCCAGCTGCAGACAGGCACGGCTACATTGACCATGGATGAGATCCGGAAGGCCTACCCCGACCTCAGGTCCCTGGTTGGTAGTTCGATATACGTTAAAGCCTCGGTGCTGACCAAGTCAGGTAAGGGCATTCAAGTTGTATTGACTTTAGTCTAGTGTAGTTGCGTCACTGAATGCCAAACGTGGCACTTGCTTTAGATCCTTGAGTTAATTTTCATGCTTCGGCTGGTGGTTGCGCTAGACACGATTTTGTAAATTTCCTGTCACTAGGCAGCGATCTGGTGGAGGCAGAGAAGTCTGGCATTAAGATAGTGGAGTCGCCGTTCGTCCTTTCCTTCATAAACGCGCCGAAATACTTCAAGCCCGGCATGCCCTTTGACGTCATGGTAATTCAACAACAGTGTGTGTGTGTCTGTGTCTGCGTGGGCTAAAGTCCGAATAAAAAGTGCTCAGTCATGTTTACATCAAGCTATTGAATTTGTATTGGTAACGGGTACTAGCCGCGTTCTACCCGGGTTCTAATCGTTTTTTTAAATAAAGTTCCAATGCTGTTGTTTAGCTCCAGGTGTCTTTTCATGATGGTTCTCCAGCCCCTAACGTCCCGATCCAGTTGACCTACATGGCCAACCCGATCAACAGTGGTGGTGGTACTATCCAGGTCTCCCTCAACATGCCCACTGACCTACAGCCTCAGACTATCACTGTGAGTCCTTATAACCAGCTATAATCTGCTATAGCTAGCCTCTGTATTGCTAATTCATTTTTAACCTGCTATAACAACCCCCTGGATTAGCTAATGGTGCCTATTATCAACTATATCCACTTTTAGTTGAGCCCAAAGTGTGTATAAGCAGTTATAACAGCTCGTAGATACAATTGTCATTATTGCCTTGGTTTTGTGTATTGTGAATGTGTGTGTGGTTACGCGTTTCTGTGTTTTACACGTGTTTATAAATCCTGGACACACAGGCGGAGACCACACAGACGGGTCTAAAACCAGAGCAACAGGCCAAACGGAGCATGACCCTTCAGCCTTACCGGCCCTTTGACCAGGAGAGACCAAACTACCTGTACATCTCCACGGGAACCACCACAGTCTCTCTGGATCAGAGCCTGGGGTTAGGCATTCACATTAAAGCTGTTGACACAGCCCACCGGGAGCTCATCACTCACATAACATACCTGGTGAGTAGAAAGGAATAGATTAGTAAACCAGGTGGGTAGAAAGGAATAGATTAGTAAACCAGGTGGGTAGAAAGGAATAGATTAGTAAACCGGGTGGGTAGAAAGGAATAGATAAGTAAACCGGGTGGGTAGAAAGGAATAGATAAGTAAACCGGGTGGGTAGAAAGGAATAGATAAGTAAACCTGGTGGGTAGAAAGGAATAGATTAATAAACCGGGTGGGTAGAAAGGAATAGATTAGTAAACCTGGTGGGTAGAAAGGAATAGATTAATAAACCGGGTGGGTAGAAAGGAATAGATTAGTAAACCGGGTGGGTAGAAAGGAATAGATTAGTAAACCGGGTGGGTAGAAAGGAATAGATTAGTAAACCTTGTGGGTAGAAAGGAATAGATTAGTAAACCGGGTGGGTAGAAAGGAATAGATTAGTAAACCGGGTGGGTAGAAAGGAATAGATTAGTAAACCGGGTGGGTAGAAAGGAATAGATAAGTAAACCGGGTGGGTAGAAAGGAATAGATAAGTAAACCTGGTGGGTAGAAAGGAATAGATTAATAAACCGGGTGGGTAGAAAGGAATAGATTAGTAAACCGGATGGGTAGAAAGGAATAGATAAGTAAACCGGGTGGGTAGAAAGGAATAGATTAGTAAACCTGGTGGGTAGAAAGAAATAGATTAGTAAACCGGGTGGGTGGAAAGGAATAGATTAGTAAACCGGGTGGGTGGAAAGGAATAGATAAGTAAACCGGGTGGGTAGAAAGGAATAGATTAGTAAACCGGGTGGGTAGAAAGGAATAGATAAGTAAACCGGGTGGGTAGAGAGGAATAGATTAGTAAACCGGGTGGGTAGAAAGGAATAGATAAGTAAACCTGGTGGGTAGAAAGGAATAGATTAATAAACCGGGTGGGTAGAAAGGAATAGATTAGTAAACCTGGTGGGTAGAAAGGAATAGATAAGTAAACCGGGTGGGTAGAAAGGAATAGATAAGTAAACCTGGTGGGTAGAAAGGAATAGATTAATAAACCGGGTGGGTAGAAAGGAATAGATAAGTAAACCGGGTGGGTAGAAAGGAATAGATAAGTAAACCGGGTGGGTAGAAAGGAATAGATAAGTAAACCGGGTGGGTAGAAAGGAATAGATTAGTAAACCGGGTGGGTAGAAAGGAATAGATAAGTAAACCGGGTGGGTAGAAAGGAATAGATAAGTAAACCTGGTGGGTAGAAAGGAATAGATTAATAAACCGGGTGGGTAGAAAGGAATAGATTAGTAAACCGGATGGGTAGAAAGGAATAGATAAGTAAACCTGGTGGGTAGAAAGGAATAGATTAATAAACCAGGTGAGTAAATATAAAATGTAAATCCTTAAAATCATTGTGCACTCAAACCTAGCATACAAGCTCTAGTGTATGAAAACTTAACCACATTTCCTGCAATACAGGTGCTGAACAAAGGCAAGATAATCACTGCCAAACAGGTGGCGGTCGGAGGTCAGGAAATAACTAAAGTCTCACTGACCATTACTGCAGAGATGATGCCCTCGTTCCGCTTCGTGGCGTACTACGTGTTGCCATGGCAGGGGTTAGCGGAGGTCGTGGCCGACTCCGTGTGGCTGGACGTGGAGGACGCTTGTGTCGGGGCGGTTAGTGAACTGTAGTGAAACTGAATTGAAACAGCGATGTCTATTGGATCCAAGCCCCTATGTTTTATCACCACCCATTGATAGGATTTAAGTTGGATCCAAGCCCCTGTGTCTTATCGCCACCCACTGGATTTAAGTTGGATCCAAGCCCCTGTGTCTTATCGCCACCCACTGGATTTAAGTTGGATCCAAGCCCCTGTGTCTTATCGCCACCCACTGGATTTAAGTTGGATCCAAGCCCCTGTGTCTTATCGCCACCCACTGATAGTTTTTAAGTTGGATCCAAGCCCCTGTGTCTTATCGCCACCCACTGGATTTAAGTTGGATCCAAGCCCCTGTGTCTTATCGCCACCCACTGATAGTTTTTAAGTTGGATCCAAGCCCCTGTGTCTTATCGCCACCCACTGGATTTAAGTTGGATCCAAGCCCCTGTGTCTTATCGCCACCCACTGGATTTAAGTTGGATCCAAGCCCCTGTGTCTTATCGCCACCCACTGGATTTAAGTTGGATCCAAGCCCCTGTGTCTTATCGCCACCCACTGGATTTAAGTTGGATCCAAGCCCCTGTGTCTTATCGCCACCCACTGATAGTTTTTAAGTTGGATCCAAGCCCCTGTGTCTTATCGCCACCCACTGATAGTTTTTAAGTTGGATCCAAGCCCCTGTGTCTTATCGCCACCCACTGGATTTAAGTTGGATCCAAGCCCCTGAGTCTTATCGCCACCCACTGATAGTTTTTAAGTTGGATCCAAGCCCCTGTGTCTTATCGCCACCCACTGGATTTAAGTTGGATCCAAGCCCCTGTGTCTTATCGCCACCCACTGGATTTAAGTTGGATCCAAGCCCCTGTGTCTTATCGCCACCCACTGATAGTTTTTAAGTTGGATCCAAGCCCCTGTGTCTTATCGCCACCCACTGGATTTAAGTTGGATCCAAGCCCCTGTGTCTTATCGCCACCCACTGGATTTAAGTTGGATCCAAGCCCCTGTGTCTTATCGCCACCCACTGATGGGCTTTGCACTGTAGTTTCATGTCGTGCTCCCTGTTTGCCTCCCTCTCCCAGCTGAGTGTGGGCCCCGCCGGCTCCAGAACCCCGGACTACTACCAACCAGGGAAGGTGTTAAATCTCCGGGTGAGAGGAGACCCTGGAGCGATGGTCAGCCTGGTTGCCGTGGACAACGCTGTGTTCCTGCTCAACAAGCAGAGATTCACACAGAGGAAGGTGAGGGATGTGAGCCCAGATGCTGCCGGACAGCCATTAGGGTTACATTCCCCTGGCCTAGATAAGTGCAGTGAAGGCAGGAGGGGGGGTTATAGCCACTTTAAGCGTGCCAGTCTCTCAGACCTGGCTGCCATATAATCCCTAGCTTCTGATTGGCCCATTCATACACTTATGTTGCCCGGCGACTGCTCCTGCGGTGATTGCCGTAAAAAAAGGGCACGTGTAGAACATGAGTAGATGTACATGTGTTACTAACAGAAAAGCCCTCCTCTATTCCTCTGTGACCCGTCAGATCTGGCAGGTGGTGGAGGGGGGGGACGTGGGCTGCACCCATGGTGGAGGACGAAACAGGATGGAGGTCTTCAGAGACGCTGGACTGGGCTTTTACTCCAACACTGCTGGATTTAGCGCCATCAGAGATGGTAATACACACACACACACACACACGCAGATACACA
>CM055741.1:6044222-6106722 GCA_029465975.1 Dallia pectoralis
TAAGGACCAGAGTGTTAATATCACTGTGTTTGTAAGGACCAGAGTGTTAATGCCACTGGGTTTATAAGGACCAGAGTGTTAATAGCACTGTGTTTATTGCATAAGGACCAGAGTGTTAATATCACTGTGTTTGTAAGGACCAGAGTGTTAATGCCACTGGGTTTATTGCATAAGGACCAGAGTGTTAATGCCACTGTGTTTATAAGGACCAGAGTGTTAATGCCACTGGGTTTATTGCATATGGACCAGAGTGTTAATGCCACTGTTTGTAAGGACCAGAGTGTTAATGCCACTGGATTTATTGCATAAGGACCAGAGTGTTAATGCCACTGTGTTTATAAGGACCAGAGTGTTAATGCCACTGGGTTTATTGCATAAGGACCAGAGTGTTAATGCCACTGTTTGTAAGGACCAGAGTGTTAATGCCACTGGATTTATTGCATAAGGACCAGAGTGTTAATGCCACTGTGTTTATAAGGACCAGAGTGTTAATGCCACTGGGTTTATTGCATATGGACCAGAGTGTTAATGCCACTGTTTGTAAGGACCAGAGTGTTAATGCCACTGGATTTATTGCATAAGGACCAGAGTGTTAATGCCACTGTGTTTATAAGGACCAGAGTGTTAATGCCACTGGGTTTATTGCATAAGGACCAGAGTGTTAATGCCACTGTTTGTAAGGACCAGAGTGTTAATTCCACTGGATTTATTGCATAAGGACCAGAGTGTTAATGCCACTGTGTTTATAAGGACCAGAGTGTTAATGCCACTGGGTTTATTGCATATGGACCAGAGTGTTAATGCCACTGTTTGTAAGGACCAGAGTGTTAATGCCACTGGATTTATGGCAAAAGAACCAGAGTGTTAATGCCACTGGGTTTATAAGGACCAGAGTGTTAATAGCACTGTGTTAATAAGGACCAGAGTGTTAATGCCACTGGGTTTATTGCATAAGGACCAGAGTGTAAATGCCACTGTGTTTATTGCATAAGTTAATGTCATGTTTTGTTTCTTTTTCTGCAGAAATGTTGGAGATGGAAACCATTATGCGAGTTGCATCCGTGCCAGTACTCATGTCACGTGGCATGTCCTTTAACACAGAAGGGATCAGGTCTTTCAATGGAGATATGGACGAGGAAGAAGAGGAGGAGGAGGACGACGACTTCATAGAAGAGAGCCAGGTGACTGTGAGGTCTAAGTTCTATGAGTCGTGGCTGTGGAGGGACCTGATGCTTCCTGACAAGCCTGAGAAAGGAAGCAGAGACGGGTGAGCGTGTGTGTGTGCGTGTGTGCGTGCGCGTGTGTGGGTGCGTCTGTGTGTGGCTGTGTCTGATCGTTTGGTCCTCTGTATTCTGCAACCTATTTCCTGTTAGTGTCACATGTCCGTGAGTCCGATGTCACAGGGTCACCCCAGAGATGTAATCAGCGCTCTGAATGTCCAGAGTTGCTCCATCGTTGAGGACCCACTGTGATTAGCTGAGCAAACAGCATAGAACAAACCGACAGTTTAGTGTACAACCCCAAATCAATGTTGTGTTTTATTTCATGTTAATGTTTCACTGTGCTAATGTTTCACCGTGCTAATGTTTCACCGTGCTAATGTTTCACCGTGCTAATGTTTCACCGTGCTAATGTTTCACCGTGCTAATGTTTCACCGTGCTAATGTTTCACCGTGCTAATGTTTCACCGTGCTAATGATTCACCGTGCTAATGTTTCACCGTGCTAATGATTCACCGTGCTAATGTTTCACCGTGCTAATGTTTCACCGTGCTAATGTTTCACCGTGCTAATGTTTCATTGTGCTAATGTTTCACCGTGCTAATGTTTCACCGTGCTAATGTTTCATTGTGCTAATGTTTCATTGTGCTAATTTCACAAGCCTTGTTTTTTTCAGTTTGGCTTCACTGGATGTGGAGGCAGTCTTCCCTGACACAATCACCCAGTGGGGGCTACTAGCCATCAGCTCCTCCCCTGACACTGGTAAGCCCCTCCCTTGACGCAGGTTGGCCCTCGCTCTTTCTCTGCTCTCCTAGAACAGCCGTGGGCCATCGTCACCTGAATGACACTGAACATCTTTATGACACCTGAATGACACTGAACGTCTTTATGACCCCTGAATGACACTGAACATCGTTATGACCCCTGAATGACACTGAACATCGTTATGACGCCTGAATGACACTGAACATCGTTATGACACCTGAATGACACTGAACATCGTTATGACACCTGAATGACACTGAACATCGTTATGACACCTGAATGACACTGAACATCGTTATGACACCTGAATGACACTGAACATCGTTATGACACCTGAATGACACTGAACATCGTTATGACACCTGAATGACACTGAACATCGTTATGACACCTGAATGACACTGAACATCGTTATGACACCTGAATGACACTGAACATCGTTATGACACCTGAATGACACTGAACATCGTTATGACACCTGAATGACACTGAACATCGTTATGACACCTGAATGACACTGAACATCTTTATGACACCTGAATGACACTGAACATCTTTATGACACCTGAATGACACTGAACATCGTTATGACACCTGAATGACACTGAACATCGTTATGACACCTGAATGACACTGAACATCGTTATGACACCTGAATGACACTGAACATCGTTATGACACCTGAATGACACTGAACATCGTTATGACACCTGAATGACACTGAACATCGTTATGACACCTGAATGACACTGAACATCGTTATGACACCTGAATGACACTGAACATCTTTATGACACCTGAATGACACTGAACATCGTTATGACGCCTGAATGACACTGAACATCGTTATGACGCCTGAATGACACTGAACATCTTTATGACGCCTGAATGACACTGAACATCTTTATGACACCTGAATGACACTGAACATCTTTATGACACCTGAATGACACTGAACATCGTTATGACGCCTGAATGACACCTTATATTTTCGTACATTCTTGTTCTTTAACTTGCACTAATCTATTAGTAAGCCACCGTTTCTTTTTTGGGGGGGTTTTCCATGTAGGGTTCTGCGTGGCCGAGCCGTGGAACCTGCGCGCTTGGAAAAGATTTTTCGTGGACCTGAAGCTGCCGTACTCTGTGGCGAGGAACGAACACGTGGAGATCAAAGCCGTCCTCCATAACCATGACGACGTTGACATGGAGGCAAGCTCCTCTGATCATTTAACGTTTGGTCTTATTTTTTGTTTCTCCAGCCGCAGGTCTGGGATATTTAAAAAAGCAACTAGTCCGTTGGGATATATAACGTCAGACGCCAGATGTTCCCGTTCATTATTCAAGACCGCAAAGTTTGTCATTGTACCGGGCTCACCTCAGTGTACAAATAACGCTGTTGTGTAGATGGAGAGACGAGTATCTCATCACGTTCGGCATCTTGTTGTGTTTCGTGACATTTGCCAGGTTTCTCCTCCGCTCTGCCCCCAGGTTAAAGTGGTGCTACTGAAGACGGAGGACATTTGTAGCGTGGCGTTTAATGAGAAGCACACCCAGGAGGTGACGTTGAAGGGGAAATCCTCTCTGGTCATCCCCTACACCATCATACCTCTCAAGGCCGGGGAGATGCCCCTAGAAGTCCTCGCCATGGCCAAGGGGTTTATGGGTAGTGACGGAGTGAAGAAGAATCTCCGTGTTGTGGTGCGTGACCTCTCTGTGTTGTTTTTAATATGTTTAGACATCAACCTGCCATGTGTTGTTAGACATATTTCCTGGCATTTCTGTAATTTTGTGAAGGATGGTTGCTTTAGCGACTCAAAGCTTGCGAGCTTTCCTGAGATACGTGAGATTTCGCTCACCTCGTTGTAAATCCCACTAAAAGGTTGAAGGCGTCCAGAAGACCAAAGTGCAGAGTTTTGTTTTGAACCCGTCAGTCAAAGGAGGGAGGGGTGAGTACCTTAACACATTCATGATCTCTCGTCAATACTTCAGCCAATCCCCCGAAGAGCACATCAGTCACATGTTATCGCACCTCTTCTAATGTCCTCCAGACGGAAGGCAACTAGTGGAGGTGGACAAAGTGGACTTCCGCTCTCTGGTTCCTCATTCTCAGCCGGAGACCATCATTAACATCAGGGGTGAGTTACCGTGGAAACACCCCGGTGACCCCGAACACCTGAACCCCCGGGTGTCTCATTCCATGGCTCCTCCCCTCCAGGCAACCTGTTGGCCGATTCCATAGACAACAGCATCAGTGATGACTCTCTGGCCGCACTCATCCGGATGCCCGGTGGCTGTGTGGAGCAGAACCTAGCCAGCATTACCCTGCCTCTCATAGCCGCCATCTACCTGGACGGAGCCAACGACTGGGAGTCTGTTGGAGTCCATCGTAGGGCGGAGGCCATTCGATACATAGAGACAGGTACCGTTGGAGAGATGGGCGGGGCTAACGAAGAGATGGGCATGGCGTACGGAGAGATGGGCAGGGGTTTCTTCTGCAGGTACTCGGACAGAGTCTGTAGGACCACCATGGTCGGAGGTGACGTTGAGATGGGCGGGGCTGACGATAATATGGGCGGGGCAGACGTTAATATGGGCGGAGCTGACGATGAGACGGGCGGGGCTGACGATGAGACGGGCGGGGCTGACGATGAGACGGGCGGGGCTGACGATGAGACGGGCGGGGCTGACGATGAGACGGGCGGGGCTGACGATGAGACGGGCGGGGCTGACGATGAGACGGGCGGGGCTGACGATGAGACGGGCGGGGCTGACGATGAGACGGGCGGGGCTGACGATGAGACGGGCGGGGCTGACGATGAGACGGGCGGGGCTGACGATGAGACGGGCGGGGCTGACGATGAGACGGGCGGGGCTGACGATGAGACGGGCGGGGCTGACGATGAGACGGGCGGGGCTGACAAATTGTGATGCTGTTCAGGAGTTGTATAATGATTGTATGGAAGAAGTTGGTGCTTCATGTCGTTGGTTTGTTTTTGTTCAATGCAGGCTACCAGAAGCAGCTTGTGTATAAGAAAAGTGATGACTCTTACCCCCCCTACAGGAATGAAGGCGCAAGCACATGGTATGGACCTAACATTAATCACAACATATCGCCTCTTTTATTTGTTCATCTGTCTTGACTCTTTTTTACTTCCTCTACTTCTTTCTTGCTGTTCTTCTTTAATTTGTCTTCAGGATCACAGCGTACGTAGTGAAGGTTTTCTCCATGGCACGTCGGCTGATAACAGTGAGTGATGAGGACAGATGTGGACCTCTGCTGTACCTGCTGAACAACAAACAACTGGCCTCCGGAGCTTTCAGAGAGGACAACCCTGTATATACCACTACTATGACCGTGAGTACACACACACACACACACACACACACACATGCGGACGGGCACAGCATGAGCTTATACCAAACACACACACATGTGGATAGGCGCAGCAGAAGCTCATACCAAACACACACACACACACACACACACACACTAGTTGGGGTCAGGTCTTGCAGCTTCTGACCCGCTGTCTCTCTCTCTCGTCCAGGGTGGCGTCCAGGGGGCGGAGTCTCAGGCCACTCTCACAGCCTTCGTCCTGATCGCATTGGCTGAAGCCACTAAAGACAAGGAGCTGAGATGTGCCGGATCTGATGACATCATCATGGTAAAGTCTAGATCCAGAATGCAGCCAGCTAGCGGATTAACAGGAAACACGTGTTTTATTGATCTGCATTAGAATGGGGTCCAGAATGCAGCCAGCTAGCGGATTAACAGGAAACACGTGTTTTATTGATCTGCATTAGAATGGGGTCCAGAATGCAGCCAGCTAGCGGATTAACAGGAAACATGTGTTTTATTGATCTGCGTTAGAATCGGGTCCAGAATGCAGCCAGCTAGCGGATTAACAGGAAACGCGTGTTTTATTGATCTGCATTAGAATGGGGTCCAGAATGCAGCCAGCTAGCGGATTAACAGGAAACGCGTGTTTTATTGATCTGCGTTAGAATCGGGTCCAGAATGCAGCCAGCTAGCGGATTAACAGGAAACGCGTGTTTTATTGATCTGCATTAGAATGGGGTCCAGAATGCAGCCATGTAGCGGATTAAGAGGAAACGCGTGTTTTATTGATCTGCATTAGAATCGGGTCCAGAATGCAGCCAGCTAGCGGATTAACAGGAAACGCGTGTTTTATTGATCTGCGTTAGAATCGGGTGCAGAATGCAGCCAGCTAGCGGATTAACAGGAAACGCGTGTTTTATTGATCTGCATTAGAATGGGGTCCAGAATGCAGCCAGCTAGCGGATTAACAGGAAACGTGTGTTTTATTGATCTGCATTAGAATGGGGTCCAGAATGCAGCCAGCTAGCGGATTAACAGGAAACGCGTGTTTTATTTATCTGCATTAGAATGGGGTCCAGAATGCAGCCAGCTAGCGGATTAACAGGAAACATGTGTTTTATTGATCTGCGTTAGAATCGGGTCCAGAATGCAGCCAGCTAGCGGATTAACAGGAAACGCGGGTTTTATTGATCTGCATTAGAATCGGGTCCAGAATGCAGCCAGCTAGCGGATTAACAGGAAACACGTGTTTTATTGATCTGCATTAGAATGGGGTCCAGAATGCAGCCAGCTAGCGGATTAACAGAAAACATGTGTTTTATTGATCTGCATTAGAATGGGGTCCAGAATGCAGTCGGTTATCTGAGAGACAAGTACCCCAGGCTGGAACGGCCGTACTCCGTCGCCATCGCTGCCTACGCTCTATCCCTGGTCGATGAGACTCCTCCCATTAAAGACAACCTTCTCAAAGCGGCCTCCCAAGGTAGGGAAATGTCTTCCTGGTTTTGTTCCTCTGCTGTGCGTGGAGTACAGGAAGTGCCTTTAACCCCTCCGTTCCCTGTGTCCTCTAGAGGGGACCCACTGGCCAGACAGTGAGAACAGTCTCTTTACTCTGGAGGCCACGGGCTACGCCCTGCTAGCACTGGTCAAGACTGGTCACATGACCGAGGCTGCGGTCCCGTTTGATTGGCTCAACGCTCAGCGCCGTAGGGGCGGGGGCTACGGCTCAACACAGGTAGACAGTCGGGTCACCAGCACAGCGTCCCTTTTGACCTTTGAACTATGCTCTGTCGTGTTTCATCTCTCCCTCTTCGTCCATCTCTTCATCCATTCTCTCCTTGGATCTTCTCCAGCCCACCATGGTGGTCCTACAGGCTCTGTCCGAGTACCTGCTGAAGAAACCCCCGCCCAAGGACCTGAGCCTCCAGGTAGACCTGAAAATCCAGGGGCGCAGCGACCTGCGTTACCACTTTGACCCCAGGACCTCTTATGTGGCCCGTTCATCCAAGGTAGGAACGTAGGGCGACAGTTTGCTGTTCACCATTTTGTTTTTGTCATCGTTTTCCCCTTTTCTGAATCTTACTGGAAATGTCCTTTGATGTGATAAGCTTTCCGTCTTTTATCATGTCCTTCTTCAACTTTTTTGTCGCCCTTAAAGTCTTCGCAATACTCAACATCTTAGTCATCCCAATCTCATTGTCATCGTAAATATCTTCGTCATCATCAATCTTATTCTCTTCCTGAACATCTCGTCTTCCCAAACTTATTGTCTTCTCCAGCATATTTTTCCTCTGAACTTCAACATCTTTTTTTTCTGAACGTCGTTGTCTAAACCCTTTCACCACCTCTGTATATTTAACCGGACAACCGTATTTGCCGGTTTACTGGAAACCCTGTCACACGTTCTTCTTTTGTGCTGACTTTGCAGGCTCCTGTTGACCAGGGGTTCAAGGTGGAGGCCTCAGGCAAAGGGCAGGGTACTTTAGAGGTTGTGACCTATTACAACGAGCTTCCAGCAGTCCATGAGAAGACCATTTGTAAAAACTTTGACCTGGAGGTGACTTTGACAGAATCAAGTGGTAGGTCAAACTCATAGGGAACCTGTGAGTGAATCTCTAAGCATTTCCTAAACCCCTTCTCATGTATTTTTGTCCCCCCCCCCCATGGCAGAAAAGCCTCCTGTGGATGTAGAAAAGTCGTACAGCATCACAATCAACATCAGGTGAGGGAGGACGAGAGGGCCATTATGTGAAGTGATAGAACAAGGTACACCCAGGCTACCCCACACCTCTCACTCTCTCTCTCCCCCCACACAGGGCACTAGGACCCAGGGAGGTCCGGATGGTCGTCCTGGACATCAGCCTGCCCACCGGATTCGTCCCAGAGAACGATGACCTGGAGAGGGTAGGGTTTCCGTGCAACGGCCATATTTGACACGCGCAGCCATGATCGGCAAAAGATTTACAATCGGCGTGCGCCGGCGAAGACGAGCAGGAAGTCAGGAATCCAATCTCTATAAAAACCTGGAAAATATGTGTCATAAGTATTCATGATACAAATATACACGATACAAATATACAGGATACATGTAATAGGCACCTTTCTCCACTAGGTGGTGCTTGTGTCCGGTTTATCTCTTAGGCTGGACATTCTCCCAGCGTTCCGGTAGGTTCTCTGTGTGACTACATGGCCCGAGTAGCTTGACTGTGTCTGCATGCTTGTTCTTCTCCAGCTTACGAACTCAGTGGACCGTTACATCAACAACTTCCAGGTAGTGGACAACCTAAGTGACAGAGGGTCCCTCATCATACATCTCTTTAAGGTACCGGAATCAGTCAACGTTCCCCGAAATTAAAACATTTTTACCGCTTCGTATCTTTTTCCCATGTTTGGTTTGCCAGGTACGGGTGACACGGGTGCAAATTCCCTGCGACCCAGATTTCGTTTACCACTGTTCTAAGACCATTTATTTAATAGCTATATTCCTCCCAGTCGCCAGTAGGCAGAGATTTACGTAAAATGTTAAACTTATTTTGTTGCCATCTTGCTGTGATTTCAGGTTTCCAACAAGCAGACTGAGACAGTCACTTTCCGACTGCAGCAGACCTTCAAAGTGGGTCTCCTCCAGCCTTCCTCTGTCACTGTCTATGAGTACTACAACCCAGGTAGTCACCACTAGTCTGTCTATGAGTACTACAACCCAGGTAGTCACCTCTAGTCTGTCTATGAGTACTACAACCCAGGTAGTCACCTCTAGTCTGTCTATGAGTACTACAACCCAGGTAGTCACCTCTAGTCTGTCTATGAGTACTACAACCCAGGTAGTCACCTCTAGTCTGTCTATGAGTACTACAACCCAGGTAGTCACCACTAGTCTGTCTATGAGTACTACAACCCAGGTAGTCACCACTAGTCTGTCTATGAGTACTACAACCCAGGTAGTCACTTCTAGTCTGTCTATGAGTACTACAACCCAGGTAGTCACCTCTAGTCTGTCTATGAGTACTACAACCCAGGTAGTCACCTTTAGTCTGTCTATGAGTACTACAACCCAGGTAGTCACCTCTAGTCTGTCTATGAGTACTACAACCCAGGTAGTCACCTTTAGTCTGTCTATGAGTACTACAACCCAGGTTGTCACCTCTAGTCTGTCTATGAGTACTACAACCCAGGTAGTCACCTTTAGTCTGTCTATGAGTACTACAACCCAGGTTGTCACCTCTAGTCTGTCTATGAGTACTACAACCCAGGTAGTCACCTCTAGTCTGTCTATGAGTACTACAACCCTACTTTTGGGCCTTTTCTTTCAGATCATAGCTGCAGTCGCTTCTACGCTCCCAAAGAGGACAAGAAGGAGCTGTCGCAGATCTGCGAAGACAGTATATGTCGCTGCACAGAGGGTGAGTGTGTGTGTGTGTGTGTGTTTGAGAGAGGAAACCACCTCCTTTAAGGTTTGACAATAACATGTCTCTCTCTTCATAATGGTGACTGCTGTGTATCTAAGCTCACAGACGTTTGATAATAACATGTCTCTCTCCTCATAAAGGTGACTGCTGTGTATCTAAGCTCACAGACGTTTGATAATAACATGTCTCTCTCCTCATAAAGTTGACTGCTGTGTATCTAAGCTCACAGACGTTTGATAATAACATGTCTCTCTCCTCATAAAGGTGACTGCTGTGTATCTAAGCTCGCAGACGTTTGATAATAACATGTCTCTCTCCTCATAAAGGTGACTGCTGTGTATCTAAGCTCGCAGACGTTTGATAATAACATGTCTCTCTCCTCATAAAGTTGACTGCTGTGTATCTAAGCTCACAGACGTTTGATAATAACATGTCTCTCTCCTCATAAAGGTGACTGCTGTGTATCTAAGCTCACAGACGTTTGATAATAACATGTCTCTCTCCTCATAAAGGTGACTGCTGTGTATCTAAGCTCACAGACGTTTGATAATAACATGTCTCTCTCCTCATAAAGGTGACTGCTGTGTATCTAAGCTCACAGACGTTTGATAATAACATGTCTCTCTCCTCATAAAGGTGACTGCTGTGTATCTAAGCTCACAGACGTTTGATAATAACATGTCTCTCTCCTCATAAAGGTGACTGCTGTGTATCTAAGCTCACAGACGTTTGACAATAACATGTCTCTCTCCTCATAAAGGTGACTGCTGTGTATCTAAGCTCACAGACGTTTGATAATAACATGTCTCTCTCCTCATAAAGGTGACTGCTGTGTATCTAAGCTCACAGACGTTTGATAATAACATGTCTCTCTCCTCATAAAGGTGACTGCTGTGTATCTAAGCTCGCATCCATCCTAACCAGCTATGGATCACGAGAAGACCACGCCTGCAAAGGGTTATATCACGGTATGACAAATAACATTCATTTTTTTAAGTTATACCACAGTATAATACGTAACATCTGTGTTGTTAGTTATGTCACGTATATCTCTTATAAACCATCAACAACTCCAATTAGAAGAACATCAACATGTTTTGTGATATTTCTTTTATTTTTAGTTAGACTTTCAGCGTTTTGGATTATAACCACCATTTGTACATGAAGTTTTATGTTGTTTGTCACGTTTCTCCCCTTCAGTGTACAAGACGAAAGTTCTGAGTGTCAGCCGGAGTCAGTATGACCGATATGAGATGCAGATCACGCAGGTTATAAAGCTAGGTAAGCCCCTTATGTCATCTTATGTCACGTTCACTAAGGCACAGTTTGTATTGTCAGACAATTTATTCGGTCTGAATTAAGTCACTCTCTCTGTCCCCCACTCCCTGCCTTCTCTGTCTTATATCCTACCTGTCTCCTCTCCCTCTCTCCAGGAAGTGAAGATGGAGTCAATGCGAATGAGAAGAGGATCTTCCTTTCCCATTCTGGCTGTAGAGGAGGTCTGCACCTTAAAGAGGGTGACGAGTACCTCATTATGGGGCCGGCGAAGGACCTCTGGCACAGGGACAGCATTAACAGGTAAGGAGGGCCAGCGTGACAGGCTGTTACAGGTGAGGAGGGCCAGCGTGACAGGCTGTTACAGGTGAGGAGGGCCAGCGTGACAGGCTGTTACAGGTGAGGAGGGCCAGTGTGACAGGCTGTTACAGGTGAGGAGGGCCAGCGTGACAGGCTGTTACAGGTGAGGAGGGCCAGCGTGACAGGCTGTTACAGGTGAGGAGGGCCAGCGTGACAGGCTGTTACAGATGAGGAGGGCCAGCGTGACAGGCTGTTACAGGTGAGGAGGGCCAGCGTGACAGGCTGTTACAGGTGAGGAGGGCCAGCGTGACAGGCTGTTACAGATGAGAAGGGCCAGCGTGACAGGCTGTTACAGGTGAGGAGGGCCAGCGTGACAGGCTGTTACAGATGAGGAGGGCCAGCGTGACAGGCTGTTACAGCAGTAGGAGGGCCAGCGTGACAGGCTGTTACAGCAGTAGGAGGGCCAGCGTGACAGGCTGTTACAGGTGAGGAGGGCCAGCGTGACAGGCTGTTACAGCAGTAGGAGGGCCAGCGTGACAGGCTGTTACAGGTGAGGAGGGCCAGCGTGACAGGCTGTTACAGCAGTAGGAGGGCCAACGTGACAGGCTGTTACAGGTGAGGAGGGCCAGCGTGACAGGCTGTTACAGCAGTAGGAGGGCCAGCGTGACAGGCTGTTACAGCAGTAGGAGGGCCAGCGTGACAGGCTGTTACAGCAGTAGGAGGGCCAGCGTGACAGGCTGTTACAGCAGTAGGAGGGCCAGCATGACAGGCTGTTACAGCAGTAGGAGGGCCAGCGTGACAGGCTGTTACAGGTGAGGAGGGCCAGCGTGGCAGGCTGTTACAGGTGAGGAGGGCCAGCGGTCGTGCTAGTGGTCGTGCTAGTGGTCGTGCTAGTGGTCGTGCTAGTGGTCATGCTAGTGGTCATGCTAGTGGTCATGCTAGCGGTCATGCTAGCGGTCATGCTAGCGGTCATGCTAGCGGTCATGCTAGCGGTCATGCTAGCGGTCATGCTAGCGGTAATGCTAGTCTGTTGACTAAGTTCTTATTTTGATAACTCTATCATTTTTTATGTTTACATCAGCTCTTAAGTTATGTCAGTACATTTATCTTTTTTTCCCTGTCTCTCTCGCTGTGTCTCTCGTCCCCTTGTAATCTCTTTCTTCTCTCTCTCCCCCCATCTCCCTCTCCTCCTGCCCTCTCTCTCTTCTCTCTTTCTCTCTCCCATCTCTCTCTCTCTCTTCCGTCTCTCTCCCTGTCCCTCTCTTTCTTCCAGTGCAACGTACATGCTTGGTAAGGACACCTGGGTGGAGCGTTGGCCGTCACCCACAGAATGTGACATGAACCCCATATGTACCAATTTGGAGAACTTCAGCAGGGAGCTCTCTCAGAAGGGCTGTCGATTTTAAGTAGCCTGTCAACATCTGTCATCCGCCTCCATTAGTGTCATGGCAAAAGTCACTGCCAGTTTCTCATCATTTACTTCCATGTAGTGTTGTCTAATCGGCATGGTTACCGTCGGAGGAAAATAGTGAAATGATAAACAGGACTGATGTTAAGCCTGGGTGGGGGTTGGATTGTATTTCGGAAGGATCAGCCATTAGACACAGAGCTTCTGCAGATGGCATGCGCACGCACACACACACACACACACGCACAAGCACACACACACACAGCACAAACACACACGCACACACACACACACACACACACACAGCACAAACACTCACACTCACACTCACACTCACACTCACACTCACACACTCACACTCACACTCACACTCACACTCACACACAGCACAAACACAGAGTGGTGATTCGAACACACGCACGTGGCCCTGTGGAATATCGCTTCGCTACTGTGGAATATGAATTGGTTCCGGAACATTCTAAAGACAGGGGAAAAACTGAATAAAGAACTCCGGGGAGATTCCCTCTGCACAAACACCGTATTCACATGTCAATTCAATTGCATACCCATGTCTTTTTCACAGTGTGCGGTTATAATACATGTCGTTCAGCTTGCAATACAGATTTGCAACTACGATAATGCTCAAGCCGTTCGGTTGGGCTCTTAACAAAACAAACACACACACACTGATGGTTTAGTTTCTGATGATCGATATACATTTAGGGGTTATTAGCTTGTGGAAGATGCTGCTGTTAAAGATGAAGCGTTTGCACCACATGCCACTGGGATTGCAGGTTTCCTCTCACCGAACAGACACAGGAGTGTAATAATTGGTCATTTCAACATCCAATTATCTGTTGGCTCCAGTTCGGTTAAAATTTGTGTGAGACATTAGGAAAAGGATCTTCGTTTCCACCTCGACGTGTTTGCCAGGTCCGCCTGATGAGGATTCTCTCAATGCCAAGACCAGGATGACTGAGTCTGCAGCGTTTTCATTTACTTTCTTCATTTTGTGTCAATCACAATGGTCAGGATGTCCTATGTCTTTTTCTCCAATGCTAACCTCTCTCTCTCTCTCTCTAATGCTAAGCTCTCTCTCTCTCTCTCTCTCTCTCTCTCTCTAATGCTAACTTCTCTCTCACTCTCTCTCTCTCTAATGCTAACTCCTCTCTCTCTCTCTCTCTCTCTCTCTAATGCTAACTTCTCTCTCTCTCCCTCTCTCTCTAATGCTAACCCCTCTTCTCTCTCTATCTAATGTTAACCTCTCTCTCTAATGCTAACCTTTCTCTCTCTAATGCTAACCCCCCCTCTCTCTCTCTAATGCTAACCTCTCTCTCTAATGCTAACATCTCTCTCTCTCTAATGCTAACATCTCTCTCTAATGCTAACATCTCTCTCTAATGCTAACCTCTCTCTCTAATGCTAAAATCTCTCTCTAATGCTAACCTCTCTCTCTAATGCTAACATCTCTCTCTAATGCTAACCTCTCTCTCAAATGCTAACCTCTCTCTCTAATGCTAACCTCTCTCTCTCTCTCTAATGTTAACCTCTCTCTCTCTAATGCTAACCTCTCTCTCTAATGCTAACCTCTCTCTCTCTCTAATGCTAACCTCTCTCTCTCTCTAATGCTAACCTCTCTCTCTAATGCTTACCTCTCTCTCTAATGTTAACCTATCTCTCTCTAACGCTAACCTCTCTCTCTCTCTCTCTCTCTCTCTAATGCTAACCTCTCTCTCTCTCTAATGCTAAGCTCTCTCTCTCTCTCTAATGCTAAGCTCTCTCTCTCTCTCTAATGCTAACCTCTCTCTCTAATGCTAACCTCTCTCTCTCTCTAATGCTAACCTCTCTCTCTCTCTAATGCTAACCTCTCTCTCTCTCTAATGCTAACCTCTCTCTCTAATGCTTACCTCTCTCTCTAATGTTAACCTATCTCTCTCTAACGCTAACCTCTCTCTCTCTCTCTCTCTCTCTAATGCTAACCTCTCTCTCTCTCTCTAATGCTAAGCTCTCTCTCTAATGTTAACCTCTCTCTCTCTCTAATGTTAACCTCTCTCTCTCTAATGCTAACCTCTCTCTCTCTAATGCTAACCTCTCTCTCTCTAATGCTAACCTCTCTCTCTCTCTCTAATGCTAACCTCTCTTCCCTCTCTAATGCTAACCTCTCTCTCTAATGCTAACCTCTCTCTCTCCCTCTCTCTGTGTTAACACCTCTCTCTCACAGGGACACACACAGGTCAGACGTTGATAACATGTAGATAGGCCTATCGTATCTAAATTGATATCATTCCAGCACCATAACTGGATATAGAATATAAGTAGTTCTCCTATACTGTAGGTATAGGTAGGTACTGTAGCCCCCCCACACACACACATACATTGGCATTGCATAGCTGTATCGTCCACACCAGCAAGGACGTCTTAGAAACGCACATGGAAAAATGGTTGAATAAATGTGATGTTAAAGCAACATGGAAAATGGTTAACGAACATTATGTTTAAAATGACATTTCTTTCTTTGCTTGGTGGTGTGCTGGGCGTTTCAGCATTGCACATACTCATCTAACTAACTTGGAGATAAACAAATGCCAACATAGTAATTTGCCCTAACCAACCAAATGGACAGGGTTTTGGTTTACCTGTGCTTTCCCATATCCAGTGTACACTTCTTCTAAGCATTTAGTTTATCCACTGCATTGCTAAAGCCAGAAACGCTTTGAGGTGAAGTGATGTCAAATGGATCTATGGAACCTCTTTAATATGTCGATAGAACCCCACCATGGAGAAAATCAATTCGCTTTTTCAGTTTACTAATTGCCCTCTGCATATTTTATTTCAACTCAAGTTTAGACCTGTGGGCTGTATCGTCACTACTGCGTTTCCGTTATGTGTGTGTGTTTGTGTGTTGTATCCATTTTAATGATTCATTTCTTCCCCAGAGAGATGCTACGCGTAAAAGCAATGTATGAGAAACACGTTGCAGCCAGGTTTCAAGTCTTGACACATGAGCGTTTTTCTTCTCCACTGTCCTTCTCCATCACCTGCTAGAGAGTTGTCTTGTGTAGAGCAAGAATAACTGTCTAATTAACATTAATACATACACACAAACCCTCCATCACCTGCTAGAGAGTTGTCTTGTGTAGAGCAAGAATAACTGTCTAATTAACATACACACACACCCTCCGACACCTGCCATAACAGAGTAACGTGATTCTGCCATAAAGGTGTGGACAGAGGTGTGTGTTGTGTAGTTACAAGAGACAGACCCCACTCCTTTATATAGTCGCCACACACACACCGTCTGACACACTTGTGTGTTGGTGTGACACATCTGTGTGCCCGTCCTGCTGTTTCATTTGTTTGTCAGACGGTCCAGGGATCTTTTTAAAAATATATTAGGTAAGATTTTACGAGGATGCAATTAGCAAAACCACTCTGGGAAAGTGAGAAAATCGCCCAGTCTCTATCTGCCAAAAGTAGGAATTTCTGTTATTCCTTGTTCTCCCGTCGTCTGTGTAAAGGAGGTGTTGTGTAGACAACAGTGTCTGTTCTCATTGGCCTGTGTTGTGTTGGCATCAGTGTCTGATCTCATGTGGCTGTGTTGACTCCGGCTGTGCCGAGGCCTGTGTCTAGGTCTGGTACCATGATGACACCTCTGTTTATTCAAAATGTTCATATGTTTTCACACTTTCTTAACATATGCTATATATGTGTTTGTACATGTGCATGCCTGTGTGTGTGTTGTACAGAAAGGCTTTGTCAGTCATCAACCAGATTAAAGGTTATCAGTCAGGGGAGTGATTGGTTTAAAGGCTAGGGAACAAGACGAGGACGAGGAGCGAGGAGATGAAAGTGCGGTGAGAGATGACGGTCACAGCTGCTCGGGTCGAAACCTCTTTTCAATGCATACGTCCGACTGTCATTCTGATTGTGGCGAAACGGACTGGTTGGTTCCGTGTTCTTTTCCGGAACGGCCTCCGCCAGCTGTGTGTGAACACTGGATGTGCAGATGACATGGTTATGTTGTGACAGCATCTTTATCAGCCATATGCATTGGTACAGTCCATGTTCACAGTGGGAGACATATAAACTCTGTTCCCTTTCTCTCTCCGTGTCTATTGTTTATTTCTGCCTTCCGTGTATCCATCTCTTTTCTCCCTCTAACTGGCTCCATCTGCTTGTCTTGGTCTAGGCTTTGGCCAGATATGTTGACACCTCTGTTGTTATGACAACACGGAGTAAATAATTTTGTGTCTTTTTGTAACTCGTGTCCTTCTGTCTCACCGGGGAGAAACGGACAGGAAGATAGGATGTAAAAGAGAGAGGGGGGGATGTGAGATTAAGAGAGCAGATCACTGCACTTGGCCTCAGTTTATGGAGTATAGAGGGATTTCACGGTGGAATGTTCTGGTTCTGGATCAGTTCGGTTCTGACCCAGTTGTCCCCCTAATCAGGGGGGACACCTGTTCTGGCAAAAATAAATATATAATGATAATTCAATTGTTTAAAAATACAAATTAAATGTTGATGGATTGTTGTGAGTTTCAAAAAGAGAATTTGAAGAAAATGAGCTGTGTGTGTGTGTGGACATTTGCGTATTTTCAAGAGTGTCTGGTGCCCTAACAGGAGTTAAGTACATCAGACCAAAGCGTCCCATAGCAAGGCCATTCAGGGTTGATGGAGGGAGAGACAGAGTCACTGGGCTCTTAATTGGGGTTGTGTCGCCCCAACAAACCCTGTTTCACTTCATTCCTTCTTCCGTCCTTTCCTTCCTTCTTTTCTCATTTCTTCCTTCTCTTTCCCCTCTGCTTTCTACATGTTTACCTCTCCCTTCCCCCTCATGTTACGGAGAACAGCCGGAGTGGAAACGGGAAGCCCAGCAGGACCCACTCTGTGTTCCACCTATTCCCTGTGTTCCACCTATTCCTTGTGTTCCACCTATTCCCTGTGTTCCACCTATTCCATGTGTTCCACCTATTCCCTGTGTTCCACCTATTCTCTGTGTTCCACCTATTCTCTGTTTTCCACCTATTCCTTGTGTTCCACCTAGTCCTTGTGTTCCACCTATTCCCTGTGTTCCACCTATTCTCTGTGTTCCACCTATTCTCTGTTTTCCACCTATTCCTTGTGTTCCATCTATTCCCTGTGTTCCACCTATTCCCGCTGTTCTACCTATTCCCTCTGTTCCTCCTATTCCCTGTGTTCCACCTATTCCCGCTGTTCCACCTATTCCTTGTGTTCCACCTATTCTCTGTGTTTTACCTATTCTCTGTGTTTTACCTATTCTCTGTGTTCCACCTATTCCCTGTGTTCCACCTATTCCCGCTGTTCTACCTATTCCCTCTGTTGCTCCTATTCCCTGTGTTCCACCTATTCCCGCTGTTCCACCTATTCCCTGTGTTCCACCCATTCTCTGTGTTTTACCTATTCTCTGTGTTCCACCTATTCCCTGTGTTCCACCTATTCCCGCTGTTCTACCTATTCCCTCTGTTCCTCCTATTCCCTGTGTTCCACTTATTCCCGCTGTTCCACCTATTCCTTGTGTTCCACCTATTCCCTGTGTTCCACCCATTCTCTGTGTTTTACCTATTCTCTGTGTTCCACCTATTCCCTCTGTTCCACCTATTCCCTCTGTTCCACCTATTCCATAACCGCACAAACCGTTCCACAGTGTACCCGTGTAAACCCGTGTTTTGTATCCGGGTTTACACTCATACATGCATTTGATCATGTATTGAGGTCGCTAATTGGTTAGAAGCTCTCTTCACCTGGTTGTCTGGGTATTAATTGGACAGGGATTGAAACGAAGGACCGTAAACGAAGCAGACGTCTGGGCCCCTCTGTGGAATGAGTTTAACCCCCCTGGCGTGTAGGGGGTTCTGGGATATATTAACCCCTCATCACATTATGGTGGCATCTGTAGTTATAACACGGATAATAATTTAGCGGGTTGAGTTGTCGCTGGCTAAAGGAAAAGAGAGGGTGAAAAAGAGTGGAGAGAAAATGATAGCGAGAGAGGAAGAGCGGGAGAGGAAGACTGAGAGAAGGGTCAGAGGAGATGGGGATAGAGGTTGAAGTGCTGCCTTCAGAAGTGTCTGCTAGCTAGGGCCACACAAAGACCCCATCGTTGTGATTTGTGACACTGACGTGTCTGGATGTGTGTGTGTTCGTGTGTGACTTGGGTCCATGTGAACCTGTCTGTCGTTTTTATCAAGTGTTGTTTTTATCCTCAGAACACCTTGTTCCCTCCACCTTGTCTGCTTCACCCTCCATTGCCCTCCACCTCCTTGACCCGTGGAGGTCCGTTGAGTTCGGTCTGGACACTTATTAATGAACTCAATTAAACACCAATTAAACGCAGACAGAGTCGGTCATCTGTTGTTGACCTGTGAGGTACTGAGGCAGGAGAGCGGGGTTCGGTGTGAGGGTTAAAGAGATCAAAGCATAGTGATTATAGATCAGGTGTTTGGGAACGCGACTCTGTAGATTAATAGCTTCCATTCATCCCAAACCCACACACACACGTGTTTTATATACATTATTACTCCGTGGTAAATCATCAATGCTTTACATGGCTATAGTAACCTGCCCTGCTAGTAAAAAGACAAAGGAATATATTAGGAATTGATACAGACAACTATGTTATAATCATCAAATCCATCGTTGCTTGGATCTACAACCAAAACGGTGGTCAAAAGCCAGCAGTCAACTGGCTTGAGGCTTATTATTCAGTCAGCACCAGAGCGCGCACCGGGGGGGGGGGCGGTGCTTTGGCGTCGTGCCCGCGCCCCACCAGCTCCCATGGTTGCTGCTATATGCTGTGACTCAATGCGCTCCGGCTTCATTCAACCTCGGAGGTAACTGGACTTCAGTACGGCACGCAGGACACGGCTGATGGCAGTTGACACAACGGGGACGTTTTTCTAAAGAAACATCTCGATCTAAGGACATCAACGGGGTCATAAAGTTGATGTTCTTGAAGTATTCGATTCAATGGATTGTGAAATATAAGAGGTTTGTCCCAAAATGCTTAACGGATGTATCTCAAGGCAGAGAGAGAGAGTGCTCCACAAGTGGATTATGGTGGAAGACATGATTACATTTCTCACATGTGTGAGTTCTTATCAGTATTGCTGTTCTCTGTTCAGTAGCCTGACCGTCACTGACTGTAGCCCATTGCCTCTCTCGGCATAGGAACTGACTTCTACAAAGGTCTACTTGAAATCCAAAGCTAAGACACCAGAAGTTACACCAACATCCACCAAGTTGCCTCATCGATTTGACTGTCGTTTGATTGGATAATTCGGACTGGCTGTAGCGGTCGTGGAGGTATCGGCTCCACCCGAGGGATGGTCCCGGGATCCCGGTGTTTGGGAGCGACGCCTTTGCTCCTGGTTCTGGAACTATTGGAACTTGATCTCGTTCTGGAGACAATCGGACCCGAACGGAGATGAGAGGCGCGTTCCTGAGCTTCCTACTCGCCTGCTTCCTGCGCCTCTTATGCCTCGCCACTGAGGTATCTGTAATGGGGTTTTATACGAGTTTTAAATCACATGTTGGGGCATTTATTTGAATAACATGTACCACGCGAGCAGGTGCAATGTGTTCACGTATGCAAAGGCACAATCAGTAAATTATGGATGTGTTGTTACTCGTTGTGCATTATGTTACAACAGGCACTGACCATTTTTTTAATATATGCTAATTATACCAAAAGTGCAGTGTGTGCTGTGACATTATGCCATCCCCAGGTGAAGCGATTTGAATACTTATTCAGTGCCTTAGTCTCAGTTACAGCACCGCTGCAGCCACAGTATACATTTCGGTACAGTGAATTAGGTTTTTAATTTATTATTTTATTTTCTATTTGTCCAGGAGGTGCCTCTACCCCGGGATCTGTTGGAGCGTCTGTCCCGCAGTGAGATCCGCAGCATTAGTGACCTCCAGCGGCTTCTGGAGCTGGACTCCGTAGGTATAAAGACATTTATAATGATATTTTTTTCCACACCTTTGATATAGGCTAGTGTTACGCCTTTTTGAAGGGAACTGTGTATAATCCTGCCTAACAGATTTCAACATTTCCTCCACTTTTCGCCTCTTACGCTACGAGACGGAAATGTTGTCTAGAGTATTGAAGAGACTAGGGGTGATAACGTTTAAATAGGCAATATATCATGCACTAGGAACCATTTTGTAGAAATACAGTATTTAAAACATACAGTATTTAAAACATGTGTTATGTGTACTTAAAATGTAGATTTGTTTATTTTGTTTGTTTAAATCTAGCTTTTTTTTCTAATGACTATATCTTCCACTTTGGCAATGTGAACAAAAGGTCCCCATAACAATAAAGCTCTTAACCCGAGTAAGAAAAAGAGAGAAAGATGGAGGGAGAGAGAAGTTAGATGAATCTCTATGACCAATGGCCTGGTAGTAAATCTGCCTCACTGGCTGTTGCTAGGAGACGACAGGAGCTGCCCCTGCCCCACTGCGTGTGAGATCCCGCTGCTGTACAGACGTCACAAACTCAATGACTGTTATAGCGTCACACTGGCGTCGCTTTTATCTGGCGTCACTATTGTTTCAAACACTCTCACGTCCTCACTGAAATTACTGGGGTGTATTTTTGGGAGAATATGTGTAATTGGGCTTTTTATTGGAGACTGATGAAGTCATGCGAAAGGCTTTGGTAAATGTCTGCGAACACATAATCATTAAGGACTTGTTTGTTGTCTAAGTTAACAATCATTATCAGGCTATATAGCTGTAGCCTACTTGTCTCCGTCCTAGTTATACGGTAATAAATCGTTTAACGACACTCGAGCATTAACTCTGGTATTATTGAGATGCAAATAAGCCGCTCTGTCTGTTCTGCTGTCTCCTTGATCTGCAGTGTGGGGTGTGAAGGTCAGGGTGGCTGTCTACATTATGCTGTTGTCATGCTGTCCATTATTTGTGGAGTGGCACTGCAAAGCTGAATGGCATACACACACAGGCATACACACACACACACACACACCATACACACACTGGTGTGTGAATGGTTGCTGTGTAGTTATGTATAATTCATGGTTACATTCCTGCTTGTCAGACTCTGAGAGCTAGGAGGCTTTGTGTTGTTCCAGACATACAGCAAGTAGTGGAGTTCCTGCACATACATGCCATCGCAAAAATAAACGGGCAACACACACACACACACACACGTATGAAAAGCACACACATACTCACACACATGACCCTATAATGTTTTGTCCGAATTTCGGTTTCAACCAAACAAGCAGTGAGAAGGAACTCATACCAATATTTACCTAAACCTTCCTGGCAGCTGGCTGTCACTTTTACAGAGACTAAATCATAAAGGCTACCCGTGCTGTGGGGAAAACGGCTTCCAGGTAGATCCGGGATATTACATGGAACCTGAAATGATAATGTTTACAATGTTCATCAGTGTGACAGGTGTGTGTGTGCGTGTGTGTGTGTTGTGTGCGTACCACAGAGAATGAGGTGATTGATGGGTCAAATACGAGGCAACATCACCTGACCAATTCCTACCTGAACCCACACCTGAAAAGCTCTCAGACACAATCCAGACGCAAGAGAAGCATCGGTAAGCGTGTGTGTGTGTGCGCGCTTGCGTATGCCGCCACTTCCATCTCTCGACCGTTGCATCGTGTTTAACCCCTCCCCTCTGACCACACTGACCCCAGAGGAGGCGTTGCCGGCGGTGTGTACGACTCGTACGACGGTCTACGAGATCCCTCGCAGTGCGGTCGATCCCACCTCGGCCAACTTCCTGATCTGGCCTCCGTGTGTGGAAGTGAAGAGGTGTACAGGATGCTGCAACACCAGCAGGATGCACTGTGTGGTCTCCCGGAAACAGTACCGCACTGTTAAGGTACACACACACACACACACACACACTGGGCTGTTCAGAGATTAACCTCTGCTGGGGCTGGCACATAAACAGCTAGTAAACCAGGCCTCAGAGGGAGAGAGGGATGGAGAGAGGGATGGAGAGAGGGATGGAGAGAGGGATGGAGAGAGGAGGGAGAGAGGATGGAGAGAGGATGGAGAGAGGATGGAGAGAGGATGGAGAGAGGATGGAGAGAGGATGGAGAGAGGATGGAGAGAGGATGGAGAGGATGGAGAGAGGATGGAGAGAGGATGGAGAGAGGATGGAGAGGATGGAGAGGATGGAGAGGATGGAGAGAGGATGGAGAGAGGCTGGAGAGGATGGAGAGAGGCAGACAGACTGATTGACCCAGTCTGTTTACACACACAAGGCATGTGTTCTGGCCCCTCGCTGCAGCATTTAGAACACATTTTAAAACGTACATGAACCGTGCAAACAGAGCAAAAGACACAACATGGACAGTCCAACAAGAGGGAGAGAACTGTCTCAGTATCTCTGCTGTTCTGCTCTGGGTCCTGTTTAACCCAATAACTGTCTCAGTATCTCTGCTGTTCTGCTCTGGGTCCTGTTTAACCCTGTTGGCATGTAGCAGCTAGTGTGTGTGTGTGTGTGTATAGATAGATGTTGTATCAGTGTTTGTTCAGACTTGACGGAGAGAAGAGACTTTTGCAATCAGTCCTGGAGGTGTAGCAGGCTTGGCTCACTGTCTGAGAGAACTGTGGCTCAGTCTGTCAAATCCGTACAGTAAATACTCTCCAGATCTCGTTAGCCCTTCTCATTTCTCCTCCTCCCGACCCTGCTCTCTATCTCCAGGTGGCGAAGGTGGAGTACGTGAGGAGGCGTCCCAAACTCAAGGAGGTGCAGGTGAGACTGGAGGACCACCTGGAGTGCGTATGTACCTACAGACGTCAACCCAATGACCTGTATGATGGAGACAACGGTAAAGAGACAATATAGTTAAAAAATGTATACTGGAAGTGGTGATGAGATTAAGAAGCGGTTTTGTGTTTTGGTTGCTTCGTTTGTTTTGGTCGATCACTTTTGTTATGGTGGTTTGGTTCGGTTGAGACATAAGTGTCGAAGATTTGTTGTTTTGGAATATTTGCCCTTTGTAATATTTTGCCTGTGGCATTTAAGTTTGTGTTTTTTAATTACACTTTTTTCCCGATCAGGTGTACGGTAAAGAACTAAAGGCGGATGAGGGAAACGGATGACAGAAAAGAATGAAGTGAAGTTTGCCTTTCCAACGAGAAATCTTTGACCCGGAATAATGCTTTGGGAAGAAGCAAATAAGGACTTTCTTTACAAGAGTGGCTGTGGCTTTCATTGGATCATGAGACAGCAGTGGTGTCAATACACTTGTGTGCAGACCAGTGGGGTTCTGGGATATTGGAGGGCTATTGAAAATGTCGTATTTACATAAAAGACCATTGACTACAACACTACTCATCTGACATTGGGAGGTTGTTGAAATCTGATCAATTGTCCTCCTTTCCAAGGAAAATAACCGACCAGGACTTTGTTTTTTATGCCAATCAGTGCAATCCTCATTTTCGAATGGAAAGCACATAAATCATGTATACCCTAATATTTTTGTAATCCTTGTTTCTAGTACTGACCGACTTCTTGGTCCTCTGCTTTCTATCCAGATAAAGGCAGGATACAAGTCTTCAACCCCAGATGTTATTGCTACTAATAAACTATTTATAAGTCAATATGTTGTCATTTATATGGATGAAGATGAGAGGAAGGAAAGAGTAAAGCTTATTCATCACCTACTGGGATGGCTGGACAATCCAGGTCTCGCAATAGAGCTTGTTCATGTGAAGCGACACAATTTAAAACAACAGTTAATTATTACCTAACAGGCCAAAAAACGATCCTGGATCAGTACGGTTACGGTGAGACACACCTGACGAATACGGACCCAGGTAATGATTTAGCAAAGAACACCTAATAGGTTAATACGAGGATGTAGTTGCACATTATCAGAATGAAATGACACTGAGGAGGAAGCCTCTGTTATTCAAAGGGACCAGATTCACTTCCTGAATTACCGTTATATTACTTTCATAGGAGCTTTCGGAGAGGAGGTGACTTAAATTCGAAACATTTAGATAATTTCGAAATTCTCCGTGAAAAGAAAATATCTTTGAAATACGCAGAAATCTCGTAAAGCAGTTCCATGGTAAATAATAACGTCTCCTTTGTCATCACAATAAACTGAAACACAATCCCCATTTGCTTTGTCCAGAGGCCAGATTGTGTGTCTTTGTTTTTAAGATAATATCTTTTTCCGTCAAAATACAACCAAATCATCTAACCATATCATCTAACCATAAGTTGCCACGCCAGAACCCAAACTGGCGCCCTCAAAACCAGAATACAGAGTCTTCTTCTGTTTTGTTTTTTTTCAGTCTATGGTGATGACAGTGCCTGTACTATATTTTCATGTGTTAATCCCGACATAGAAAACTGACGCTATAATTTGCTGACTGATGGCGGGCTGCGTTCAGAAACAGAGAACAGAACAAAACGCTTTGTGTTACGATGTGGTTTTAATGGAGGCGACACAGACGGGGGTGACTGCATTTTAGTTCGAGGTTGTGTTGCGTAACGAAACGTTGCCAGGGTATTTCTCTTGGAGAGGTTGGTATAAACGATCTCTGGAGACGTTTTAATATATTCTAAACATACTGGGCTTCTGGACACACACAAACATACACTCACATACACACACATGCACACACACATACATACACACCTTGAACACATACACACACACATGCACACACGCACACACGCACACACACACCTTAAACACATACACACACATGTACACACACTTTGGGATTGGGTGCCCACCCACAACTGGCTGCAAAACATAAACTTCCTAAATGAGGGGGTTACAGTTGAGGACAAAGGGGACACTGTGTCGAGTGTGTGTGTGTGTGTTTGTTTGTGTGTGTGGTTTGCTTCACTCATCATTATGTTAGCCACCAGTCCAACCTTGTGTGAATAATTTTATTGTACATTACAGCATGGTTTTGAGCTGTTCGGTGTCAACCATGAGAGAGATGGAGAGACTGCAATGGAGAGTGAGAGAGAAAAGGAAGTGAGGGAAAGACTGCAATGGAGAGAGAGAGAAAAAAGGAATTGAGGGAGAGGTGGTTGAAGAACTGGATAAGACAACGGCGAGACCCAGATGTGAATGTGAGATTTCATGCGAGGGAGCGAAAGTTGCACGAGAAATAGAGGAGGAAAGAAAGAGATAAAGAGAGACAGTTGGGGTTTAACATTCTGTGTGAATGGGTCTGAAAGGTGAGAGCCGGGTGAGGCGGTGACGAGGGTGAGGAGGTGAGGAGCGTGAAGAGTTGAGCAGGGTGAGGTTAGCAGGGTGAGGAGGGTGAGGCGATGAGGAGGGTGATGAGGTGAGGAGTTGAGCAGGGTAGGTTAGCAGGATGAGGAGGGTGAGACGATGAGGAGGTGAGGAGCGTGAAGAGTTGAGCAGGGTGAGGTTAGCAGGGTGAGGAGGGTGAGGCGATGAGGAGGGTGATGAGGTGAGGAGGTGAGCAGGGTGAGGTTAGCGGGGTTGAGGAGGGTGAGGAGGTGAGGTGGGTGAGGAGGTGAGGATTACAAATATAATGAAAATAAGAGGAGAGAAGGGTGGAGTTAAACAGGGAGGGCAGAGGGAAAACCCCAGCTAAAGCCCTAGCTGTACAAAGCCAGATTAGCGGGTCGCCAGGGTAATCGTGAATGGTGAGTGCTCTACCGGGCACACTTGTGCCCCTGTCACTAGACATCTGATCTGGGATCAGTGTGACTCCCTCCTTACCTCAACCATCAGTGGGATGGCAACAGATCTGACTCCAAATAAGTGGTTGCAGGGAAACGTCTGCCGTGTCGTCACCATAATCCCAGACAGATAGCGTTCTGACATCACAGCAGAATCATCTGTGACTCAGACAGATTGTTCCACACAGACATGTAATCCTGAACATTGTAACCTGAATCCCGGCTCTATTTCAGGGACGTCCTGGACTTTAGAACGTGTGTCCCACATGGTATGTAGTGAAATTAGTAGTGGGCTTGAGCCAATCTACAGGGCAGTAATGGTGTTTGTCAGAAGACACACCAGAAGACACACCAGAAGACACACCACAAGACACACCACAAGACACACCACAAGACACACCACAAGACACACCACAAGACACACCACAAGACACACCAGAATACACAGCACAGGACACAGCAGAAGACACAGCACAGGACACAGCAGAAGACACAGCACAGGACACAGCAGAAGACACAGCACAGGACACAGCAGAAGACACAGCACAGGACACAGCAGAAGACACAGCACAGGACACAGCAGAAGACAAACCAGGAAATAAAAAGAGGAAATAAAAGAGAAAATTAAAGAGGAAACCATTAAATAAACGATTGAATGAATGAGAGGATAATAGAGAGACTTTTTCTTACATTCCACAACATGATGTACAAAGGTTCTCACATTGTCTCTCTCTCTCTCCCTCCCTCTCTCTCTCGCTCCCTCTCTCTCTCCCTCTCTCTCTCTTGTTTCCTACCTTCTTTTCCTTTCTTCTCAGACCCCTCTCACCCTCTCTCTGTTACGATTAAAAGTAAACAGGTTTTCCTCACGACCGTGTCATACTGTGGTTCTTAATGGCTGATCATCTTACCAGATAAACACGTCGTCCTCCCACTGCCCGCTGGTATCTCCACTGCCCTTACCAGTCCCTTGGCGTTCCCACCCCCGGATAAGCAATTCCCATATCGCGGACCAGCATTCCGGGATCAAACCAAGAAGATTAACAGTTGTGGGAAAACCTTAGAAGTGCAGATGTGATACATGTACAAGACAGAATCATTTGGTGGATCGTCAGATGAGAGGAGCCCCTCGGATTATAAAGTTGTCGTTAAGATTGACTGGAGGTCTCCGTTAATCCACATCACGTTGCTTACAGACCATGAATGGAACTTCCTGTTGTCATTATAATATCACTCCTTGGCAAGGCCTTTAAATCTGGGCGTTAATAAACTGAAGTGGGATCAGTGGGGAGTCAAGGGGAGGGAGGTGGTCTCACTCTAAAGCACAACAGGGAGCGGGAGAGCCCAGGTCTGGACATCGATGAGAATCGAGGGAAGGAGGGGTGGAGGAGAATAGAGGAGAAGAGAGAAGAAGAAAGGAGAAGAGAGAAGAAGAGAGGAGAAGAGAGGAGAAGAAAGAAGAAGAGAGAAGAAGAGAGAAGAAGAAAGGAGAAGAGAGGAGTAGAGAGAAGAGAGAAGAGGGGAATAAACCGAGAAGAAGAGAGGTTAAGCGATGAGAAGAGGGAAGAGAGGAGAAGAGAGAAGAGAGAAGAGAGAGGAATAGAGAACAGAGGTGAAGAGAGAAGAGAAGAGAGAAGAAGAGAGGATGATGGGTAGTTCATGTAGTCAACAGGAGTCCTCAGGGCATCTTGATCTCAATCAAATATTCCAAACCCCTCCCCCTTATCCCTGTTTAGCATTTTCAGTTCCTCAAAGCTTTAAAAGCCCCCCCAACTCCAGTCACCCCCCAAGAGTGTGACTCAAGAGCGGGTGTAGAGAGGATGGAGAGAGGATGAAGAGAGGGTGGAGAGAGAGATGGAGAGGATGGAGAGAGGATGGAGAGGATGGAGAGAGGATGGAGAGGATGGAGAGGATGGAGAGGATGGAGAGAGGATGGAGAGAGGATGGAGAGGATGGAGAGAGGATGGAGAGGATGGAGAGGATGGAGAGGATGGAGAGAGGATGGAGAGGATGGAGAGGATGTAGAGGATGGAGAGAGGATGGAGAGGATGGAGAGAGGATGGAGAGGATGGAGAGGATGGAGAGGATGGAGAGGATGGAGAGGATGGAGAGGATGAGGATGGAGAGGATGGAGAGGATGGAGAGGATGGAGAGGATGGAGAGAGATGGAGAGGATGGAGAGGATGGAGAGGATGGAGAGGATGGAGAGAGGATGGAGAGGATGGAGAGAGGATGGAGAGGATGGAGAGGATGGAGAGGATGGAGAGGATGGAGAGGATGGAGAGAGATGGAGAGGATGGAGAGGATGGAGAGGATGGAGAGGATGGAGAGAGGATGGAGAGGATGGAGAGGATGGAGAGGATGGAGAGGATGGAGAGGATGGAGAGGATGGAGAGGATGGAGAGGATGGAGAGGATGGAGAGAGGATGGAGAGGATGGAGAGAGGATGGAGAGGATGGAGAGGATGGAGAGGATGGAGAGGATGGAGAGGATGGAGAGAGGATGGAGAGGATGGAGAGGATGGAGAGGATGGAGAGGATGGAGAGAGAGATGGAGAGGATGGAGAGGATGGAGAGGATGGAGAGGATGGAGAGGATGGAGAGGATGGAGAGGATGGAGAGAGATGGAGAGGATGGAGAGGATGGAGAGGATGGAGAGGATGGAGAGGATGGAGAGGATGGAGAGGATGGAGAGGATGGAGAGGATGGAGAGGATGGAGAGAGATGGAGAGGATGGAGAGGATGGAGAGGATGGAGAGGATGGAGAGGATGGAGAGGATGGAGAGGATGGAGAGGATGGAGAGGATGGAGAGGATGGAGAGGGATGGAGAGATGGAGAGATGGAGAGGATGGAGAGGATGGAGAGAGATGGAGAGGATGGAGAGGATGGAGAGGATGGAGAGGATGGAGAGAGGATGGAGAGGATGGAGAGGATGGAGAGGATGGAGAGGATGGAGAGGATGGAGAGGATGGAGAGGATGGAGAGGATGGAGAGGATGGAGAGGATGGAGAGGATGGAGAGGATGGAGAGGATGGAGAGGATGGAGAGGATAGAGAGAGGATAGAGAGAGGATGGAGAGGATGGAGAGGATGGAGAGGATGGAGAGGATGGAGAGAGGATGGAGAGGATGGAGAGGATGGAGAGGATGGAGAGGATGGAGAGAGAGTGAAAGGCTCTGTCTAAAAGAAGCTAATGGCGCTTTTCCACTACACAGAACCAGCTCGCCTCAGCTCGACTCGACTCGGCTTTTTTGGTTTTCCACTGGGTAAAAGTTGTACCTGTACCTGCTTCCAGGTACTTTTTTTCGTACCACCTCAGGCGAGGTTCTGAGCGAGCTGAGGCGATACTAAAATGTGACGTGAAAACAAGGCAGACTGCTGATTGGTCAGAGAATCGTCACTATTAACTGCATCATCATTGCACGCCCCAGATGTAGTATCCTGAGTAATCCCACCATTTATATATAAAAATAGTTTGGCCAGAGATTGCGTGAGAGCTGTACATATTATCCATTACGAATACTATGGCAAACCGAAAGAATACACCGTGAGAAACAGCCACATCTCGCGGATCAAACACAGCATACACTCGATTTCCTCCATTGTCTTGTGTGTCTGGGTAGCGAGTGTTGGTAGGAGGACGCGGACCTGATTGAAACACGCTTCTCTTGCCCGGTAGATTATACAAGTAGAGCATTCTAACACGGCGCATGTAGTACGTCCGGACTCCATTCATACTACCCGGATTCATACTATATAGAACGTACTTTTTTAACGTTCTTATTTAAATGTAGTACATACTCAACATAGTACGCGATTTCGGACGCAGGCTGTGTGTCGCCGCGTCGCGTAGAAGATTAAGTCACAGCAGTTTTCTGCCGCGTTGCTATGACGACCGGGTACTATTGCGCAGGTACTGTCTGCAATGGAGAACCGAGCGAAAGCGAGTGGAGCCGAGACGGGCCAAGTCGAGTCGAGCTGGTTCTTTGTAGTGGAAAAGCTCCATAAGTGCTTTCTGATGCACTTGTTGTGTGTCGGCCCCAGTCAATCAAACAGCTGGGGGTCAGAGTGTGTGTGTGTGTGTGACAAGGCGTTGCTTGATTTTACATGACACCGTCAATCAGACCATCTCTGGTGTATTAGCTTTCCCTGCAGCCCATTGGCTACCTTGTGTATCGGCTGGGATGCTTTACTGTAGTCTGGGATGTTTTACTGTAGTCTGGGATGCTTTACTGTAGTCTGAGATGCTTTCCTGTAGTCTGGGATGCTTTACTGTAGTCTGGGATGTTTTACTGTAGTCTGGGATGCTTTACTGTAGTCTGAGATGCTTTACTGTAGTCTGGGATGCTTTACTGTAGTCTGGGATGTTTTACTGTAGTCTGGGATGCTTTACTGTAGTCTGGGATGTTTTACTGTAGTCTGGGATGTTTTACTGTAGTCTGGGATGCTTTACTGTAGTCTGGGATGTTTTACTGTAGTCTGGGATGCTTTACTGTAGTCTGGGATGCTTTACTGTAGTCTGGGATGTTTTACTGTAGTCTGGGATGCTTTACTGTAGTCTGGGATGCTTTACTGTAGTCTGGGATGCTTTACTGTAGTCTGGGATGTTTTACTATAGTCTGGGATGCTTTACTGTAGTCTGGGATGTTTTACTGTAGTCTGGGATGTTTTACTGTAGTCTGGGATGTTTTACTGTAGTCTGGGATGTTTTACTGTAGTCTGGGATGCTTTACTGTAGTCTGGGATGTTTTACTGTAGTCTGGGATGTTTTACTGTAGTCTGGGATGCTTTACTGTAGTCTGGGATGTTTTACTGTAGTCTGGGATGTTTTACTGTAGTCTGGGATGCTTTACTGTAGTCTGGGATGTTTTACTGTAGTCTGGGATGCTTTACTGTAGTCTGGGATGTTTTACTGTAGTCTGGGATGCTTTACTGTAGTCTGGGATGTTTTACTGTAGTCTGGGATGTTTTACTGTAGTCTGGGATGCTTTACTGTAGTCTGGGATGTTTTACTGTAGTCTGGGATGCTTTACTGTAGTCTGGGATGTTTTACTGTAGTCTGGGATGCTTTACTGTAGTCTGGGATGCTTTACTGTAGTCTGGGATGTTTTACTATAGTCTGGGATGCTTTACTGTAGTCTGGGATGTTTTACTGTAGTCTGGGATGCTTTACTGTAGTCTGGGATGCTTTACTGTAGTCTGGGATGCTTTACTGTAGTCTGGGATGCTTTACTGTAGTCTGGGATGTTTTACTGTAGTCTGGGATGTTTTACTGTAGTCTGGGATGCTTTACTGTAGTCTGGGATGTTTTACTGTAGTCCTCTGCATATTCATTATCTTCAGAAGCCATGCAAAGCTGCCTGTGTGTCCCAAATTACATGATATTCCCTATATAGTGCACGTCTTGGTCCATGGGCTACGGGCAAAAGAAGTGCTCAATGAAAAGAAAAGGCTGTTATTCTTGGATGCAGGCAGAGTGAGTTTAGTTAACAGCTAGCTGGTGCTTAATTGGTAAAATACCTACGCTCATGTTCTTGCCTTCTGAGATGAAATCATGCTTCACTGAAGTCGAATAGATCCACAGTCCTCCACTCAACAACTACCCATAAACCCTCACCCTTTCCTCTGACGACACACGGGACAAAGGAGAGGGCAAGAGATGAAAAGAAAGACATCTCTCCATCCTCTTCTTCTCCTTGTCAATCTCCTTGACTTGAAAAGAAACAGAAAAGGGGAAGAAGAAAGTGGAGATCAGAAGAGCGGAACCGTGTTCCGGCAGACTCTGTGCCTGTGTGGATTCGTGTCCACTTCCTGAACACGGTACCTCAGATAAAGTAAAGCTGTGTTACGCTGAAGGAAGCCATAAGAGGCAGGACCACAACACGTTTCTGAAAGGTGCTGAAAATGAGTTCACTTCATCCATTTCCACACCGGGTCTCCTCTCTTAAACTTTGGCCTTCGGCTGCGACCCCTGACCTCTGGTTTTGTCCGCCAGTCAGGTGCCAGCTTGCCCTGCGTACAGAGACGAGATTCCGCCGAGGCGCTTTCACGCATGGGGGTCGGAGGGAGGAGGAGAGGGGCATCTAAGACAAACAAAGAGAGAGGACACCAATCACTGCCCTGTCAATCAACACAACCCCCCCCCCTCCCCAACTACACACAAACTCAATCACCAACACACACACTCACCAACACGCCCACACACACTCACCAACACACACACACTTGCCAACACTCACCAACACACACACACACACACACGCACACACACACACACACACACACTCACACACACACACACACCCACTCACACGCACACACACACACACACACACACACACACACACACACACACACACACACTCACAGGCACACGCACACACACACACACACACACACACACGCACACACACACACACACACACACTCACTCACAAACACACACACACCCACTCACACGCACACACACACACACAAACACACATGCACACCAGGCAACAGCCCACTCTGTGTACCCTGAAGGCAAACCCATGCAGCCCACAGACTTCATTACTGTTATGTGTCTGTGTCTTAATCTTTATAGGCTCAGAGAGACATGAAAGACACTTTGCTGCTCCCAAACACACATACACATATATATACAGGGATGACATGGGGGAGGTGGGGGGAGGGGTTTGCCAAGGGTTGTGGGGTGTAACGGGGGGGGGTCTAGAAGACTTTTGGAACAAAGAGTTTGATGTTTGTTAGAGGCTGTGTTTCAGATCAGAGTGACTTGTGGTTACTTGTGGGTTGATGTTCTTCGTTGTTACGAAACATGTTGATGAAAAACCAGGACCGACACAGAATGAAATATGTGATGGAAGTATCCTGTGTAGACGTCCGATTTCGTCGACGCATGGCATGCATGTAAAAATTGTTTTAGGATTATAATCTTTAGGAAGTTTCCCAAGTCATATCCTGTGTCCTTGACAGTGCAAAGTGTTTGACCGAAGTCGTGGTGAAAGGAGTGGCACTACACAGTCTAGACATTATAATCTAATTTAGGATGCGACTCTGTGGTCAAACACAAGACAACGTTCAATGAACAGAAGCAGTATGACTCTAGCATCCTAATACAGCTTCACCTGTTGACAGAACTGTTCACCTGAGGTAATATACTGCCAGGTTCTGTGTTTTTTGGCAGTTCTCCACACACACATGCACACTGTCTGTAATGGCTCGTGTCGCCATTTGATGTGTGATGTGTTTGAGGAGAGACAAGAAAGCGTCCGACCTGTCAAGAACTGTGGCCCTTACCTCCCAAGGCAAAGAAAAACAACGTGAAAGCTTTTCTAGGTCCCCTGAGAGAAAAGAAAGTAGAGAGTGGTGGATGTTAACGGAGGTGGAGGACAAGACAAGATGTCCGCTCATTCTTCTCATCTCCGTAGTCCTTGACCACCTTTTGAATTCGGTGAAAGGTCCTCGAGGAGAGAACGTGAGGAAAATGTGTCTGTATGGTATTTCCCCCCCACAGGCCGTCAAGCAAATGACATTTTCACGGGAGGTGTATACAAATAATTTAACTTTTAAACGTGTGAGGGATTTTCACTTTCGACCAAATCATGATTTGGACGACATGAAACCTCTCCTGTGGTGAGATGAGAAACATGAGTATCGTTGCTAAAAGTTCGTTATCAGGAACCCCTGTGATGAAATGGCTTGTCCTCGACCGCGTGATATCGTATCGCTTTAATTGTCACAGAGGAGAAAAGCCTGAGGAAAAAAGTTACAATGGACATTTACACAGAATGAGAAACAACTGTACAGGCCGACTCTGTAACTGGAGAATGGCTAAGCTCCGGTCGGCCACAAAACGAAATGACTACACCAGGGAGAAGGGGTAATGGACGGGCTGAGATGGGAGGTTAGGGGCCCGGGGCCCCAGGCATTACCTGGGCTTTTAAACCGGAGTCAAAGAGGGTCCATCGGGGTCTTTGTGTTAGAGATGGAGAGATACAGGATTCACTTCCTGGGAACTAGTGGTTAGATTTGTGTGGGAGACGACTGGTTTTACAAATTACAGGGCTGTTGTTGTTGACCCCTCCATCTTGATAACCTGGATGTTTTAACCAATCACAACCTGGGATTACTGATGTCTGATCTGATAGAGGGCATTTTATTGGCTGTGGTTACAGGACCACCTTCCTGCTAACAACCCTTACTTTGATTGGGTGAATTATAATAAAACAGATATGAAACACTATACTGTACGATAACAAATAGGACTTGGGCTCTATTGACAGAAATGTACATTGCAATCAAACCAAATTCATATTATGGGAAGTGGTTTTCCAGGGGAGTGGTTTTCCAGGGGAGTGGTTTTCCAGGGGAGTGGTTTTCCAGGGGAGTGGTTTTCCAGGGGAGTGGTTTTCCAGAGCGGACCTATAGTCATGCTCATTGACTCCAGGCTCCGCCTACATGTCCTGTGGGATTAGAAGCAGAACGGACCAATCGGCTGGATATGAATGGGAACGTTTGGAAAACTGGTCAATTACTGGGTTATTCGTTGGCGGGTGGGTGGTCTGCGTTGGGTATCCTGGATCTTAGTCACACACACACACACACCCATACACCCATACACACACACACACACCCATACACCCATACACACACACACCCATACACACACACACACCCATACACACATACACCCACACTCTTGTTCCTGATACTAATTGCTATTTATCAGGTCTTATCAGGGTTACAGATTTGTGGATTTTTATTGTAATATGAAAATGTTCCCAGGTGAAAACCCTTGTGACAAACCACAAAAAATTTGACCCTTTTCAGTTCAGATAATCTTCAAGTCCATTATTAGGTAATTTCCTATAACACTACATTTTATCAGTTTCCTGGTTTTGACAGTTTTCCCGAGTTCTGACGGTTCTCCCCGGTTCTGATGGTTCTCTTTTTTAGGTGATAACTGTGTAGTCATAACCGTGTGTGTGTGTGTGTGTGTGTGTGTGTGTGTGTGTGTGTGTAAAGCACTGTGGGTGTGTGTCGGCCTACACATTCACAAGACCAGAAAAAATAACACACCCATTTGATTCCTGCTTGATCTGTTGGCCTGTCCCTCAGCGCCACAGGAAGATGTACTCAGAGCTCACTGAAGTACCGACCACCATAAGCACTATAAGCACTATAAGCACTATAAGCACTATAAGCACCATGAGTACTATGAGCACTGTAAGCACTATAAGCAGTACGAGCACTATGAGCACTATGAGCACTATAAGCTCTATAAGCACTATAAGCACCATGAGCACTATAAGCACTATAAGCAGTATGAGCACTATAAGCACTATAAGCACTATAAGCACCATGAGCACTATGAGCACTATAAGCACTATAAGCAGTATGAGCACTATAAGCACTATAAGCACTATAAGCACTATAAGCAGTATGAGCACTATAAGCACTATAAGCACTATAAGCACCATGAGCACTATGAGCACTATAAGCACTATAAGCAGTATGAGCACTATAAGCACCATAAGCACTATAAGCACCATGAGCACTATGAGCACTATAAGCACTATAAGCACCATGAGCACTACAAGCACTATAAGCAGTATGAGCACTACAAGCACTATAAGCACTATAAGCAGTATACGCACTATAAGCACTACAAGCACTATAAGCACTATAAGCAGTATAAGCAGTATAAGCACCATAAGCACTACAAGCACTATAAGCACTATAAGCACTATAAGCACTATAAGCACTATAAGCACTATAAGCACTATAAGCACTATAAGCACTGGCCTTGGATGTAAAGACAGAGCGCCATCTATAGGGATAACATTGACATGACACACACACACACACACAGACCGCGTCCAAAATGGCTCCCTATACCCTATATAACGGCCATCTAATTGACCCCGAGCCCATCTAAATTTGGGCACTAATGAATTAGGGAATAGGGCTTCCAGTATAAACCCCATGCATAGCTAGCTACCATCAACAATGTTTTACCAAAATGAGAGAGAGAAGAGAGAGGAAGAGAGAGAGAAGAAGAGAGAGGAAGAGAGAGGAAGAGAGAGGAAGAGAGAGGAAGAGAGAGGAAGAGAGAGAGGAATGAGAGAAACGGGGAACGAGAGGAAGGCTGATTGACTGTAATCCAGATACACTCTCAGTCTTCATGTTGACACACACCACACACACACACACACACACACACACAAACACACATGCAAATACACACACACATGCAAATACACACACACACACACACACACACACACACATGCAAATACACACACACACACACATGTAGATACGTATGTCTAGGTTTACACATGATCATCTGACACCGCACATTACCCTTCTGCTTTGCATATGACAGGGCTGTTATGGAGACACGCCCAGCTGTTTTTGAGTCTGGGTCTTTAACCATGTTTAGATCTATTTATTCACAGCATGAAGATCCCACGGCTGTAGGGTTGACAGAGAACTGATGCTGGGACAATAGCATGAACGAGAATCCATTACTGACAAACTGAAAAACCTCCAACCAAACCACTTGTTAGCGATGTATTTATTAGCACAAGTCAAAGCAATGTTTAGCAACGCAAAATATTTTTCAAATGATTGGGGGACATCCATGTTGGTCTGGTCTTGGTCGGGTCCTGGTCTGGTCCCGGTCTGGTCCCGGTCTGATCCCAGTCCAAAACGATCTTGGTCAAGTCCCATTCAAGTCCCAGTCTGGTCCCAATATGATCTAGGTCTAGTCCCTGTCTGGTCCCAGTCTGGTCCCAATATGATCTTGGTCTAGTCCCGTTTTGGTCCCTGTCTGGTCCCCACCTGACCTTCATCTCTGCTGACTCAGTCCCCAATCATACAAACAGAAGCACACGCCCACATTCCAGGGCTGGCGAAAAAAACTCAAACAGATTCAACCCAGACCAATCAGATATTCGACGGAGAGTCAAAGAGTGCATTGATAAATAAATACTATTCTGCTTCTGGTACAAAAACAAATGATGGGTGAGGCTGGGCGTTACAGAACTGCTCAAAGAGATCAAGAGACTGGAATGTTCCATGTCATATTCACATCACTGCATGGCAAATGGCAGAAGAAAAAATACATTCCATCGAGACGGACGCAGCTGAGATACTATTTTGCAAGTTGCCTTGGAGATGGTGAGACATGACAGAAGAAGTGAGAGGAAGAAGGGTAGAAAAAAACAATCAAACTTTCATCTCGGGTCACGTCACAAAATCCACTCAACAGCTTCTCTGTTTCACTGACATAGTGGTGACATTCGTTTAGATCATTCCTTACTTAATGTCACGCCTCATGTCAACACAAAGCTCCCTCAATAACTGAAATGGAGAAGTATATATACACATATATATTCTGCATTTATTGAAATTCACAGTTCCAACAAACCTGCAAAATCAGTAAGTTTAGCAAATTATCCCATAGCAAAACTAGAAGAATACTGATCATCTTGTGAATGTCCCAAAGTATTTAAACTGGGTCAGGTTTTCTTCCCCTTTTATATCTTCTGGGAGAAGCGAGTAGTCATGTAGTTCTTCAGTCCTTCTGTCAATATCAATCTCAACTGGACAGTGGCTTTAGCAGCCACCTGTGGTGAACCAGCAGTCAATCTTATAACCTCACAAAACATAGTCTGACTTGCTCTTGAACTTTCACTACAGATATGTGGAACTCTCATTTATCTTTATCTCTGTGTGTGTACGTGTGTGTGTGTGTGTGCACAAACGTCTTTGTGTCCATGTGTTGACCTTTGACCGCTCACCCTCGGACAAAAGGCAGACGTCTATTCTCGGCAGTCAAATGCCGGCTGAGATCAGATGTGGATTCAATGTGTTGGTGTTGTCAAGGTGACGGGACACCATCTTGACTTCTCACGCATGATGTCGCTGCCTGTGTCTGTTAATGGCTGATCCGGGGTCTATGGATTCTTTCAGCGGCACCGTTAAATTAATTTGCGGCATTCTTTGAGTCAATAGAGCGTCACTAATGCTGAGCTAGTGAAGCAGAATAGAACAAACCTACAGTAGGATAGACTGGTGGCAGGGCCAGGGCTAGAGACATTGAACGCATATTAACGCATATTCTGTGAAGTGCAAGTGACATTACTCAATTTCCTCAGTATTCATTCTAGACAACAACACCATTTTTTTTATCTTGTCAGATTTTCAACTTTTCCTATATTTTACTTTTAAACATAAAACTAAGTAATACAAAATTAGTTGTTTGAGATCTGTTGTGTCGTCAATGAGAAAATTGTCATAATATTGAACCGGTTTCACTGCCTGAGGTCAGCACTTCTCAGGGAATGAGTGAAAATGACGACCTGATGCAACAACTGTGTAAAACCGTTGGTCTTGTGTCAGGCAATAGACTGGGGTGATTATTGGTGGCGTAATAGCGCCCCCAAATGTTTGGGACGAGAAGTGTTTGAGTGGTAAAGGCACTCTTCCTCGTTGCTTTACCTGTAACACCTATAATTCAATTGGTTTAATATATATAATTATATATAATTATGTACCACAATAATCGAAAATGTAACCGTAATTGAATACATATAAAACATTTGCTGAATCAGTGTGTGTTTTTTTATGGATTAAGATAAATGCAATGAACAACAAATTGATTTAAAACACGTTCTCATTCTATTTTTTTTTTCAATATTTGCAGTGCTCGACAATGACGTGTAATAATAAGCAACGACGCGTCTTACGTCAGACATTTCCGGTGGCCTTGGACGTACTCATTTTGCACATGCGCAGTGGAGCGCCGGCCTTTGCTTGACATCAAGATGGCGTCCTCCGTGGCCAGTTGCACTGCACGCTGGCTCATCTCGGCAGTCTCACCCCGGCACCGGCGTGCCTGCTCGCTTCTGGCTTCAGCCGGACATGGGGAGTCCTCTGTCCCGGCGATATTTGGTACCCACCGGTGCAGGATAGTGGGCAGTCCCCGCTGTTTGTCTCGTGGACATGCCGTGACATTGAGATTCACAGGTGAGAGACTGCAGAATACTTGGAGTTGTCAGCAAACTAAGATAGTTATTTAAAGTAATAATTGTGTAAAAGTCGTTGAAATTGTTTATGTTCGTGTTTCATGTCACGATCTGACTTCAGCTTTTGCAACAGCTACAACATCAATATAGAGTACGTCGTCTGTTCGTGCGTGACGAAACTCCTTGATCATTGCTTATTATGTGCACATTAAACTAACTAGTGAATGCATTGGCATGTAGTTTGTACGGTAGACTTCCTAATGTATACTTCATATCCGAATCAGCTTTTATTGCCAAGTAGGTCGACACGTACGAAGATGTTGCCTTGAAATGTTAATGACAGTGCAGAAGTAAAACAATTATAGATACAAATAAAGCATGAATACCCATACAAGCAGCAGTGAAATGGGATGAAGTGTTTGCCAGAAATGTTGCACACAGTGAAGCAATCTGCAATATGTCTATATGATTAGCTAGTCAGCTACTTGTATTTCCAAAAAGTTCAGTTTGGTTGAATGAGTTCACCTCTGTTATGGACTAACCAAGAGTGTTATGCTGATGGCTCCTTAAACATAACTCCTATCTCCCCCTTTTATTAAGGACTGAGGTTATGTCCTGTGGCCAGTTCTCACTCCTTTCACACCAGCTCCCGTTCCGCTAACAAGCAGGACTTGTACGGTGTTCTCGGCATATCTCGCACAGCCACTCAGAAGGAGATCAAGAAAGCTTACTATCAGGTGAGGTCGTCGCCCTGGAGACAATGGGTTTTTCCTTACGTCTTTCTGTTGCTTTAATGCGTCATGCCGTCTCTGATTCTATTACGACCGGTCGCTCCCATCGCAGATGGCTAAGAAGTACCATCCGGACACCAACCAGGAAGACCCACAGGCGAAGGAGAAGTTTGCCAAGCTGGCTGAAGCCTATGAGGTACAGTATCTCACCAAGCCCTCAAACACGGCGAACAAAGTCCTATCACAGACTTCCCGGGAAGCCCAGAGGTCTTTCGTACGTCAGGCCGAACTGTTGGATAGTCAAAACGCGGCTCTTTTGTTCTTCCTTAGGTGCTGAGTGACGAGGTGAAGAGGAAGCAGTACGACACATACGGGGAGGCGGGCTTTGACCCAAGCCGGGCGGGAGGGGGTCAGCAGTACTGGCGGAGCGGGGGGGCCAGCGTGGACCCAGAGGAAATGTTCCGGAAGATCTTCGGCGAGTTCACTGGAGCCCGGGGGTTTGGAGATTTCAACGGCATGTTCGAACAGAGGCCAGAGGTTTGACACTTTATAACAGCTTTAAGACATTCTCATAACAGGGACATGGAAGGTTTCTCGACTTATCTGTACTTGATTCGAGGATCTTTAGTTCATTTACTAGTTAAAAGCCTTGTTTTCAATTAGTCTCGGTCTCTCTCCTCATCTTTGTCTGTCTCTTTCGTCTCTCTTTCCTGCTATCCCTTCCCACTGTGTCAGTTTGTGATGGAGCTGACGTTCACCCAGGCAGCCAAGGGTGTGAACAAAGAGTTGACGGTGAACCTGGAGGACGTGTGTCCGAGGTGCGACGGCAAGGGTAGTGAGCCTGGAACCAAGGTCCAGCACTGCCATTACTGCAATGGCACCGGCATGGTGAGTGGACAAAGCCCGTCCCTCGCTTTAGCAGAATAAATCCCCCCCTCGTCTCAGATCGTTGCTCTTTGATCTTCTGAGGCTTTTACTTCTGGCGGTGTACTGGATGTTCTAGCTTGCATAATGTACTGGCCTGTGTTACTGTGTAATCCACAGTGTCTGTTTCACTGAGTGTCTCGATGCCGCCCCCTGCAGGAGTCTATAAACACGGGTCCGTTCATGATGCGCTCCACCTGTCGCCGGTGTTCTGGGCGGGGCTCCATCATGGTCACGCCCTGTGTGATGTGTCGTGGCACAGGACAGACCAAGCAGAGACAGACTGTCACGGTTCCCATACCAGCAGGTACGGCGGGGCGTGGCATTCGGTCTAGAATAATATTTAATTCTGAAAGGCTTTGAAGGAGGTCTAATGTGTTTATGTTGTCCTGTAGGTATAGATCATGGGCAGACTGTACGAATGCCAGTGGGAAAGAAGGAAGTCTACATAACATTTAGAGTAAGTGTGGACTTCTGGTTAGACATTCTGACCATGAGAATGATGGAACAATAGGGGGGCGGGGTTATACATTCTGACATTGAGAATTATGTAACAATAGGGGGCGGGGTTATACATTCTGACCTTGAGAATTATGTAACAATAGGGGGGCGAGGTTATACATTCTGACCTTGAGAATTATGAAACAATAGGGGGGCGGGGTTATACATTCTGACATTGAGAATTATGTAACAATAGGGGGCGGGGTTATACATTCTGACCTTGAGAATTATGTAACAATAGGGGGGCGAGGTTATACATTCTGACCTTGAGAATTATGTAACAATAGGGGGCGGGGTTATACATTCTGACCTTGAGAATTATGTAACAATAGGGGGGGCGAAGTTATACATTCTGACCTTGAGAATTATGAAACAATTGTGGGGGGTTTCTCCCACTTTTTTTGCTTCACTGTTCTGGTGGTTCTGATGGTCCATTGTGCTCATGTCACCAGGTCCAGAAGAGTCCTGTGTTCAGGAGAGATGGTGTGGACATCCACTCTGATGTCCTCATCTCTGTCGCCCAGGCTATTCTGGGGGGTTCTGCCAGGGTCCAGGGACTACACAACCCCATCGATATACAGGTCCGAGAAGGACTTCATGATTTATTTTCTTTTATATCTTGTTTGAAAGACAAATTCTACCAATCTGGCAACCGTGAACTTTGACCTCTGACCTGTGTTTTGGTGACAGATTCCTCCGGGTTGCCAGGCCGACCAGAAGATCCGTCTGCAGGGAAAGGGGATCCAGAGGATGAACAGCTCCAGTTACGGAGATCATCATGTTCACATCAAGATCAGAGTTCCCAAGTGAGACATTATAGACACACACACACACACACACAGATGGGTACATGTTTACACACACACACACAGATGGGTACATGTTTACACACACACACACAGATGGGTACATGTTTAAACACACACACAGATGGGTACATGTTTAAACACACACACACACACATTTTCTCAACTTAATCAGATTGAAACGATCCAAACGTCTTCTCCCTGTAGGAAGTTGACCAGTCGCCAGCGCTCCCTGCTCCTGAAGTACGCTGAAGAGGAGACCGAGGTGGCGGGGACCGTTAACGGGGTAGCCACCCCTGCAGAAGGTAGGCTAGTTATAAAACACACGTTTAACCAGGCTGTTATCCGGTCATGTTTTAGCTGATGCAGTACCTGTTTGTGTCCAGCTGGGGGCAGGAGTGGTGAACGGTTTGAATCTGGGGCGGGGCAGGGCAGGCCAGAGGAGGGGCAGGAGGAGGAGAAGGAGGAGAACCAGGGCATCCTTTCCAAAATAAAGAAAATGTTTAGCTGATAGCCACATCCTCAGGTAGGACACCTGAACTCCACCTGACCCCGTGTTTGTCATTAGCTGTGTGATGTTTAATTCAGACTGATATCCTGTAGGTGCATTAAAACACACTGGGACAGTTTAAAACCACACTAGTTTCATTGGTGACATTTTGTTTTCACTGTCCCCAATTAGAGGGTGTTTAAGTGAATAGAGCGTAACTGGCTTCAACGTCCAAGGAATTGTTTGCGGGATCTCTGCCAAATGACTCGCTCGTTAAATGTGTGTTTTGACTTTGGGACTGCTCGCCTGTCTGGTAAAAACGTTGGGATTATCCTGGAAGCTGATGTGGAAATGAGCTTCACAATTTCATGTAACCATGTTGATTGTTATAATTATATATTTTTGGTTTAAAAGTGCTTGTCTGAGACGGCCATCTTTGATTCTGTCAACAGGCAAGCGAACAGAACAATAGCTGCAGAAGAACGTTCTCTCCTTTCCCTCCATGCCCGCTCATTAATATTCAACACCTCATACCGTCTAGATGGAGGAGGAGCACTGAACTTAAGGAGTTTGGATGAATTGATCGGAAGTCCCCAAAGTCCTGGACTCGGCCACATAGACAGCAATGCCCAGGCACCCATAGATCTATGAAACGGTGTTGGATTGAGAGATGAACTAGGTTGGATGGACTCAATATGGGTACTAGAAATTGAGTTGAGGAAAGGACAATGGAAAGATCTAGCTAAACAATGAGTGTGATCCCAGCAGGCTGGTTCTGGATGGATTTTCAGAACTTTTTTGTGTGCCTGAAGGTAAAACCCTCTTAAACATGCAACTGGTAAATTATGGTCAGATCTGCATATTTTCTGTGTCCCTTAATATGATATGTTCTTGTCCGGCTGTTTTCCCTGAACTGTTTTATTACTCACAGATGACTGGCTGTACAACAAATAGGTTTAATTAAATTATAAATAACCCAATACAGATAGACTTGTCATTTCAGCCTTTTTAAATTACTGACTGATGTGTCAACCTATTTTTTTGATACTTTATAGTTTTGGTGTTTTTCTATTTCATTCCATTGCGTATTTAGAAATGGTGGGGTCTATATCCTTCTACCTTGACTGAGTTCACAGCCTTCCAAGTTGCCACAAGGAGATGCTAGAATGCGTCAAGGTATTTAGGATTGGCTGCTTGGCCGCCTATACATTATGATTTCTTCATGGCATGTGTTCAGAAAAGTGCATAAAACTCCAGACAGGTTTGATCACCAGCAACTGTGTAACTACACCATCTAGGGGCAGAAATGTTTTTTGCAGCTCCAACCCAGAATGATATTCCTCCATCTGTCCCCAATCTCTGTTCTCCAGATTCTCTTATTGTTGTTTTGATCTATATTTTAAGAATACATTCTGTACTTCAGTGCCCCCACAGAGTTTAATATGGAGCAGATTATTATAATTTTATTATTTATTTGCCACTATGATCAACTCCTACTGAAATGCATTTTTAGGAGACCGTAGATGGCGCTGCTAAACTGGGAATATCTCTGACTGCAATCTCTCCTTTTCTCACTTACTCTCACACACACAATTGTCACTCCTGGATTTCTGGTTGCCTGGTTAACCGCTAACAAACCACCCACCTAGGAGCACGTATTCAGAAATTGGAGAATCCTTGTGAAGCAGTTTAACGACTGGCCTCAAGGTACGGACATACTAACACTTATGTATCTTAGTTACCTATATGGTCACAAAAAAACACTGACCCCAAAACATCTCTCTAATCACACTATCCTGTGGTGGGGACCCCAAAAGATATTTCCCCCTCTGAAAGAATAATCCAAACCCCTGTCCCTATACATTTTAAACCAGACCTCTTTAATAATTATCTATGACTTAAACCCAAGCCCTTAAATCTATCCCTCATGTGTTATACCTATTTTGTGAAAGACCCAAATTCCGTCCGTAGATGTTCGATAGACAAAATATCTGGCCACGAACGTTCAACAATATCTGTTCATAAGGAATCGCTTAACTTTTCTTCCTGGGATTCTTTTTTTTCTCCGGGATAATAAATCATGTGTACACACATTAACACACAGATACTCTCGCACACACTTTTCACACACACTTCTCTTTTGCTTAACCAGGCAGTGGCTGTCTAATCAGAAAGCCTGCAGACAGCATGGTCGGTTGTCAGGTTGAGTTTCTAATGAATGTAAATGTTGTCCTCTTCTTTCCCACACATGAGATGGGCCGAGTGGTTATTGGCTGCCCATTGTGTTCCCCGTGTGTGCTGTACAGGCAATAACAAGGCCCCCTATTTAAGGAATTGGGACCCCCGCGGTGCCTACATCCTTTTTCCCAGTCGTCCCCGGCAACCAGCTGCCAATCTCACATGACTGACAGCCAGGAAACGGGTGTTTGCACGGCCTCTGTCTACTCACCTTCCTGGATGTGTGACGGCCCCCAGACAACCAGCTCCCAGCTCCTGAGTTTGACAGTAATTGCTTGTCCTGTCGTCTTCTGTTCGGTCAGAAGTCATTAGTTGGAAGGGTTTTGTCGCCTGGCCTTTTGGAGGTTCCCTGTCAAATTAAAGTGTTGCGAAGGTCTGTGTTGTTTCTCATACGCGTGTGTGCGTGCGTGCGTGTCTGTGTGTGTGTGCGCGTGGTCAATGCTGTTGGCAGAATTGAACATACACAGACCTCATTTCCGATTTATAAAGACATATCTGTGCGCTGGACGGTTCGGAGGCTGATAGCTGAAATTACACAGGAAAGCCGGGCAGGCTGGAGAACCACCATATTACAGATGATGTTCATATAATAACATAGAACGTACTATATAAAGGACACTACGGTGTAATAATGTGATGTGTGCAACGTGACACAGTACATGAGGAGTTCTGCATAGAACTGTTCTCCTCCTAGCCGTTGAAACCCCGGGGACTTTATTCACGGCTCTCATTACATCCCTGAGCTGTGTTTTACATTTTCACCGAGGTGTGAAGTACAGAACTGTCCACTGGATCCGCAGAAACCCGAGCCCGCTGACGTGGCCTGATTGGAGAATTATTAAAGCTTTCACAGCAGCATACATTAAATCCATCCTTTAACAAATGTATTTTCCCAACGGTGATCAGGACTGACAAACGCGTTCTTTTTTCTCACCTCGTTTTGTCCACCTTCTGGTTGGCTGATCAGATGCCCGTACTGCTAAACAATCGAGACACATGGAACGTCTCTTCTTTAAAACTCCCGTCTCCTTGGTCCTCTTCAAATCAATCCATCGGGACAGACGGAGAAGTGTCAGGGTTGGACATGGAACATGGGCCCGTGGAATCCATGTCGTCATGACATCATAGCCTGGTGTCAGGGTGGGCGGGGTGGGGGCGGAGCTGAAACTGACCAGGCTCAGTCAGTCTCGGACCGACTAGGAGAGCCACTATTGACCCAGGCTGAACTGGTCCTGAAACGGAAGTGACTAGGGGCTGTTCCACATATTGTATACGTGTGTGTGTGTGCCTGTGTGTGACCGTGTGTGTGTCTGTGTGTGTGACTGTGTGACTGTACAGTGTGTGTGTGTGTGTGTGTGTGAGACTGTGTGTGTCTGTGTGTGTGTGTGAAGGCATGGCCCACTGCCTGTTTCCAATTTTCCTCAATTGCCCCTCAATCAAAGTTACCCCCCAATATACCCAGGTCCAGATCACTGCCACATGGTTGTGGGGTCATGCAGGCATGTAGGTGTGTTTATAGAACCAATGACCAACTGTTTACACAGTAAAGGTCAAGGGGATGTTCTGCATATGTGGAATTCAAAACCGTCAGAATCATATTAGCAGATTATCAAATGTCTTTGTAGTTCAGTATGTCAAATGTGTGTGTGTGTGTCTCTGTGTGTGTGTGTGTGTGTGTGTCTCTGTGTGTGTGTGTGTGTTGTAACTCTTTATGGACAGTTGGGCATAGATGTCCAAAAGCGTGTGTGTGTGTGTGTGGGGGGTGGTGTGGGGGGATGGCTTAAGAAACAAGGACCGTGTTTTCTTTCTTCTGTGTAGCTACAACCTAACAGCATCCTAGGAGGACAGGGTTGGATGAGGCTGTGGTCTCCTCTCTCTCTCTCCCTCTCTCCTCTCTCTCCTCCTCTCTCTTCTTATCCTCCTCTCTCCTCCTCTCTCCTCCTCTCTTCTATCCTTCTTATCCTCCTCTCTCCTCCTCTCTTCTCTCCTCCTCTCTCCTCCTCTCTTCTCTCCTTCTTATCCTCCTCTCTCCTCCTCTCTCTTCCTCCTCTCTTCCTCCTCTCTCCTCTCTCATCCTCCTCTCTCCTCCTCTCTCTTCCTCCTCTCTCCTCCTCTCTCCTCCTCTCTCCTCCTCTATCCTCCTCTATCCTCCTCTCTCTCCTCCTCCTCTCTCCTCCTCTCTCCTCCTCTCTCTCCTCTCTCTCAGGCTCAGCCTGTATTCGACTCTGTCTGGCTGTCTGTTTGTACACCACTAATCAGTGACACGACAAGTCATCACAATCTGACCACTCAGTATGGAGTACGGTTTGGCAGTGTCCAGAAGACCGTGCTGCAGACTGAGCAGAAGATACGCAGAATTTGATGTTCGACAAAGAAAGACAATGAAAGACAGAGAAACGGTGAGAGAAAATGGAGAAGCAGACAGGGTTTCCTCTAGAAACACAGGAAAACACATCCATTGAGCTTTTGGCTGGAGCGGTTCGTCTATGAACGCCAAGACTAGAGACGCCTTGTCCTGACGGATCGACCATCTGAGGAATTCGGCCCACCCAGGGATGTAAAAAAACGGCCAGAATTTGGCTGATTTACGATTAATTATCCAGGAAATAATACATTGAATAGGTGTTGACTTATGTTCTATTCATTATATTGCTATGGTTTTCCCCAATTCTTTATGCTGAATCGCGGTTGAAAAGCTTTGGTACAACCGGCATCTGGTGGTTCTCAGCTTCAGTCCCATAGGATCCTTACTGCCGTACTGGGTGGGTTTGTTCTGGGCCTCTGAACCTGAGGAGACAGGAGCTAAAGTCCTAGTGATTCTATTATTTCCCAGGTCCGGTTGGCAGCTGTGGGTTGTTTCCCAATGTGGGAGAGACACCAACAGAGAGACCAGAACCACATTTCAATGCCTCATTGTTCTACATTATTGCCCCGATGCTGAATCAACACAAAGCATCATGGGAATCATTATTTTAGACCGTTTACTCTTTAATTTAATGGAAGGCAACACACAACCGCGAAAGAACAAATGGAGTTGATCAACAAAAGTGCCAAATCACATGGGATTGCACAGAAGATTGGCCCCTTTCCCGTTCATTTATATCTGACTGCACATTGGGGTATATCGGTACTCTGTCATTGAATGGTTTGTCGTGTATGTTTGGTTCACTTTTTGATAGGTCAAAGGAGCAAATTACCCTCCGAATTCCCATTGGGACGACTTCACACGAGGGTTTGATGTTAAGTATCTAGAGATTGCGTTTCCCAAACTAGGGGTTGTAAACCAATGTGGGGTCTCCTGATTCGAAAACCCGGTCCCAAGTGAAACCATAAATATGCTGTTGTATTACGGCCCTACAGATACAAATCGGTATTATTAAAATTATTTGAGAGGGTAGACTGGGAGGAGACGGGACATCAATAATGATGGTGTTTATCTAAACATACGATCATGCAGTCATGACGTTCTTCCTTAATGAGTTTCCAAACATTCCAGCCCTGTCTCGCTCTGATCTGTCTCTCCCGGAGGGTGATGTGTGACCTCTGCTGAGAACCAGCCCAGGTTTCGCCTCGTCTCCTTGAATACAAGTAAAGGGTTTCTTAGCAGAACTAACAGGAGAACTGGAACCCAGAACATTTCAGAAAATGCCCCAGACTTAACATCGATGCTCAAGATCATAGTATTTCCGCCTCTGGTCTTTTGGACGTCAGTCTCCTATGGGATGGCAGTCTTGCTCTGCTCTCTGTCCGGTCACCTCAGTCAGGGAACCGGCCGTCTCAGTCCAAACACTACAAACACTGGTATAAATACTATATAAAAAACAGGTAAGAGGCGTGTCTGGTTCTACTTTGTTCTCCTCTTCTGGACATATTCGGGAATATTTTCCACGTTTTGACTTTGGGACATGCCGTGGGAACCATAAGGACACATCACCGCAACCACTACGACCATGAATCCAGTTATGTCATCCGGTGACCTCTCACCTTTGACCTGAGGGTTGGTGATCCGTCCAGGAGTACGTCAGTATTGGCCCATGTTGGCGTGAACTCACAGAACGACAACTAAATCAACACAAATCAATCACAAGCTCAAGACGGTTATGACCTATTTAAGACTTTTGGCTAGTCCGTTGGTTGAAGATACAAAAGAACAGAACAGCCAATGAAGACGGAGATCATTCGGGTTCATTCGACAACATCACAATCTCATCGCTCCAACTGGCGATGACAATTAACGTTCCATTTGAGGTAACTGAATTCATTTGAGCCAACATGGCCGCCCGTCTTCGTGTGTAATAGAAGTGCCAGATCCGCCACATCATTTGTCCTGTGGGATAGAGAGCAGGCGTGCCAATCTGCCGTAACCATTACGAAAGTCGGTACTCTATGCGGTTGCTGTTTAAAATCGCTGCCATGGCGATGGTGTGGGACTGAAAGTCATTTTCTTTTCAGATTTTGTGGTCTTGGTCAATTACAGGAACATTTTGTCCTCCTGGCTATATATAAAATGGCCGTTAAACTCCTCTGTTCTGTTATGGTGGAGGCGCTTTGTGTTCTCATCTTTAATCTCTCCTCTCCTCTCTTCTCCTTTATGGCGTCTCCTCTCTTCTCCTTTAAGGCGTCTCCTCTCTTCTCCTTTAAGGCGTCTCCTCTCTTCTCCTTTATGGCGTCTCCTCTCTTCTCCTTTAAGGCGTCTCCTCTCTTCTCCTTTAAGGCGTCTCCTCTCTTCTCCTTTATGGCGTCTCCTCTCTTCTCCTTTAAGGCGTCTCCTCTCTTCTCCTTTAAGGCGTCTCCTCTCTTCTCCTTTAAGGCGTCTCCTCTCTTCTCCTTTAAGGCGTCTCCTCTCTTCTCCTTTAAGGCGTCTCCTCTCTTCTCCTTTAAGGCGTCTCCTCTCTTCTCCTTTAAGGCATCTCCTCTCTTCTCCTTTAAGGCGTCTCCTCTCTTCTCCTTTAAGGCATCTCCTCTCTTCTCCTTTAAGGCGTCTCCTCTCTTCTCCTTTAAGGCGTCTCCTCTCTTCTCCTTTAAGGCATCTCCTCTCTTCTCCTTTCAGACGTCTCCTCTCTTCTCCTTTAAGACGTCTCCTCTCTTCTCCTTTAAGGCGTCTCCTCTCTTCTCCTTTAAGGCATCTCCTCTCTTCTCCTTTAAGGCATCTCCTCTCTTCTCCTTTAAGGCGTCTCCTCTCTTCTCCTTTAAGGCATCTCCTCTCTTCTCCTTTCAGACGTCTCCTCTCTTCTCCTTTAAGGCGTCTCCTCTCTTCTCCTTTAAGGCGTCTCCTCTCTTCTCCTTTAAGGCATATGCCTGGGCCCCGTGAAAACACGTTTTATATTTATATTTTTACCTCCGTGAAAGCGTTTCTGTATATTATCTGGGTCCTCATTAGCTGTATCAGTAGCTGCAGTTACATTTTCTGGGGTCGATGTAAATATACAGTAACAGGAGACCACGGTCAGACAGACGTGAATAAGTGAAACACTCATAATACAGGCCCTGGGTCCCACACTATATTGGTACGTCCTCTCTAGAGAGGATTCGATTTTTATATACTTGAATTTAAATTACGTTTAGGTTTAGACTTTTCTGGTTAGTGTTAGGGTTAACGCTAGGTTAAAGCATGCAAATTAGGTTATGTCGGTTAAAGTTATGGTTGGGTTTAGGGCTAAGGAATAAAGAACTAACGTTTCTTGGTTAGGTTTTTTTCCACAAGGATCGAGTGACAAACCTTTTTGTCTGTGTCTGCAAAGTTTGTGTTGTGGTGTGGACCGGGAGTTGTGGTCGAAACATTTAAACAATAATTTGTGGTGTCGATGAAGTGAAAATGGTTTAGTTATTTTGCTGTGCCTTGTTCTCGGCAAACAGAAGCTTCTCATCTACAACGGTGATGGAAATAAAAGTCCAGGCTTTAGAATATAAGTCCTCCTGTTAGTATTGGCGCAAATACAGAGGTAAGCATTTGACAGTATTCATTTGTAAATAGCCAGGTAATTTGCTGAGTTTTTAAATCAGACAAAAAATATACACAAAACTTTGTTAAATGACCAATCTCCATGCAAAATTAAAGCATTCTTTGACACCAGTATTCAGACTTAAAGACCAGTCATGATAGTCGTTTGTGAGGAGCCAAAACCACAACTATTTTGGTTTACTGTTTGGAGTCTTCTGTCCTGTGCTGGACATCCAGACACCTAGTTTCCCTGCTTTTCCTCCCCAGGCGGCAGTCACCTTCCCTGGGCCTCGTGGCCCCAGACGTGGCCTGGCTGGCTGGAGAAGGTGAGCTGTTTTTGCAGACATAGAGAGAGGAGATGTGTTTGAGCTTGTGAAATGTTGGTCTGGTCTGTGTTTGTCTGTGGGAATGCATCTATATGAATATACGTTGTTATCTGTCTGAATTTATGTTGAAACTTGTCGTATGTCTTTGTGTCAGTGTCTCGCTCGACGTATACTTCCACACACGCTTTATATTTGAGGGTGTGTGACCTCGGGTGTGTTGTAGATTAAAGGGCTGTACGGACTGCTCATAGATCTGTTGGCTGGGAGAGACGGGGTTTTGTGGTTGGAGACGGAGGATGGAGGGAAAGTGGGAGAGAGAGAGTAGAAATGAGAAGGGAAAGAAGGAGGGATAGGAGGGATAGAAGGAGGGATAGAAGGAGGGAAAGAAGGAGTGATAGAAGGAGAGATAGAAGGAGGGATAGAAGGAGGGATAGAAGGAGGGATAGAAGGAGTGATAGAAGGAGTGATAGAAGGAGTGATAGAAGGAGTGATAGAAGGAGGGATAGAAGGAGGGATAGAAGGAGGGATAGAAGGAGTGATAGAAGGAGTGATAGAAGGAGTGATAGAAGGAGTGATAGAAGGAGGGATAGAAGGGATAGAAGGAGGGATAGAAGGAGGGATAGAAGGAGGGATAGAAGGAGTGATAGAAGGAGGGATAGAAGGAATAGAAGGAGGGATAGAAGGAATAGAAGGAGGGATAGAAGGAGGGATAGAAGGAGTGATAGAAGGAGGGATAGAAGGGATAGAAGGAGGGATAGAAGGAGGGATAGAAGGAGGGATAGAAGGGATAGAAGGAGGGATAGAAGGAGTGATAGAAGGAGGGATAGAAGGGATAGAAGGAGGGATAGAAGGAGGGATAGAAGGGATAGAAGGAGGGATAGAAGGAGGGATAGAAGGAGGGATAGAAGGAGAGATAGAAGGAGAGATAGAAGGAGAGAGGAGAGACACACAGAGAGTTTGGGGGAATATGTAAGAGAACCACAGGCTGAGCGCAGCATGATGATGTGGGCGGGGGCCTGATTACAACATAAGTCACCATTTCCTAAACTGGAAAACTGGAAAAATCACGTTTGTAGCTGGCCAGGAGAGTTTAAACCACAAGCTGTGTGTGTGTGTGCGTGTGTGTGTGCATATGTGTGTGCATATGTGTGTGTGTGTGGGTGGGTACATTTATGCACATTTTCTACCAACCCATCTCCCCCTCAACCCCCATCTCCCCCTCCCCCTCTCTTACACCATAACCTTGTAAGACCAATCATCTCTGCCAGGATCTCCTCCATATGATCTCTACCAGGTCTGCCAGGATCTCCTCCATATGATCTCTGCCAGGTCTGCCAGGATCTCCTCCATATGATCTCTACCAGGTCTGCCAGGATCTCCTCCATATGATCTCTACCAGGTCTGCCAGGATCTCCTCCATATGATCTCTGCCAGGTCTGCCAGGATCTCCTCCATATGATCTCTACCAGGTCTGCCAGGATCTCCTCCATATGATCTCTACCAGGTCTGCCAGGATCTCCTCCATATGATCTCTACCAGGTCTACCAGGATCTCCTCCATATGATCTCTACCAGGTCTGCCAGGATCTCCTCCATATGGCCACAGTGTCCAAATGTTCATCATCTTCTACAACTACGGCAAGCAATTCCTACTGCGCGCACTTGCACACACACACACACAGACACACACACGCACAGACACACACACACGCACAGACACACACACACGCACAGACACACACACACGCACAGACACGCACAGACACACGCATAAACGCACGCACTTTAATTCAGTGTTTATTCAAGGCATTCCTGCAGCCCCCAGCTTGTGATTCTGGCTCTCCAAATGGAGTGTGCAAAAGCAACATGTCAATTAGGCTGAAAGAGCATAAAAAGATGACGGGATGAAAGAAAGAGACGAACGAGCGAACGACGAGAGACAAAGAAACGACGAGTGGCGAGAAAGCAAGGAAAGAATGAACGAGAAGAGGGAAAACACCTTCTGAGCTCTCAAAGTAAATCTGGACAAGCCACACACACACACACACCCACACACACACGCACACGCACACACACACACAAACCATTTTAACATATTGATCTAAAGTCTGCTCAACGGTGCCAAACATTTCAAGGCTTTGCAGTCCCAGCTCACAAGCAGATAAATTACAGGGTATGGTTTAGATCAACTTCAAGAATTTTAACGTGACACACAAAGTCCAGAACGAAGACCTGACATTAACGGCTAGAAATAGAAGTCGTCGTTCCTAAATGGTAGGATTTGTACGCACATTCCAACGTCATTATCGTCCCCGTGTCACACGATGAAGCCGTTAACAGTTTTGGTCCTTAAACACTTGAGATATTTACTGTTTTTCATAATAACATCAGTAACTCTACTGGGTGACGGTGCCAAGAGACGAGGGCTACAGTTAGAACCATGTGACACTCACAGAAATTACCCAGAGTGCCCTGCAATGAGGTCGTCTGGAAACAGGAGGCTTGCACATTCTGTTTTTTAAATTGCTGTGTCAATTGTGAGGTGATTTCTGCTGTTTTCCTTTCTTGTGGAAAAACATTCCGTGTCCATAATTGTACCCTTTATATACACTAGGGAATATTGGGAACCTGTAGGGCTTCACCGCAGACCATTCTGGACATTGTCTAGGATTTCATCTTAGAAGGGGTTTCTTGTGAGAGTTAAAAAGGCAGTGTCGTCGTCATGGCTACCAGACTAACCTCACGCCTTGATTGTAGTCGAACAGCTGTTGTTCCTCTTTGTTAGTGTGTGTGTGTGTGTATGTTTTAGGTGTGTATGTTTTAGGTGTGTGTGTGTGTGTGTGTATGTTTTAGGTGTGTGTGTGTGTGTGTGTATGTTTTGGTGTGTGTGTATGTGTGTGTGTGTGTATGTTTTAGGTGTGTGTTAGGTGTGTGTGTGTGTGTGTGTGTGTGTGTTAGGTGTGTGTGTGTGTGTGTGTATGTTTTAGGTGTGTGTGTGTGTGTATGTTTTAGGTGTGTGTGTGTGTATGTTTTAGGTGTGTGTGTGTGTGTGTGTGTTTGTTTTGGTGTGTGTGTATGTATGTGTGTGTGTGTGTGTATGTTTTAGGTGTGTGTGTGTGTGTGTGTGTATGTTTTGGTGTGTGTGTATATGTGTGTGTGTGTGTGTGTGTGTTAGGTGTGTGTGTGTTCTATAAACACTGCCCTGGCCCTCATTTTGGCATGTTTTCATATGTACTGCTCCCCATTCTACCAGTTTATCTCCATCAATACATTTATCAAGACGACTTTTTTAGTTGTCTCCTAAGACCTTCACAGGTAGTTCTCCACTCTCCTCTGTCTCTCCTCTTCCTCTGTCTCTCCTCTTCCTCTCTCTCTCCTCCTCTGTCTCTCCTTTGTCTCTCCTCTGTCTCTCCTCTGTCTCTCCTCACGTAGCTTTTGTCTACAGATTTCTAAGAGATGTTTCACCATCCTGCCAGCACATCCATCGGTCCAATTCGCACCTCATTCTGAAATCCCCTCCATCATCCTCTGACTCATCCATCGCCCACACACACACACACACACACACACGCAAACCACACACCACACACCACACACCACACACCACACACCACACACCACACACCACACACACACACGTGCACACACACTCCCGAGTGAACTCTGTATGCCCTCGGTTTAGGCCCTGGGCTTGGTTAGCGTAATGGGAAGAGTGTGTCAGGAACCGTCTCTGGCACAGGGCACAGATTACTGTGTGTGTGTGTGTGTTGGGGGGGCAACTATGGATGTTTCCACAGAAACACACCAGGCTATATTGTACAGACTCATGCACAGAATAAAGCCTTTGTTCGGGAAAAGTCCATATTAATTCCTATACGACACACACACACTCCCACAATAAATCATCTGAAGGGCGTGGCATCGCTGTTTTAAACATGCAGAGTGTGTGTGGGAGTGTGTGTGGGAGTGGGTGTTTATGTCTTTGTGTGAGTCAGTACATTCTTTTGTGAGCACTTTTAACACTTGTTTATAATAATGAACATCTGCTGTGCCGTATGAGTTTGGGCTCGGATCTGACATTTTCTCATTCCACCGATGGGTGAGGTCAGGAATTAAGCTATTGTCATCTGGTACACGCTGCAAACAAACACACCTGTGTCATCTGGTACACGCTGCAAACAAACACACCTGTGTCATCTGGTACATTCTGCAAACAAACACACCTGTGTCATCTGGTACACGCTGCAAACAAACACACCTGTGTCATCTGATACACGCTGCAAACAAACACACCTGTGTCATCTGGTACATTCTGCAAACAAACACACCTGTGTCATCTGGTACATTCTGCAAACAAACACACCTGTGTCATCTGGTACACGCTGCAAACAAACACACCTGTGTCATCTGGTACATTCTGCAAACAAACACACCTGTGTCATCTGGTACACGCTGCAAACAAACACACCTGTGTCATCTGGTACATTCTGCAAACAAACACACCTGTGTCATCTGGTACACGCTACAAACAAACACACCTGTGTCATCTGGTACACACTGCAAACAAACACACCTGTGTCATCTGGTACACGCTGCAAACAAACACACCTGTGTCATCTGGTACACGCTGCAAACAAACACACCTGTGTCATCTGGTACACGCTGCAAACAAACACACCTGTGTCATCTGGTACACGCTGCAAACAAACACACCTGTGTCATCTGGTACACGCTGCAAACAAACACACCTGTGTCATCGGGTACATTCTGCAAACAAACACACCTGTGTCATCTGGTACACGCTGCAAACAAACACACCTGTGTCATCTGGTACATTCTGCAAACAAACACACCTGTGTCATCTGGTACACGCTCCAAACAAACACACCTGTGTCATCTGGTACATTCTGCAAACAAACACACCTGTGTCATCTGGTACACGCTGCAAACAAACACACCTGTGTCATCTGGTACATTCTGCAAACAAACACACCTGTGTCATCTGGTACATTCTGCAAACAAACACACCTGTGTCATCTGGTACACGCTACAAACAAACACACCTGTGTCATCTGGTACACGCTGCAAACAAACACACCTGTGTCATCTGGTACACGCTGCAAACAAACACACCTGTGTCATCTGGTACACGCTGCAAACAAACACACCTGTGTCATCTGGTACATTCTGCAAACAAACACACCTGTGTCATCTGGTACATTCTGCAAACAAACACACCTGTGTCATCTGGTACACGCTGCAAACAAACACACCTGTGTCATCTGGTACATTCTGCAAACAAACACACCTGTGTCATCTGGTACACGCTGCAAACAAACACACCTGTGTCATCTGGTACACGCTGCAAACAAACACACCTGTGTCATCTGGTACATTCTGCAAACAAACACACCTGTGTCATCTGGTACACGCTGCAAACAAACACACCTGTGTCATCTGGTACACGCTGCAAACAAACACACCTGTGTCATCTGGTACACGCTGCAAACAAACACACCTGTGTCATCTGGTACATTCTGCAAACAAACACACCTGTGTCATCTGGTACACGCTGCAAACAAACACACCTGTGTCATCTGGTACACGCTGCAAACAAACACACCTGTGTCATCTGGTACATTCTGCAAACAAACACACCTGTGTCATCTGGTACACGCTGCAAACAAACACACCTGTGTCATCTGGTACACGCTGCAAACAAACACACCTGTGTCATCTGGTACACGCTGCAAACAAACACAAACTGTCTAGGCAGAACCAGTTGCTCAGCCAATTGTCCATAAACCTTTGGCTTTCAGTAATTGGAAGACTATCTACAAACCACATCGTAATCTCTACATTGCTGGAAGTGGTTAATCTGACTCAATATATAGAAATGCAAACTGACATTGGGCATTTGAACCTCATGGCATCATTTCAAATCCAGAGTGGCGGAATACGGCGCCAAAAAAGCAAAATACTTTCGGAGTTCACCACAAAGTCCTTCTCAGCCGAGTGCCGAACGGCTTACCGTCCTAAACTGTTTACCTCGGTGCTACCTTTTTCCAGGGTATGTGGGGTTGTGTTAATCAGTGAGAGAAAAAGACTCTCTCTCTCTCTCTGTCTCTCATACCTCCTCCCTTCCCTCTCTCTCTCTCTACAGAGCATGTCGGCCACTTTGACAGGGACATTGTGAAATTCAATTTGCTGAGGCCTTACTTTTCTCCGATCGAGATCACTGAATCCCTCAGGGATTCAAGGGATAGAAAAGAGTACGAGTCCTTTTGTGATGAAGGCCAGAGTTCTCAACTATCAGAGGAACACGTGTCCTCCAGCTGCCTTACAGCCCTGAAGCTGAAGAGACCCGGCCTTAATAGACTCCATATAGTAGACCAACTCCCCAGATGGTTCCACTGGCCCAATGGGCCTTAAGCGTGGTGTTCTACACACAGAACCGGGCTCCATTTGGCAGGAATTTAATGCCCTGAATATGAGTCCGTTTGGAGTGAAGCTGGATACTCGGTGTGATCGGTGATTCCTGCACCTGGACCGTGTCCTGGTATCAGGTCCCCAGTCGCAGGCCCGCACGTTCCAGGTCCAAGTCACGACAGGAATGTCGGCGCTAACGGAGCAGGAGCAGCGGTGGCACTGGATACTGGCGAGACGCGGCCTGGAGACGATTTGGGGGGGGAATCGGAGTCAGCATTTCTGTGGATATTCGGGTTGGAGCGGAGTGGGTCTCTGAAGTTACTGTGTGTCGCTGGCTGCGCCTTAAACGCTAGTGAGATCATTATCTGTACCGGTGATTATCTTGATTACACAGACATCACGATTTATCTGTCACGGTTTATCCGCCATGATTTATTTTTCCCGATTTATCTGTCGTGATTTATTTGTCCAATCTGCTCGCACAGACAGTTTGTGCGCGTATAAACAACATGTGCGTTAGTCAGGGTGTTTATGGGCCCTGTGTGTGTGTGAGCTGCTAGAGCATTGCCCTTACAATACCAGGGATGTGGGCTTTGTACCAAACACTACCCAACACTACCCAAGACCACCCATCGCTACTCAACGCTCCCCAACGCATGTTCAGGTTGTAAAGCTGCTGAGCAGATTTTCTTTTAAGTAATGAAAGATGTTGTTTATTACACAGTGAATGGTACAGGCTACAACATCACCCCCGCACACACACGCACGCACACGCACACGCACACGCACACACACACACTCAGGCATGACTCTGGGTTCTGCCAGCTCCTGAAAGCCAACACTGGTGAGAAAGAAATGCAGCACTCACATCACTGCCTTATCAGCACACAGGATGGGACCCCCCCCACACACACACACAGCAACACCCACATACACACACACAAACACACACAGTAATACAAACACAGCAATACACACACACACACAGCGACACACACACACACTCACAAACAGCACTACACATGTTCAGTAACATCAAAACACAGACAGACACACACAGATTAAGATTTCATACAAAAATAAATAGCTATTTTTAGATCTCGAAAAAATATCTGCCTCCTCAAAACCGAAGCCTGAGATACAGCCATGACCTTTCAGGGTCAAGTGCATGAATAAATAACTATGCAACTCCAGCACTCGTGATCCAATACTATAATCTGTTGTGCACTCAGATTCAAACAGTTTAGGACCAGGGAGGTCTAGATACAATAGTCAGCACGGGTTAAAATACAGCATTAAATTGAGTCCATTTGTATTTGTCGCCCACAGACAATTGTGTTATAAATACTTGACTGGACTGCAGTTGAACGTATTGAGATGGCCTTTATCCATGCAGAGCAGCGCGTCCGAATGACAACAGTGAGATTGTGGGGCGACGATTCCCTGCAGAACACTCATCACCCACGCCTGCAGCATCTCCCCTATCCAGAGGCCACAAATGGAGCTTTTGTGCAAACCGACTAATATCCTGTTGTTCCCTTAACAGAAAGCTTTCTGGAACACAGGACAGGGGGTGTTGAGCGTTGTGTCTGGTCTGGGATTTTCTCGTGAGCGTCTGGTAAAGGCCACAGGCACTCTATACAATGTAACTACAGAAAAACAAAATGGATGCCTTCCGTTTGCTGTTTTCAGGAACCTGCACATTCACTCTCTTTCCATTCCTCCTCTACTTCTCTCCTTCCATCATCTGCCCCTCATCTGACCCCTTTCCCCTTCATCACCCTCGTGCCGACCTTCTTCCTTCCTTTCTCCCTCCCTTTTTATGTTCTCTTCCTTTCTTCCTTTCTCTCTTTTCTGTCTTGGCTCAGGTTTTCTCCAGGTCCACAACAAATCAATTTGGTCTGACGGGTTATTCCCTCCAAATTAACCTCCTCGCCCACCTGCCCCCCCCCTCCCCTCTGACTTTTCATTTCTCTCCCCCTCCCCTCTGACTCCTCATTTCTCCCTCCCCTCTCTGACTCCTCATTTCTCCCCCTCCCCTCTCTGACTCCTCATTTCTCCCCCTCCCTCTCTGACTCCTCATTCCCCCTCCCCTCTCTGACTCCTCATTTCTCCCCCCTCCCCTCTCTGACTCCTCATTCCCCCTCCCTCTCTGACTCCTCATTTCTCCCCCCCCCTCTCTGACTCCTCATTTCTCCCCCCTCCCCTCTCTGACTCCTCATTCCCCCTCCCCTCTCTGACTCCTCATTTCTCCCCCTCCCCTCTCTGACTCCTCATTCCCCCCCCCTCTCTGACTCCTCATTTCTCCCCCTCCCCTCTCTGACTCCTCATTTCTCCCCCCTCCCCTCTCTGACTCCTCATGCAATGAAATGTCCAACACAGACTGTATTGAGTCATACAACATCTGTTCGTACCACCGTTGCCATTCCATCTGGGTGTTTGTTTGAGTCCCAGTTAGTTACAGTAGCATTTCCTCCTGCACTCCGTTGAAAGTCTCCTGCTGTTTCTGTCCACTGGAGCAAACCACTTAACCTGCCTTGCCTTGGTCAACACCCTCGTGTTACTAACTGTTTCCTCTATGGACCGTACCAAAACAACAGGAAGCCGGGGTTCATCTCAAGGCCCTTGTCTAATTTATGACAATAAACAGAGGTTTCTGTACAATCAGGACCAATAGTTTGGCCAGTTTTAATACTACGTGGTTTCAGTAACACTCTCAAGTGATCCATAATCAGGAAGAGGTCCTGTCTTCTGTACCTGTAGACGTCCTGTCTTCTGTACCTGTAGACGTCCTGTCTTCTGTACCTGTAGACGTCCTGTCTTCTGTACCTGTAGACGTCCTGTCTTCCGTACCTGTAGACGTCCTGTCTTCTGTACCTGTTGACGTCCTGTCTTCTGTACATGTAGACGTCCTGTCTTCGGTACCTGTAGACGTCCTGTCTTCTGTACATGTAGACGTCCTGTCTTCGGTACCTGTAGACGTCCTGTCTTCTGTACCTGTTGACGTCCAGTCTTCTGTACCTGTAGACGTCCTGTCTTCTGTATCTGTAGACGTCCAGTCCTCTGTACCTGTAGACGTCCTGTCTTCTGTATCTGTAGACGTCCTGTCTTCTGTACCTGTAGACGTCCTGTCTTCTGTACATGTAGACGTCCTGTCTTCGGTACCTGTAGACGTCCTGTCTTCTGTACCTGTTGACGTCCAGTCTTCTGTACCTGTAGACGTCCTGTCTTCTGTATCTGTAGACGTCCAGTCCTCTGTACCTGTAGACGTCCAGTCTTCTGTACATGTAGACGTCCAGTCGTCGATACTTGTCAGGTAAATTAATTGTCAGGTACTTGTCTGGTCTGCATAATGTTAATGCAATGTTACGGTGCTGTTCTGATGTTCATTGTGATGTCATCAGGTGGGTAGTAATGTTATGTTCACAGTGCTGTTCTGATGTTCATTGTGATGTCATCAGGTGGGTAGTAATGTTATGTTCACAGTGCTGTTCTGATGTTCATTGTGATGTCATCAGGTGGGTAGTAATGTTATGTTCACAGTGCTGTTATGATGTCATCAAAGTCAGAGCCGTGTTATCAGTCTCTATACATGCAGAAGTGCAGTGCACTACCTTTGACTACTTTGGTGTAGTGGTGGAAATATAGAACTGGTGTCATTTGGACCACAAGGTGACCAGATGGGCCAGGGGGTGAGGGAGAAAGACTGCTGTCCTCTTTCCCTCCCTGGTCCCCTCTTTCCCCCTCCTGTAAGACGCAGATCCCCACTTTTCCTCTGGCTCCGACCCATAGAGGCCGTGGGAAGATGCTCTGTTAGAAATAAGGTGGTGGAAGGAGAAAAAAACAATTGAAAACGTTTGTATTCTCTTATTAGTGGTCTGTGAGGCCAAGAGACCCCCAGATTGTGTGTGTGCGTGTGCGTGCGTGCGTGCGTGTGTGTGTGTGTGTGTGCGTGCGTGTGCTTGTGCGTGTGCTTGTGCTTGTGCTTGTGCGTGTGCTTGTGTGCCCGTGGGGGAGGTGGGGGTGGTGGGTGTGGAGGTGGAGAAAGAAACTGCAATTGGGTCAGTAATGTCAGAAAGTCAGTAATGTCAGTACAGAAGTGGAGTTCTGCATGAAGACTACAATATGGTGCTGATGTTTCGCTCACAACTGTGGAAAATTATACTGTGCTGAACACCAGGAAACAACGTGGGAGGGAGAGAGAGAGAAATGAGGTGGGGGTGAGAGAATAAGCACATAGGCAGAATGGAGAAGATGTGTGGGACTCGTGTGGGAAGAAAGAGGGAGCTGTTTCCAATTATTCATTCAACTGATGTAGGGAGGAGAGAGAGAGAAAGAGGGAGAGAGAGAGAGAAAGACAAAGAGAGTATGTATGTATTGATCTAAAACAGAAAAAGTTTACTCTGATTTAATGTATGACAGTAAAGAAATAAAAGTTTTTGTGTTCTTTCTGAAGTGTATGTAAATATCTGGTTTCAACTGTATATGTACTTCTCTTGACTAGTCGTTTATCTCATCTCTCATCTCATCTTCAACCGCTTATCCGGAGAAACATATTCTTTTAGGGATTGATCTACAACCTTCAGCTTGCACCTGGAACAAGTTGATTTGGGAACTCAGCTCAGGTCCTTCTTTTACACCTGATACAAAAGTTAACGCCTGCATACCA
>CM055741.1:6109222-6111722 GCA_029465975.1 Dallia pectoralis
AATAAGGTCATATCCCACCTGTTATAACACTGTGTCAGTGCTGTAGTCTATCAAACACACTGTACACACTGTTACTTAATGCATGTTTAATGGTTAATTTATAGTGCTGTTCGTGATTGGTTCGTGTTAACGACTGTGTTCGTTAATGCCAGTTAAGAATGTACATTTAGATCCCAAGCAAATACATTAACGAGACCCCGGCTGTGTATATTCAACAATCCCACCCTGTTGTCCATAACATTCCATGTTTCTCACTTTCCCAGGTCAATTAAGGGAATTGCGTCTCGCAAATCAGGGAACGCTGGTGCGTCAGAGTTATTCAGCTGTTGAGATTGGGAGGTAAGGAAATGTCTTTCCCTGTTGCCTTTTTGAAACGATTAGAGTATTTTGCTGCCCGGTCAGATAAGTGATGGTTGAACTGTCCAATGGGAGCGATCGCCCTTCACACCAAGTTAATTAATGACTAGGTTGTAAAAAGGAGGGAATAAAAAGAGGAGAGGAGATGAAGGGAAGATGGAAACCGAGAGGAGAGGTTGTCCATCAATGTTCCTGGCCTCACCAACTCCCCTCTGGGTCCGGGAAAACCAGTGATTAACTACCGGAATCAGGGAATAAACGGTGCAGGGTACTGGTGAGACAAGGAGACGGAAGAGGAGAGGGAACGGGGAAGAGAGAGAAGTGGACAGAGAGAAGTGAGAAAGAGATATAAGAGATAAGGGGGAGAGAAGGAGATGGAAGGAGTGACAGAGTAGGAGAAGATGAGAGAGGGAGATGGAAGGAGAGACAGAGTAGGAGGAGAAGATGAGAGAGGGAGATGAAAGGAACCCCAAGGAGCACAAACGTTCTGCCAGAACAACCACTGAGGGTTCCACATGGAGGGTCTGATTCTGACACAAAATGCCTGACGTCGATCGACGCCGACCTCCTTTAATGAATTTCTTAACCTCGATGCTTCACCTCGTGCCAGAAGAGTTTATTAAGCATGTATCCTGAAGCTGAGCCAGCGGTCTCACAGTCCCTCTCTAGTTGTCTGGACAAGGCAAACAAACGCTGCATCCATCGAGTGAACTAATCCGTTTGACAAACTGCAAGACGAACGAAGACCGGTGTTGTTTTAGACCGCTGGTCACATCTCCTCTGTGGATACTCATTTATATGACAGCCGTTCCGAGAACATTTTCGAGAACATTATGTACTTATTGTAAAGCGTCTTTGGGTCCCCTGACCAGCGCTATATAAAACCTATGCATTATTAGTAGTAGTTACATCTCTGCACATACGTGACACTGTTTTCAAGTGTTTGTCTCAACAGCACCACTTTTACAACCAGTGGTCAAACATCCCAGAATGCATCTTTAAACATTTTCTGTTCAACCGTTTAGTCGATTTGGTAGACTCACATGTTGATTTTCCTTTTCAATCCCCTGTGATTGATAATAATAATGTTTCCGACCATCTCAACCACAACCACAGATTATATTAATGTGCTGTAAAAACTGCTGACATCCGGAGCAAGGAACATCTTTCCACCAAATGTGGTTTCATGTGTGCTCCATTGGATTCTTTGGTCATGGTAGAATCCCGTAAAGTTCTGCCACTGCGTGTGAGTAACACGCACACACGCACACACGCACACAGAGTGACACACACACACACACACACACACACACACACACACACCCCATACTGAATGCGTCTCTTGACTGTTCGTGTTGTGTGTTTTGCACTGTTTTGTGTACGTCTTAAAATGTGTGTTTCTAAAGCTGCAGCTGGTGGTGAGAAAAAAGTCTGTGTGTATAAACAGACTTGGAGAATAAACGTGATGATGATTGTAAAAATTCAATACAACTAATAGATTTGAGCTGAGATTCAGGTTCACTCTGTTTGGCGATGATCCAGAGTGCCGTTCACTCTGTTTGGCGATGATCCAGAGTGCCGTTCACTCTGTTTGGCGATGATCCAGAGTGCCGTTCACTCTGTTTGGCGATGATCCAGAGTGCCGTTCGCTCTGTTTGGCGATGATCCAGAGTGCCGTTCGCTCTGTTTGGCGATGATCCAGAGTGCCGTTCGCTCTGTTTGGCGATGATCCAGAGTGCCGTTCGCTCTGTTTGGCGATGATCCAGAGTGCCGTTCACTCTGTTTGGCGATGATCCAGAGTGCCGTTCACTCTGTTTGGCGATGATCCAGAGTGCCGTTCACTCTGTTTGGCGATGATCCAGAGTGCCGTTCACTCTGTTGGGCGATGATCTAGAGTGCCGTTCGCTCTGTTTGGCGATGATCCAGAATGCCGTTCACTCTGTTGGGCGATGATCTAGAGTGCCGTTCACTCTGTTTGGCGATGATCCAGGGGGGCGTTCACTCTGTTTGGCGATGATCCAGAGTGCCGTTCGCTCTGTTTGGCGATGATCCAGGGGGCGTTCACTCTGTTTGGCGATGATCCAGGGGGCGTTCACTCTGTTTGGCGATGATCCAGAGTGCCGTTCGCTCTGTTTGGCGATGA
>CM055741.1:6116722-6141722 GCA_029465975.1 Dallia pectoralis
AAGACATTTCTGTTTGTCAGCGTGTATGTCTGTGTGAGTGTGTGTGGTGTTGTTTTTTAAATAATTGCAGGACTGCAATCTGACCACATAATGAGTCTGTAATCAACGTGTAGAAAACGTAATGCAAACAAACCATTTTCCTGACTTCTGACCCCTGACGGCCTGTGACTTCTTCCATCTTACCATCTCCTTCTCCCAGCTCCCAATTTCTACCTTCTTTCTTTCCCTCTCTGTCTTTTATTTAACTCTCCTCCCTCTTTCATCTCTTTCTCTCCCTTTCTCCCTCACAGCAGAATCTTTGATGAAATGCGACCGTGCGCTGAAACTTGACACGAGCGTTCTTGCTTCATCTGCTGGTCTAACTCCACCAGAACCAAAATGGGTTGAGGTTAGTGTTCGGATTGGTGACAGGGTTACATGTTCAACGATGCATTCTGGGTAATAATTCAGATGGTACAGTTTCAAGATAACGTCTAGTACATGCTTAAATACATTCTGAGGATCTGGCAGTGTTGGTCATCTTACTTAAAAAAAGTAATTAGTTACAGTTACAAATTACTTCTCCCAAAAAGTAATTGAGTTAGTAACTCAGTTGCCACATTGTAAAAGTAATTAGTTACTCAGCAATAAGTAGCTGACATTATTTTGTTTATTTTCTAAAAGCTATTACGTTCTATAACATTTAACGTCAAAGATGTTTATATTAACTGATTGAAGAATAAAACACTATATACAGTATTTTAGAACATTTGGTATTTATTTGAACTCAATAGATTGCAGCTGCCATTGGTTTTTGCATATGATAAAAACATAAATAAATATTGAAAATAAAATTCAAGTGCAAATTTAAGACACAAAAACCTAGGTAAAAAGAAACAAAGGAAAATCTTTGCTTGAGGCAGACGTCTATAACGTCTTTTTTCCTGGGCAATGTGGGCATAGCGTGCATGTAACATAAACATTCTTGCCTTTGACTTCAATGAGCGAGAAGTAGTGCCGGTACTTCAGTTTGATACCGCTATTTCTGAACTTCCCCGGCTCGTCGCCATTATCACTGACGCTGTCTTGTTTAGTGGTAGTCAGATTGCGTGCAGCGAGACAGCGTGAGCAAGGCACCGCCCATCCAGCCAATCATCATCGCATTTGCAACGGCGTCATCATCCCCACCCCAGCTGCGGTTGTTGTGTAGCCAAAGCATGACACCTCGCGCTTCATTCAACCAAATTGTAGTAACGCGACACTTTCAACTTGCGTTGTAACGATGGAAACAGTAATTAATTAGATTACTCCGTTACTGAAAAAGTAACTCCGTTAGTAACGCCGTTATACTTAAATGCCGTTACTCTCAACACTGGGATCTGGTGATGAGATGCACATGGATTTAACCTTTGACCCTTTGAGCTAGTGGACTTTTTTCTCCTTCTTCACCTCCATCCTCCCTCCCTTCCATTCTTTCTCATCTCCTACTTCTTGCACCTGAGTGTGTGTGTGTGTGTGTGTGTGTGTGTGTGTGTGTGTGTGTGTGTGTGTGTGTGTGTGTGTGTGTGTGTGTGTGTGTGTGTGTGTGGGTGTGTGGGTGTGTGTGTGTGTGTGTGTGTGTGTGTGTGTGTGTGTGTGTGTGTGTGTGTGTGTGTGTGTGTGTGTGTGTGTAGTTAATAATGCAGCACTCTGTTAAAACAGAAACATTTTTTTGTTTTGGCTGCAAATTACTTTTCCGGTCTCATTCCTGGAACACGGAAAACCAGGGTTTATCTTACCAGAGGGAGGGAGAGTAGAAGAGAGGGATTGTTGAGGGAGAGAGCGAACGCAAACCCGACCGTAATTCCCTCTGGACTTTGATTTCATCCTGCAGATATTTGAAAAGTAATGCAAAGAGCTCCCAACAGGATATAACAGAAATGAAAGCTACTTTATTCTGATTCCTTTTGATACTCTCCAACCTGCATGGGTTTGGAATCTGGAGATGCTGGTTCTGGGGGTGCTGGTTCTGGTGCGGGTATTGGTTCTGGTGGTGGTTCTGGTGCTGGTTCTGGTTCTGGTGGTGGTTCTGGTGCGGGTATTGGTTCTGGTGGTGTCCTGGTTCTGGTGGTGCTAGTGGTGGTTCTGGTCGTGGTTCTGGTGGTGCTAGTGGTGGTTCTGGTGGTGGTTCTGATGGTGGTGCTAGTGGTGGTTCTAGTGGTGGTGGTTCTGGTGGTGCTAGTGGTGGTTCTGGTGGTGCTAGTGGTGGTTCTGGTGGTGGTGGTAGAGTTCAGAGGCATGTGTTGATATAAAAGTTAGAAACCCAGCCAGCTACCAAGCGTCAGAGGTAACAGGGAACGATTACATGGAATCACAAAGCGTTAGCAGGTTTTCAACCGTTCCCTCGCTCAAGTTGACTGGAATATCGTGCTGATGTAAAGCAGATACGGAGAGTCAAATGGGTCAAACTCCTGGTATGTTTATAGCTGGTCCATGCCAAGCATTACTCTGTAAACCTTCATAAATCCAATTGCACCTCATCTGGTTCTCCTGCAGTGGAGATGCAGGCCAATGTTCCTTGATTTAATAATATCATAATGTTAAACACCCATCACACTAACACACACATGCTTGTGCACACACACACACACACACACACACACACACACACACACACACACAGACACACACATCTATCTCATCATCCTTTCCTCTTTCCAACTGCCAATGAAGTTCCAAACAAAATGCTTTTAACCAAGATGTTTAAAATTAAGATGCCAACCCTAAACAATGATGTCTGTTGGACGTCCACTCTTTAACCACTGTTCAACCACTGTCCAACCACTGTCCAACCACTGTCCAACCACTGTCCAAACACTGTCCAACCACTGTCCAAACACTGTCCAAACACTGTCCAAACACTGTCCAATCACTGTCCAAACACTGTCCAAACACTGTCCAAACACTCTTCAACCACAGTTCAACCACTTTCTAGCCAACAGAAAGGCATAGAATAAAAACTTGATAAGTCAGAGTTGAAGAATGACATTCTCTCTCGCCCTCTTTCCCGTTGTCCTCTGTTTAAATAAAAGGACATTGTCATGATATGTAATAGATAAGTAACCTATTGCTACCCGTAATGAGGAATGTAATGTTGGGGTTACTGGGCGGGGCACAGACAGATAAAGATGTCACGGCTATAACACAGACCTGTCTCGTGTCGTTACTAAAGCATCATCACAAAACATGGTGTCAGAAGTAAAGTACTACAGAAATTAATACGCCAACGAGTATAACCAAGATGGATGGATTGAAGCCACCGGCGGGACTGGATCTACTGCACGGTAATTTGTCGGAGAACTGGAGAAGATTTCGGCAACGGTTTGAGCTGTATCTAGACGCAACCGGTAGCGCTAGCAAGCCAGCCAAGGTAAAGTCCTCGCTGTTGCTTCATGTAGCCGGCGAAGAAGCGGTTGAAGTGTATAATACCTTCACGTTCGATAAAGACGATGATAAATATAGTCTGTCCAAAATAATGGCGAAATTTGAAGAGTACTGCAACCCAAAAAAGAACATAACCTATGAGAGGTATAAGTTTTTCACATGTGTGCAAGGAGACATGCCCATTAGCCAATACATAACGGAATTAAAGCTAAAGGCGAAGTCATGCGAGTTTGGATTGTTGCAACAATCTCTTATAAGGGACAGAGTTGTCTGTGGAATCACGTCAGATGTCATGAGGGAGAGACTTTTAAGAGAAGTTGACATAAGTCTGGAAAAAACGACCCAGTTGTGTATCGCGGCAGAAATGACAAAAGCTCAGATGAAGCAAATGCATGATGAGAATCACAACTACGGACATGACTCTGCACGTGAATGCCAGCACGTGGATGCAGTGAAACACATGCAGACACGAAACAATGAGCATCGAAATAAATACAAACCGAAGGAGAAAGAACGTACAACCATTTTTAATTGCAATAGATGTGGAACGGAACATGCATCACGGAATTGCCCCGCATATGGCAAACAATGCACGAACTGTGATAGAATGAACCACTTTGCCAAGATGTGCAAATCAAAGAAAGTGCATGCGGTGGATGATGATGACGTCAAGGAACAGACACTTAATATGTTCGTGGGTGCAGTGCAAACGCACACAGAGACAGATGAATGGACGGTTGACTTGAAATTGGAGCACAAACTTGTAAAATTTAAACTAGACACAGGTGCCCAAGCTAATATCATCCCGTATAGCCTGCTGCAAAGATTTGGAAAAAAGAACATGTTAAGGCCCACGAAAGTGAAACTGTCAACTTACACCGGAGAAAAAATACATGTGAAAGGAAAGTGTACCTGGTCAGTGAAATACAAAAAGAAAACACATGTCCTGGAATTCATGGTTGTGAAATCAGAGGGTCAACCAATACTAGGAATTAAAGCATGTGAACAAATGAGGCTCGTGCAGAGAGTGATGGAAGTGAACAAAAGTGACAAAATGAGTATCTTCAAGGAGTATGCTGATGTGTTTGAGGGCATAGGTTGCCTGGAGGGCGAACATAAAATTCGAATAGATGATAATGTGGTGCCGAGAGTACATCCACCTAGAAAAATACCAGTGACTTTAAGGGAGAAACTGAAAATGGAACTTAACAGAATGGAACAAATAGATGTAATAGAAAGAATTGAAGAGCCCACACAGTGGGTCAACCCCATTGTGATTGTGGAAAAGCCTAATGGGAAATTGAGAGTATGTTTAGACCCCCGAGATCTCAACACAGCAGTTATGAGAGAACACTACCAGCTACCAACGGTGGAAGAAATAACTAGTAGACTCTCGAAAGCTAAATACTTTACAGTGTTGGATGCAAGTTCAGGTTTTTGGCAAGTGAAATTAGATGAAGCCAGCTCCCGGCTTTGTACATTCAACACTCCTTTTGGCCGTTTCAGATTCCTCCGACTCCCATTTGGGGTCAACTCCGCTCCAGAGGTGTTTCACAGGACGGTGAGGCAACTTTTTGAGGGTATTGAAGGCGTTGAGACATACATTGACGATCTTTTGATCTGGGGAGAAACAAGAGAGCAGCATGATCACAGACTGAGGCAAGTGTTAGAGAGGTCAAGGGCCAAGAACTTCAAGCTGAATAAAGAGAAATGCAAGATAGGCTTAGAGGAAATCAAATATCTAGGTCACATCTTCTCAAAGGATGGTTTGAAACCAGATTATACCAAAATCGAGGCAATCAAGAAAATGCCCACTCCTGAATGCAGGAAGGATGTGGAGAGATTTCTAGGCGTGGTCACTTACCTTGCAAAGTTCATTCCAGACATGTCGCAACATACTGAGCCATTGCGGGTGCTTACCAGAGATGAAGTAGCCTGGCAGTGGGAGGAAGAACAACAGAGCGCATTCAATAAATTGAAAACTATGCTCACAGAAGCCCCTGTGCTCAGATACTATGATGTCAAGTTACCAGTAACACTCTCTGTGGATGCATCTAAAAGTGGACTGGGTGCTGTGATACTACAAGAAGACAAACCAGTGGCGTATGCATCCCGTGCATTGACGGAAACAGAACAGCGTTATGCGCAAATAGAGAAGGAGATGTTGGCAATTGTGTTTGGAGCAGAGCGCTTTCATCAGTATGTTTATGGTAGAGAGGTAGACGTACAATCCGACCACAAACCGCTGGAAGCAATAATGAAAAAACCATTGAGCAGTGCTCCAGCTAGAATACAAAGATTGTTAATGAGATTACAAAAATATCAAGTGAACGTACAGTATAAGCCAGGAAAGGAGATGTATATAGCTGATGCGTTATCCAGAGCGTACTTACCAGAGACGGACTCTCCTGAAAAAGAAATAGAAGCCCAGTTGCATATGGTAATGTCAAACTTACCTGTGTCAAATGAGAAACTGGACGAATTCAGAACCGAAACAAAAAAGGATGTGATTCTAACAAAACTCACAGAGACAATACTCAATGGATGGCCGGAAAGGAGGTGCCAAGCAAGAAATACAAGGATATTGGAACTTCAAAGAGGAAATCTCAGAAGGGAGTGGAGTTTTGTTCAAGGGAGAACAGATAATCGTTCCAGCATCAATGAGAGCAGAAATGCTTAAGCGAATCCATGAAAGTCACTTAGGCATAGAAAGCTGCAGACGAAGAGCAAGAGATGTGCTTTTTTGGCCGGGAATGTCACAAAGCATAACAGAGATGGTAAACAAATGTGATGTGTGCAACACACACCAGAGGCGCCAAACCAAAGAACCATTGCATCCACACAGGGTTCCTGAAAGACCCTGGCAGAAGATAGGTGTTGATTTGTTTAACTTTGACCAACAGGACTATCTGCTTTTGGTAGATTACCACTCAAAATTCATTGAGGTGGAGTGGCTAAGATCAGACACAAGAAGCAATACGGTCATTACACATCTGAAGTCACAATTTGCCAGACATGGAATTCCTGAAACTGTTATTTCAGACAATGGGCCACAGTTTAGCTCCCGTGAGTTTTTGATTTTTGCGAAAGAGTGGGAGTTCAAGCACAAAACCTCTAGCCCCCATCACGCACAGTCAAATGGAATGGCTGAAAGAGGAGTGCAGACTGTTAAACAGATGCTTAAGAAAGCTAAGGCTGATGGGAAAGATCCATACTTGTCTCTGCTGAATCTGAGGAGCACACCCATGGAGGATATTGGAGCATCTCCCGCTCAACTGTTAATGGGTCGAAGGCTGAGGACGAGACTTCCGATTACATCGGAGTTGTTGAAGCCTCGTATGGTAACTGAGCCAGTACAGCAGTTGTTGGAAAACAGGCAAAAGAAGCAGAAAGAATATTTCGACCAAGGAGCCAGGCCTCTTCAGAAACTGCAGGTTGGCGACAATGTAAGAATATGGCAAGATGGCACATGGAATCCAGCTGAGGTAACTGGAGTGTCTGAGCAGCCAAGATCTTATGTCGTTCAGACACCTGAGGGGAAGGTGTACAGGAGGAACAGAACATTGTTAAAGAAATCAAATGAACAAAGTGACACCTCAAGCAAGGACATGGACAATGAAGATGAGACTCAACAAAATGAGTATAACAACGCAGAGAAAAAACACAACTTTGACACCCAATTGTGGAAAAGGGGTGCCAGTCCCACCGAGCTCTCTAGCTTACCGGTGAAATCTGCATGTGGACGTGTAGTCTCAAAACCGAGGAGGCTTATTGAGGAGTAGTTCAATGATGTCTCCTCAAGTTCAAACAATGTAACAGTTCAAAGGACAGTGTTATGTAAAAAAAAAAAAAAAAAAAGTACTATTAATAACAGTTATAATGCTGGTGTGTTATGTTGAGCTTTATAGAAGGTGGACACTTTTCTTGTTTTTTTTTTGCTGTTTGTAAAAAAAAAAAAAAAAAAAAAAATTTAAAAAAAAAAAAAAAAAAAAAGGGAGATGTCATGATATGTAATAGATAAGTAACCTATTGCTACCCGTAATGAGGAATGTAATGTTGGGGTTACTGGGCGGGGCACAGACAGATAAAGATGTCACGGCTATAACACAGACCTGTCTCGTGTCGTTACTAAAGCATCATCACAAAACAGACATAACTAACTTGAAAGCTCTCTACAATACAGTGAGATATCTATTATTTACCGTCCCCAAGGTGTCTGTGAGACTCTCTGCCAATAGCATTGTGTGTTGTTGGTTCTGGTCCAATTGCATAACCTGTAACTGATTCACTGGGCTGTGTGCCTGAACATACAGACCAGGACAGTTCTGCCCATGGAGAGATAGTGGATATTCAGCTTGCTTCATCTCTTCACCTCCTGTGCCTTAGTCGGGTGCTGGTTTACCCCAAACGGGTTGATGTACGGAGAGTTTGGCCACTCCGCGTCGGAGGGAGGACATTACTGACCTCGTCTGGCCGGTCACCATGACGATGTCATTCATGACCCGTTGATCAGCACCTGCTGAGACAGCTTGTAGCCTTCACAAGGCTAAACACACACACACACAGCTTACACACGGCCAAACACACACACCCAGACAGCTAAACCTAAGAGGCTCGGGAACAGCTATGATTAAACATTTCAACGGGGAGCAATTTCGCCGGAGGAACACAATGTTCTTTGTGTTGAGTGAAAGGTCTGTAGAAGGTTCCTTATTAAAGGACCTACGTGGTTTCCAAGTCTCAGGGAGTTGTACTGTGGTGTTGTCTGGTAATATACAGATGCTGGCCAAACACGAGGAGAACAAAGGCCTTATGAAAAAATGGCAGTGGGAAAGAATGGCCAGGGGGCGTGTTTAGAGGGAGGCTGGGAGAAAGGAGGAGTTTGACCGTTTGATGGGGGAGAGACGGGGGGGGCAGTAGGAGGCCAGGGGCCAGGAGGAGGCCAGGAGGAGGCCAGGGGGAGGCCAGGGGCCAGGAGGAGGCCAGGAGGAGGCCAGGAAGTTGAAACGGGGTGGTGAGTTACCCAAAATAGCTAAACACTCCAATACATCCCCCCCGTTCTGTCCCTACAAGGGGGTATATAAAGACCGTTTGTGGTTGAACACTGCACACCTCATTCCACAGGGGTCAAAGTTCACGAAGGGGGGTGAAGGGTCAGAAGGAGCCCTCTGGCTGTGGGGCTGTTTAAAGTTAAGCCGTGAGGTTCCAGAATTTAGGACGTCTCGGAAAAAGTCCAGAGTTATGAACATGAAGAGATGGTTTTCACTTTGGAAATGAGGCCCGGAATACATTATAGAATTTACATATGTTTGTTTACGTCATGTCAAGGCTGGACTTGGACTAAATTAGGTTCTACTACTGTTTACATTCAGGTACAAGAGATTGCTGTGATGGATCCAAACCACTCCAGATACGCGGTCATATATCTTATTACACCTCAACAGTAATATGCCGTCCCACTACACAACACGAACCACCACATTTTTATTGAATTTATTGGTTTCTCTCTACCGTTCCTCCTCTCTCCATTTCTCCTCTCCCTCTCTCCATTTCTCCTCTCTACCGTTCCTCCTCTCTCCATTTCTCCTCTCCCTCTCTCCATTTCTCCTCTCTACCGTTCCTCCTCTCTCCATTTCACCAAGACCTTTCACAACTAACCAGCCCACATGGAGTATTTAAACGAAAGATTCCGCCAATCCCGAGAGAAATTTCTCTCCGGTGTTTATTATCGAGGAGTTCAGTGTCACGGCCGCTGAATCTAGTTGGTGGTCTGCTGTAAAGCCACATCGTTCAAGGAGTTTCCTTTCTACCTCGGAGAACATGGAACCCATTACCGGCCCGGGTCGGGTTCCGATGAGACCTCTGGGTTCCTCCGGTTAAACGGAACACCAATTAAAGCCTAATTCAATTAAAGGTGTATTCGATTTCAGACAGGAAAAGGGGTTGGTTGAAGACTTCAGGTTGTCATGGGAACCGAAAGCTAAACAGGATGCTGCACTAGAAGGGCCCATGTTGTGGACCACAGAGGAACGTTCAGTACCGTGTTGAATCCTATCCCGCCGGGCTTCACCAGTGGACTCACACATATAATTGGTGTGTGTGTTGTCCAAACCCGGTAAACGGGTACTTCAGCGCCAACACACACGACCACAAGGACATTCGCCCATTAATACGTTTTCAATTTCTGCTCAGCATATTTCCTGGTCTTTCTACTGGCATAATCGTCTCGAGGGAAACGATCCGTATTTGGTCCAGTTCTCGTCATCTGGGGCTCAGTGGCTGTTCGTGGGGGGAAAAGTGATATCCCTACCAAGTGCTTTGTGCCGTGGAAACGGTGTCATCTGCGCCAGGACGTTAGCCTGAATAGTTGTTATATAAAAGACAAAAGTCTCACAGTGGCGAAGTAAACTCAGTCAATGGATTTTAATACAAAACCAAACCAATGTGGACTGTAAAAGTGTTTAATTCTCGCCTATAGGACCAAGAGACAGTTAATATTCCCGACTGTGTCTGGATGTCAGAATGCAAATACGGGCGCTTACCACAGTTTATAACATTAACACATACATGCGAAAATCCAACTAAAGGCATATAAAAAATATGCAGGGCAACCTAACCCTAACCCAATGAATTGGTTTTACTATGTCAGATGCCATTTTAGCTCAGTACTGAGTTGATATTTATTATCTTTACCAAATTATCAACAGGAGCCAAATTCAGACTCGGTTATTGTGTGTGCATGTGTGTGTGTGTTTGTGTCTGTTTGTGCATGTGTGTGTGTGTGTGCATGTGTGTGTGTGTGCATGTGTGTGTGTGCGTGTGTGTGTGCGCGTGGGTATGTGTGTGTGTGTGTGTGTGTGTGTTAGGTGACGCACTAGGCCCTGCTGTTATTGGAACCTCATTTTCATCTGGAATAAATCAAATGTTTTTTTTTGTGCGATGAATGAGCTATAATGGTTAGAGTTATTTTAGTGCAATGAATGAGATAATGCCTAACTATTTTGTGTCGGTCTTCGATGCACATGTCTGATGTTACTCCTTTAAATTCCCAATGAGGAAAGGCTTATCATTTTAATTTTAATTCTTTAATTTTTGTTACACAATCATATCAAAAACATATTTGCATTTTTATACAAATATGAAACAACACCAACACGAATAAAGGCAAACGGCTTCCTAAGATAAATATGGAAAGAAAACAAAGCAAAGTATTTCAAACATTTCTTGTTTTAATGCTTTATAAAACCTATTCCAGTTAAGCTTTATAATACAGTGGATAAATGAGCACATGGTTCTTGGTTTCTGTTGGACGATTGAGAGAATGAGAAAACAGACATAAAAATAGAATAGACCTGTAGAGCCGGTCTGGTGGTGGTGTCACATTAATTAATCTTTTGACATAATTCATAGGGGTTCAACCAACGAAGACTTTTATTTTGGAGTTTTACTGAAAAAGGCAAAAGAAAGAGTGCAAAAGAGAGAAGGTAAGAGTAGAGAGTTGAGAGAGAGAGAAAGAGAGAGAGAGAGAGAGAGAGAGCGAGAGAGAGAGAGAGATTTGGTTAGAGAAACAAGAGAGAGAGTGATGGGGGAGAGACAGCAACAGACAGAGTTCAGGAAAGAACAAATGACAAAAATCAAAAGCAAAAGAATGAGACAAAAAAGAAAACAGCAAAACTACATTTATTAATGACACAATACAACCTCATAGTGCACCAGAAAGGAAACATAACAAAAAGGAAATATATCTTAACAGCCAATCAAAATAGCTCCAGAAACACTGTAAAGAACCTTTCTGACGGAAGGAAACGCCAATGGGAGAGACAGAGCCCCAGGCCGACGCGATCAGAAAAATACAGGGAAAGAAAGACAATTAAAAAGAGAGGAAGAAAATAGACACAGAGGAACCAAAACAATAAAAAACGACTAAAGACAAAAGCGCCACCGTAACTAGAAAGCTAGGAAACTACCGGTTCGCCCGTCTGTGACACATGTAGTAAATTGGTCTTAGAGCCTGTGAACCGTCTTGGTGGTTTCGGCATGTGTGCGCCACTTTAATAGCTCAGTGTTCACAGCCACCGAGCTTAAAGAAGCTTTTCCAAGCGTTCGGAAAGTGCCTGATTCATGCTTTAGGACCAATGGCAGTGCAAGTCTGTCATATCGGGACATACTGTGACACATCGTGACATATCTTAACTGGGCTATAAGCTTGTGTTACATGATGGACAAAATTGGGGTCAATTTAATGTCAATTCAGTCAATAAAAAGTCATATTTGAAATCAAATTAGTCTTGGCCGGCTTTCGCCTAACTTGCAACAAACTTTTCCACATCAACCCTGTACATCATCAACACTTCTGAGAGCAACGACACCGAGCGAACAGCTTGAGAGCAACAGCAAATCCCACAGTGAAAGAAAGTACAAAAAACATGTTACAAAAGCACATAAAACTGGCCCTGGTGTTAAGTCAGACGCTTAGAACTGGGGTCACAAGGCAAGTAGGTAGCAGTCACTCTCCTCGCTGTCCCCCTTGTCCCAAATGTTTTTCACAGCAAGAGGATAATGTCTTGAGCCATCTTTTTCCCATAGTACCATCTTTACAGAACTTGTCAGTACCTCAGGCTTTCATCAGTGCAAATAGTCCTGGATCAGAGGTTCCGCACTCTCTCCAGGTAGTGGCCTTGCCTGTGTTTCCGTTCTACCATCGTCCCCATACGTTCGCCCCCTACCGTGTAAAAGCACTTTTACAGCACAGTTGTGTGTCAATGCGAGAAGGCACTTCCGTCATCAGTCCCGTTATACGATAAGACTCCCGTTGGCATGCCGATTGCACGTTGTGTTTAAATACTGGTCGGGTTCCCTATTGGTTTGGAAGACCTAAAGCCTTTCGCTGTCCTAACGAGATAGCGTCTCTGCACCCATTGGCACGGGTGACTGGCGTTCTATTGCCCTCTCGGGGCGCCTGCCGTTCCACAGCTTTCAATGACAGCGAATGCATTTGGTCTCTTGGAGAAATGCGAGAAAATCCATTAAAGTCAACGAACTTTAGAAATACGACGGATTCAAGGTTGCCACGTTGTTATTGGACGGAACGTTTCCCTGCACCTGCATGAGGGGAACCTCGTATTCAGAAGCACCGTTTTGGGGATGTGACGTTCCACCGTTTTGTGGCACAGTGGAGTCAAACGTGGCGATGGCCTCTCCCTTGGGAGTCGGCGAGACCACGGTTCCCCCGGCGCCGTTTTCCAGACAGATCTTAACGCCCTCGAGTTCCATCGGGCCGGTTTCGCCCGGCTCCAGGCCCGCGTGGGCCGCCTTAGCCCGCCTCCTCCTGAGGAAGAGCACCAGACCGGCCAGCACGGCCACGCCCATGACCAGGGCAAGTGCCGCCATCGCCGGGATTAGGGTGTGCGTGAGCTGGCCCTGGTCGTCCACGCGAGGCTCCAGGGATGAACTCTGCGGGCCGCCCTCCGTGCGGGCCTCCATACACGACTCGGCATCGGCCGCACTAACTCCTCCGTCGCCGCCGGCTCCGCCCACTATCACCCTCTCCTCCAATGGGCTGGCGCACACAGAGTAGGTGGAGTTGGGCCGAAGCCCTCGGAGGGTGTATTCGCTGTAGGAGGCGGGGACGTTGAGGTGCATGGGGCGCCGGTCATGCCCAGAGAGGTTGCGATAGGTCAGCTTGATCCCGCGGATGTGCGGCCGAGTCCTCATGAAACCGTGGAGGTCGACGAGGATGGACGTGGAGGTCACCAGGCGCGAGCCGATGTCGTCCCGATCAGAGGTCAACACGGGAGCGAGCACGGAGGCCGACTCCTCGGGGGTGGCTGGCGGGCGAACAGGGGGCTTGTGGTTGGACAGGTTCTCACAGTAGAGGCCCGTGGTCCCCCTGAGACAAATGCATACCAGCTGGCCCGAGTGGTCGAAACGGCAGTTGCCCCCGTTGAGGCAAATGCTCGGCGGGCAGATGTGGTTCTGGTCACCCTGGTCGCCGTATACGGAGGTCGGTAAAGCCGGAGGCGGGGCAGGCGGGCGGTTCTCGCCATCCGTCCCGTCCGAAGGCGGTTCATCGCTGGGGAAGGGCGGAGGAGGGGGAATGTCGTTGGTGTGGGTGGTGCCCGGAGACGTAGCTGGCATCGGGGGCACGGGGGTACTTTCGTCTTTCAAAACATCCAACGCGACCGTGGTCGCCGACGAACACTCAAAGTCTTGACGCTCTAATTCCTCCAGCACCTGAAACCAGACAGATATTACACACAGAAACAGCACACACATTTATTTCAGAGAAAATATTTAACACGTTCGGTATTTTCATAGTGATGAAACCGTTCACGGGATTGGATACGACACCTTGCCAGCGTTCAGCAGAGGAAAGTGACAGCGGGTTTCGTTAGTGCGTCCCAGATTCACATTAGAGTCCCTCAACCAGGCGGGAAACCAGGCTAGCGGACAGAGACAGTTGAAGGGGTTTTTGGCCACGGTGAGTTGGCTCAGCTTGGGGAAGAGCTGGAAGAAACTCTGGGGGAAGCCTTGGAGGTTCAACTCGCTGAGATTCAAATCCTGGAGACTGACCATGGTCTAGAATGAAAGACGGATGAATGCGTAGAATGGAGAATTATGTAGTTGTTTTAGAATATATGCGAATCATGCCAATAGCATATATTCGTAATGGATGTACAAAACGACGTACCTGGAAGTCCTCAATTCGGAGTTCCCCTATGGGGTTGGAGGCCAGACTGAGTGTAATGAGTCCCCGTTTGTCCTTCAGGGCTTCAGGAATTTCCTCCAGTTTGTTCTCGGACACATCCAGGTCGTGCAGGTTACCCAGGGAGGCCATCAGATCCGAGTCCAGGTTGGTGAGCCCCAAATCGGCCACTCTGAGCGACTCAAGCCGGGGTGTCTGGAGGTCTCGAGGACCCAGGTCGGGAAGATAGTTAAAGCTAAGATCGAGGAGGAGGAGAGCGGGCAGACGGAGCGTCGGTAGACTCGTCAGTTTGTTACCCTGGAGCTTAAGTTCCAGGAGACCCTCTAGGCCATTGAAAGCCTCCATTTGGATGCTCTCAATGCCGTTACCGTGGAGATAAAGCCTCTCAAGATGCACCACTCCAGCGAAGCTGAACTTGGAGATGTGGATGATGTGGTTATTGGACAAATCTAGATTCTGAAGAGAAACTAGAGGTCCAAAGACTCCGTCGGGGACCTTCGTGAGTTTGTTCTGTGACAGGTCCAGCATCCTTAGTTCTCCCAAACCTGAAAAACAAGAAGGTCTTGGGTTAAAAGCAGAATCCCCCATCGCTGGTTACCCTAAACCACATGTTTGAAACTATGTAGCTCGTAGGCCACCTACCTGCGAAGTCATCCGGGGATAAGGTGTCAATGCCGTTCTGGAAGACGTAGAGATCACTGACGGACGAAGGGAGGTTAGGGGGGATGACGTGGGACTGACGTGAAACACAGAAGATCGTTCCTTGGCTTGGACACGAGCAGCCCTCTGGACAGTCAGAGCTGGAGTGGACGAAGGAGGACGAGCAGGCGAGGAAGACAATGAGGAAGGATAGCATTGTGCTGGAGCGGTGTCCGACTGTGGAAGATGAGAAAAAAAGCCAGGTTAAAAAACACCACATGCAAGTACAGAAGTAACCAGTAACACAGCCACGTGACCTTTATTCCTCTGAACTCTGACCTCTGACCCATGACCCCATACAGGCCACAACATAACACCAAAACACCACATGCATGGTACAGACATAACCAGTAACACAGCCACGTGACCTCTAGTCCTCTGAACTCTGACCCATGACCCCATACAGGCCACAACATAACACCAAAACACCACATGCATGGTACAGACATAACCAGTAACACAGCCACGTGACCTCTAGTCCTCTGACCTCTGACCCATGACCCCATACAGGCCACAACATAACACCAAAACACCACATGCATGGTACAGACATAACCAGTAACACAGCCACGTGACCTCTAGTCCTCTGAACTCTGACCCATGACCCCATACAGGCCACAACATAACATCGTATGTTTGATATGAATGTCATCAAGTCAACTAAATTTGAGCTACATTCATTGTTTTCTTGGTGAGCACACATCCCCTGGATGAGAAGGTCTGGTTGAGGTTCTGTCTCTGGCCACCCATAGGCTGTGAGGTAGGGTGAGAGTGTGTGTGTGTGTGTGTGTGTGTGTGTGTGTGTGTGTGTGTGTGTGTGTGTGTGTGTGTGTGTGTGTGTGTGTGTGTGTGTGTGTGTGTGTGTGTGTGTGTGTGTGCGTGTGCGTGTGTGTGTGTTTATGGTAGAGTCTCCAGCCTATGAAACCAAGTCTGTCTCTGTACGTCTGGACACCCACGGCCACACGGCTATTTCACACAAACACCAGCTGTGGAGCAGGGAGTGTGTGGAAAGGAGTGTGCACCGCACACACACACACACACACACGCGCACACACACACACACGCGTGCACACACACACACACACATAGAGAATCACATGTGGGCTCAAATTCCGTCAATTTACACCCATTAAAATAATAATTTAACCGAACATTTATCGTAACCGTAGCTTAACTTCAATAACTTCACCTAAATGCCTAACTTAACCCCAACCCAACCTTTGTGTAGAGTTAACTCCAAATAGCATGATGCTTTCTGTGAAATGTTCTTACTGAGAATCAGAGAGAGTGAAGCAGACAGAGCGAAAGTATCAGAGATTCAGGGAGAGAATCAGCGAAAGAATCAGACAGAAAGAAAGTATCAGAGAATCAGGGAGAGAATCAGAGAGTGAATCAGACAGAGCGAAAGTATCACAGAATCAGAGATTGAATCAGACAGAGCGAAAGTATCACAGAATCAGAGAGTGAATCAGACAGAGCGAAAGTATCACAGAATCAGAGAGTGAATCAGACAGAGCGAAAGTATCACAGAATCAGAGAGTGAATCAGACAGAGCGAAAGTATCACCGAATCAGAGAGTGAATCAGACAGAGCGAAAGTATCACAGAATCAGAAGTATCAGAGATTCAGGGAGAGAATCAGAGAGTGAATCAGACAGAGCGAAAGTATCAGAGAATCAAGGAGAGAATCAGAAAGAAAGAAAGTATCAGAGAGAGAGAGAGAGACAGAGAATCAGGGAGAGAGACCCTACACACTTGGGACTTAGCTAAAGTTACAGAGATGACCAGGGTCTCCATATAGCGCTGTATCCGTATCACCTACATGTATACCTACAGCAGTCCATCGTAGGTAATCTGCCATTTGGATGCAGTTAGTAAGTATATATACTCTACACACAAGTGTGTGTGTGTCAGTGTGTGTGTGTGTGTCTGTTTATGTCTGTGTGTGTGTGTCCGCGTGTGTCTGCGTGTTGAAATCTAAAAGCTTAACAAGATTCCCTCTACACATCAGGAGGTATTGGGCTTGTGATAATAAATATCTCTTGAGTTCAAAGATCTGTGTGTGTGTGTGTGTGTGTGTGTGTGTGTGTGTGTGTGTGTGTGTGTGTGTGTGTGTGTGTGTGTGTGTGTGTGTGTGTGTGTGTGTGTGTGTGTGTGAGAGCGTGTGCGTGTGTGAGCGTGTGCGTGTGAGCGTGTGCGTGTGCGTGTGTGAGCGTGTGAGCGTGTGAGCGTGTGAGCGTGCGTGTGTGTGTGTGTTGCAATGTTCCAGCCAGCAGGACACGGTTCGTGGTGGGTGGTGAGATGGGAGTAGGTGATGTGAAGCCCTAGTTGCCATGTAACGACAGATATGGGATCAGCTCTCTGCCAAAACCACATCCGCATTAACCATCTGAGGAAATAATTCAATCTGATCTAAGATCAGCTGACCCTGCCCAAATTCGTCGAGGGACCAATTAATCTGGACATTGCCTGAAGGAGCGACTGCATCACATCCAGGTCAAAAGTCAATTGTGTTTGCTGCATTCTCCTAAGAGTTCATACCTATGAAAGAGTAGCTAAAGACCCAGAGCCAATCAGCCAATCAGGCTCATGCATCTACAGAAAATAAAATGTTTTGAGTTCTTATCTTTAGACACAGAGTGGTTTACTAGAGAGTAGAGACACGCAGTAAAAATAAAACCTTTGATTTGAAGTGCAGCCCTGTGGAGTCAAAGAACTATATGAGCCTGATTCACAAGGCAAAACACCTATGTAGCGCATTACTGAGAGTCTTAACCAACCAGAAAGACCACCGACCGGGATTTAATGTCTCTGGTGATGGTCACAGAGCTGTGTGAGGGAATCAGGAAGTCAGACTGTATTGGTATTATAGGATGTATAGATATTCCATCAAAGATAGAAGTTGATGTATTTAAGGTTCAGTCTGTTGTAGATATGGATGTGTGATTTCTCTTTTCCTGGGTTGTGTGTCTGTCTTGGCTCACGTATTTGACATGTGCCGCACACGCACACGCACACACACGCGCACACACACACACACACACACACACACACTCTTTCTCTCTGTTTTTCTTGCCAATACCTCCCCTCCTTCACCAAGGCTGCAGGGGTCAGCAGTTGGACAGAAACCTGAGATGTTTCATTAAAGTGAAGAAGTGAAGGGGCCGAGCTCCTGTCTCCTGTCTCCTGCCCTCCTTCGGCGTCCCTCTCTCGTCTCCCTTCACCTCCTCCCCCTCCTCATAACGCAGGGAGATCTGGGTCTAAACCGACCTGGCATGACTGGAATTTGCAATAATCTTCATCCACAGAGTTGGACTATGCCGAGAGAGTGGTGGGGGGGGGGGCAGACGAGGAAGAAGAGAGAAAGAGAAGAACGAAAGAACGAGAAGAAAGAACGAGGGACAGTAGGGCGAAAGACCAAGGCCTCAAAAAGATGATTGAAAGGTAAAGGCGACAGGAGGTTGGAACTAGTCTGATTTGTCACATCTCTCTCTCTCTCAGCCAAAATGACAAGCCTGAACATATCCGTTATCCTGTTGGCAGCGTGGGTTTCCCCGCCACGTTCGACGCTGTCTCCCAATGTGATTCAGCGTTTCGATTCAGCGTTTCGATTCAGCGTTTTCGATTCAGGGTTTCACCAAACATTTGTGGCGAAGGCCACAAATGTTTTGACACCCGTCGGGGACAGGAAGCACCTCGTACAATGTGTCGCCAGGCTGCCCACGACCTCTGACCCGGCGCTGTCGCTCACCAGTTGCTTTGCCTCGGTCTGTGACAGCCCGGCGTTCTGAACGATCAGCCTGTGAACCTGCCGGCCGTGACTCTCAAATACCGGATCTGCCAGTTGCACCGACACCGGGGCTGTCTGGTCGTGCTGGTATGTTAGGACCTGGTCAGCTACTGTCTGCAGGTCACCAGGGCCCACATCCACTGGTGAGCAGCTACACTATGGTGAAACACCTGGGAGATAGATTGGCTTATGGTGGGACCTGTTACCTGTTGTATAGTGGGAGGGGGAGAGGGGGGGAGAGGGGTAAGGGAGAGGGGTAAGGGAGAGACAGGAAGTGAGAGAAGACAGGATGTCTTCATAGGCTGGAGACTCTACCATAAACACACACACACGCACACGCACACACACACACACACACACACACCACACACACACACACACACACACACACACACAAACATTTGAATGTAAGAAAGACAGAGTGATAAAAGGGTCGGAAATGTGTGTTTATTTATATATAAATATTTTTTGAGCGTTTCTTCTCATTTGATTTCAACAGGCTAGTTGGTCCCACTCTTCAATCGATTAGCATAACTTGCTGCTATATCTACATTCTGGAGTTTTGCTGGTAACAACTTCCTGGCCCTGGTCGTGACAAACTAACTCCAAATCAAATCCACCTGTTTGTCTCAAATTAATTCTGATATTACTTCTTAGAAAAACGCGGCTAGTAAAGGACTTTTAAAATTCAGAGAGAGATCAAATAGAAGGGAAATAGGGCAGAGGGATGAAAGAATGGAAGGATGAAAGAATGGAAGGATGAAAGAATAGAAGGATGAAAGAATGGAAGGATGAAAGAATGGAAGGATAAAAGAATGGAAGGATGAAAGAATGGAAGGATGAAAGAATGGAAGGATAAAAGAATGGAAGGATGAAAGAATGGAAGGATGAAAAAATGGAAGGATAAAAGAATGGAAGGATGAAAGAATGGAAGGATGAAAGAATGGAAGGATGAAAGAATGGAAGGATGAAAGAATGGAAGGATGAAAGAATGGAAGGATGAAAAAATGGAAGGATAAAAGAATGGAAGGATGAAAGAATGGAAGGATGAAAGAATGGAAGGATAAAAGAATGGAAGGATGAAAGAATGGAAGGATGAAAGAATGGAAGGATGAAAGAATGGAAGGATGAAAGAATGGAAGGATAAAAGAATGGAAGGATGAAAGAATGGAAGGATGAAAGAATGGAAGGATGAAAGAATGGAAGGATGAAAGAATGGAAGGATAAAAGAATGGAAGGATGAAAGAATGGAAGGATGAAAGAATGGAAGGATGAAAGAATGGAAGGATGAAAGAATGGAAGGATAAAAGAATGGAAGGATAAAAGAATGGAAGGATGAAAAAATGGAAGGATAAAAGAATGGAAGGATGAAAGAATGGAAGGATGAAAGAATGGAAGGATGAAAGAATGGAAGGATGAAAGAATGGAATTATGTAGGGATGAAAGAATGTTTATTTACCATGTCCCGTTGTATCTTCCCTTTCTTTCTCTCGCTCATGTTTTATTTGTTTTTATTCCCTGTATCCATGTGATCACTTTTAAACCACACAACAGAATGATGGTTTGCTTGTTAACACATTGATCGAAGAGACAAAAACTCTGTGAAATGGGAAAGGTCAAAGGGGCTGTTGTTACCACATAGCTGATGTGTATAAAGAAACAACGGACTCAAGCTGTCCCAAAATGCCATCACTGAAATGAGTGAAAAAAATGTTTATGGGAAATGAAAGCATGTTTTTCTGAGGGAAACTCCCAATGAAATTCCACGTTTTTTTATCCCTAGTCTATGAATTTCAAAAGATCTACGTCTGCCGAACGGAAATAACTGGCATCTCCTTGAATAAAGTCAGAGCTGCCCGTGTGTGTTTTTTTTTTGCAACACACAGCTGCAGCTGGATTGAGTTACCCAGGGTGCAGTGGGGCCGTCTCTCACTGCGACAACAACGCCCCGTAAACTTTTGTCCTCCGAGTGAGACAAAGATAGAGACGAGAGATCAGGAGGAGGAGAGAGGGATAAAGAAACAGGGGAGTGAGAGAGAGTGAGAGAGAGAGAGAGAGTGAGAGAGAGAGAGAGAGAAGAAAGAGTGGGGAGAGCGTTCAGGGGGGAGACAAGAAAAAGTAGAGGGAAAAGGATACAGAGAAAGGAGGGAGAGAGAAAATGTGAAGGTAAGAAGGACAAAATGAATTTGTCTGCGGTGTCAGGCGGACTGAGACTCTAGGCAAGAAAATCCATTATTACAAACCCCAGAGTGCAAACAAAGCTTGTGATTGGTCAACACACAGACCACACGACGAGGAACAGGCCCAACAAAGATTGTCAGTTTATACCCAAGTTTCTTTCCTTCTCTACGAGACTTGTGTTGTTACGGAAACTAAACATTACAATGAAACCGAAACCAAACATACGACTAAGGTCTCCTGGGGCCTGCGATTGATCGGCCGATTACACCAAGAACGATGATCCAATCATCCAATCGAGGGAAGTGGCTCTACGAAACGTTCTGATCCCCATATAATAAATATCCTGGAAATGCTTGTTCTTTTGGTGAAAAAACAACCTAAGGGGCCCTAGTTTGTACCGAGTATGAACACTTGACGTGATTGGGTCAGCCAAAAGCCTGAACCTACGATTTGGGGCAGAGGTACAGAAGGATAATAAAAAACATGCCTGAAGGTGCTTTGATGGGGCTCGGGTTTAGCAGGGTTTTGGTGGAGCCTCACTCCACCCTCCCAATAGTGATATATCCTCTTACCAGTTGGCTTTTAAAGCAGTTTTGCAGTAAAAAACAACCTTGTTAAAAAATCCTAAACAAATCAGAACTGGTTTTATGGAGTTCAACTCCGGAGACCGACAGAGAACGGCAAGGTTGTCCGTCAATTAGATATTGTGTGAAGGGAATTTTGAGACGGATCGGTTTGACATTTAACGTTTAATGTTACAGTAACTAGCAGTGCTGCCATCTTAGGTTTAGTTCTTTAATATATTCCTGACCCCAATTTCACACCAATTATCTACTCAATTTGCAGCACATAAAGACCATGTCATTGACATTGATGAGACCCACAAAGTATTGTCTATTATCCTTCACTATTAAAACAACAACACTAACATTCAAGTCCAGACCTGCACTTATCCATGATTTTTTACACAACACCTCTCTATTTAAACCATCCAATAAGACACTCCAGACACTCCCCACACACCAAACATTTCAGAAATTTCTCACACGCCAAACACGGCAGACGTTCTTTACACTGTTAAACACTCTCAACACAAAAAACCTTCTCCACACTACGAACACTCTAAAACACTCTCAACACATCAGACATTCTTCACACTATGAACACTCTTAAACACTCTCAACACGACAGACATTCTCCACACTACGAACACTCTTAAACACTCTCAACACGACAGACATTCTCCACACTACGAACACTCTTAAACACTCTCAACACGTCAGACATTCTCCACACTACAAACACTCTTAAACACTCTCAACACGACAAACATTCTCCACACTCCGAACACTCTAAAACACTCTCAACACGACAGACATTCTCCACACTACGAACACTCTTAAACACTCTCAACACGACAGACATTCTCCACATTCTTAACACTCTAAAACACTCTCAACACGACAGACATTCTCCACAAAACAAACACTCTAAAACACTCTCAACACGTCAGACATTCTCCACACTACGAACAATCTTAAACACTCTCAACACAACAGACATTCTCCACAAAACAAACACTCTAAAACACTCTCAACACGTCAGACATTCTCCACACTACGAACAATCTTAAACACTCTCAACACGACAGACATTCTCCACACTACGAACACTCCTAAACACTCTCAACACGACAGACATTCTCCACACCCTGAACACTCAACACACAATCACCTGCGACACACTCCAACCTGAAACTCGTCTCACCAAACGTGTGCACGACACACTCCCAAGAGCCTGTTTCAGACAGGGACACGCACGCCCATAAACACACTCACCCATTTGTTAGTTTTCTAGGGTAGAATTTCAATGCTTGTACTAAACTGTTGCTGTTCAGGGGCCTGTACAAGAAGAAAGGTGGAAGAAAGAGGGACAAAGAATGAGAGAGGCCGGCTGACATGGGTTACACCAGAATTACACCTGGATCGGGTTGCTGTGTCTCTCAGCAGCCCGGAGGAGGACGGAGGGGGGAAGAGGGGAGGAAGGAAGAGAGAGGAAGGGAGAGAGAGGAAGAGAGATAAAGGAAGAGGAAAGGAGAGTGAGAGAGAGACGTATAGAGAGAGAGAAAGGAAGAGAAAAAGAGAGTGAGAGAGAAGAAGATAGAAGGAAGAGAGAGGAAGAAAGTGAGAGACAGAAAAAAAGTGTGTGAGAGAGAGGGGAAGATAGAGTAAGGGAGAGAAAGGAATATAGAGAGGTGGAGAGAGAGAGAGAGAGAGCGAAAGGAAGAGAGAGACAGAGAAAAAGAGAGTGAGAGAGAGAGAAAAAAAGAGGGAGGAAGACAGAGGAAGAGAGAGAGAGGGAGAGAGAGAGACTGCATTAGAATCATCCGACTCATCAGAATCATCAGAATCTTCTTAATAATTACAATCATCAGAATCATCAGAGTCATCAGAATCATCAGAGTCATCAGAGTCATCAGAGTCATCAGAATCATCAGAATCATTAGTCATCACTCATCAGAGTCATCAGAATCATCAGAGTCATCAGAGTCATCAGAATCATCAGAATCATTAGTCATCACTCATCAGAGTCATCAGAATCCTCAGAATCATTAGTCATCACTCATCAGAGTCATCAGAGTCATCAGAGTCATCAGAGTCATCAGAGTCATCAGAGTCATCAGAATCATCAGAATCATTAGAATCATTAGTCATCACTCATCAGAGTCATCAGAGTCATCAGAGTCATCAGAGTCATCAGAGTCATCAGAATCATCAGAATCATTAGAATCATTAGTCATCACTCATCAGAGTCATCAGAATCATCAGAATCATTAGTCATCACTCATCAGAGTCATCAGAGTCATCAGAGTCATCAGAGTCATCAGAGTCATCAGAGTCATCAGAGTCATCAGAGTCATCAGAATCATTAGTCATCACTCATCAGAGTCATCAGAATCATCAGACTCATCAGAGTCATCAGAATCATCAGTATCATTAGAATCATCAGAATCATTAGAATCATTAGTCATCACTCATCAGAGTCATCAGAGTCAACCATCTCTCTCTCGCTCTCTCTCCGAGACCAACAGGTTCTGCCGCATCATAACATAACTCACAGAAACACATTCACACACAGACAGTCCGAGCTGACGTTCTGTGTTCTCCTGTTTCCGTGCTGAACTCTGGGCTCTTTCCATTTATTGATTTAGTTTATTTTTCAAGCATGCAGTTGGCTAAGCATTCACCTGCTATAACCTGCGATTTAAAAAAAAGAAACCTCGATCAATCAAGAGAGAGTGAGAGGAAGAGTGAAAGGTGGCGTAAAGGAGAGGGAGATTTTGAATAAACACAGAGTAGTTACACAGCAGAAACAATTAGTCACACTGACAAAGTCAGAACCAGAAGTTTCTAAACCCGGCTTAACTTGACGTGTGGCACAGGTAGTTGACAGAGGTTAATAAATGGCTCGGCGCGGTCTTTAATTAGGGCGAGGCTAGTTTTGTCCCAGACGCCATATAGGAGGAGGACCAGACAGGAAATAGGTGTGAAGACAGTCACGCTGTTGCATTCTATTACTATTTATAACCGTTTATAAATAGAACAATAAGAAGTCCTAACCTGCTGAGGTCACTTGACTAACATAAAGAACGATAGACCTAACAAATGTTAATGTAAAGACATCACAGGTTATACTGTCATGTAATAGAGATAATGTAAGGAGATCACAGGTTATACTGTCATGTAATAGAGATAATGTAAGGACATCAGAGGTCATACTGTCATGTAATAAAGATAATGTAAGGACACCACAGGTTATACTGTCATGTAATAGAGATAATGTAAGGACATCACAGGTTATACTGTCATGTAATAGAGATAATGTAAGGACATCACAGGTTATATTGTCATGTAATAGAGATAATGTAAGGACATCACAGGTTATACTGTCATGTAATAGAGATAATGTAAGGACATCACAGGTTATACTGTCATGTAATAAAGATAATGTAAGGACATCAGAGGTCATACTGTCATGTAATAGAGATAATGTAAGGACATCACAGGTTATACTGTCATGTAATAGAGATAATGTAAGGACATCACAGGTTATACTGTCATGTAATAGAGATAATGTAAGGACATCACAGGTTATATTGTCATGTAATAGAGATAATGTAAGGACATCACCGGTTATACTGTCATGTAATAAAGATAATGTAAG
>CM055741.1:6144222-6149402 GCA_029465975.1 Dallia pectoralis
CTCTCATCTGACAAAAACATGGTTTATTTACAACACCACAGGTTCAGAGAGCCACTGGGTCGTCTGAAGGGGGAGGAGGTCTTAAACAGGAAACTAACAGTGAGGGGTGGCTCGGGAAATTTAACAAAGAGTTTAGAAAAATCTTTTGTCTTCTTCCTGTGGCAAACATGTCATCTACACTAAAATACAAAACGTCAAGTGTGATTATAAATGAATAGCGAGAAAGTATTTACTGAAAAACAAAGTTCCCAAATCATCCTGTCAGTCTAAAGCTGTTCCTGAGGTAAATAAACACACGTTACACATTAAAGCTGTTCCTGAGGTAAACAAACATCACACATTAAAGTTGTTCCTAAGGTAAACAAACATCACACATTAAAGCTGTTCCTGAGGTAAACAAACATCAAACACTAAAGCTGTTCCTGAGGTAAACAAACATCACACATTAAAGTTGTTCCTGAGGTAAACAAACAAACATCACACATTAAAGCTGTTCCTGAGGTAAACAAACACACGTTCCTGAGGTAAACAAACACATTATAGCTGTGCGTGTTCCTACTTATTCAGCGTGCCAGATAGGTAATAGGGTGTCATACGTGTGTCATAGGACCCAGTAATAGCGGTATTTAACCGTGGTCCATTTGTAGCGTAGCCCAGGAAAGGCGCCTCTGAGGGGAACAGGTCCGCTTATGTCAACCGGAGAAACTAATTTCAACCAGCGCGTGTGTGTGTATTCATGTGCACACACACACACACACGCAGAAACACAATTTCTAAACCCTAGGCCTTCCGCATCGCCAGTTCCCGCATCGAGCATGTGTGCTGTAACTGGCTGTTCTAGAGGCACCTCAGTGACTTCTGACCCCCTAATCTGCCTGCACCCCGGGGGGGAAGGGGGCAAAGCAGGTAACAGCTGATTATTGGGGTAGAAGGCCCAGGACACTGTGTAGTGGTAGCAGTCTGCCTGCTTTAGAGAGAGAGGGGGAGGGAGAGAGAGAGAGGGGGAGAGAGAGAGTGAGAGACAAGGAGAGACCACATGCCATAACATCCAATCAGCCTGTTTCTCTGCAGCACGTCCAGACTAAGGGCTCTACAGAGGGTCTCAGAGCAGAGCAGGTCACAACATATCACGATCACGATTTCTACAGTTACTGACTAGGCCATAACTACAGTCACCATAACAGCATAACTAGGCCATAATTACAGTCACCATAACAGCATAACTAGGCCATAACTACAGTCACCATAACAGCATAACTAGGCCATAACTACAGTCACCATAACAGCATAACTAGGCCATAACTACAGTCACCATAACAGCATAACTAGGCCATAACTACAGTCACCATAACAGCATAACTAGGCCATAACTACAGTCACCATAACAGCATAACTAGGCCATAACTACAGTCACCATGACAGCATAACTAGGCCATAACTACAGTCACCATAACAGCATAACTAGGCCATAACTACAGTCACCATAACAGCATAACTAGGCCATAACTACAGTCACCATGACAGCATAACTAGGCCATAACTACAGTCACCATGACAGCATAACTAGGCCATAACTACAGTCACCATGACAGCATAACTAGGCCATAACTACAGTCACCATGACAGCATAACTAGGCCATAACTACAGTCACCATGACAGCATAACTAGGCCATAACTACAGTCACCATGACAGCACGTGCAGCCGGTTGCTACAGTTAATATCTAAAGATTGGAACTGAGATCAGGTATAACGTGTATGTATTTAAGAGGAGGCTACATCTGTCACACTCTACATTTATCCAACTCACTCCAAAGTCAGAGGAGGGGGTTTTAAGGAGGCGCAACACGGAGGAGTGTACCCCTAAACCGCTCCCCAGGCAGTCTGAACTCTGAGTATCTGAGGTTCCTCTTTGATCAGGTTATCCAGGCAGTTCCTGTCGGACCCACCCCAAAGAGTGATAATTGAGGTTTGCCAAATGAAAAGAAAATATTTGGCAGAAAGGTACAGCTGATGTCTTCACACACATTTGACATAAAGAAATGGGATTTAATTCCTTCTAAACATGCGATATCATACTAAAGTGTTGCTTTGTGGTTTTAAAAAGTGTTGATTTGAACCGCTAAACATATTTGTAAATGCTTAAGCAAGGCGACGCTCACTGGACATCTGGTTCATCACGCATGGAGACGACTTCACTAAACGCTTCCACATGAACCAAGGACTGAAAATGGATTTCCTGATTTGGGGGAGGTTGGAATGAGCGACTGAGAGAAAACGGTAAAGGCAGAGATATTCAGGAAGCAGGAGAAAAAAGAACAGAGCGGGGGAGAGAGACCTGAGAGGGAGAGAGAGGCCAGAGGGGGAGAGAGAGGCCAGAGGGGGAGAGAGAGGCCAGAGGGGGAGAGTGAGACCTGAGAGGGAGAGAGAGGCCAGAGGGGGAGAGAGAGGCCAGAGGGGGAGAGAGTGACCTGAGAGGGAGAGAGAGGCCAGAGGGGGAGAGAAAGGCCAGAGGGGGAGAGAGAGACCTGAGAGGGAGAGAGAGGCCAGAGGGGGAGAGAGAGGCCAGAGGGGGAGAGAGAGGACAGAGGGGGAGAGAGAGGCCAGAGGGGGAGAGAGAGGCCAGAGGGGGAAAGAGAGGCCAGAGGGGGAGAGAGAGGCCAGAGGGGGAGAGAGTGACCTGAGAGGGAGAGAGAGGCCAGAGGGGGAGAGAGAGGCCAGAGGGGAGAGAGAGACATGAGAGGGAGAGAGAGGCCAGAGGGGGAGAGAGAGAGGCCAGAGGGGGAGAGAGAGAGGCCAGAGGGGGAGAGAGAGAGGCCAGATGGGAGAGAGAGGCCAGAGGGGGAGAGGGAGAGGCCAGAGGGGGAGAGAGACACCACAGGGGGAGAACAGAGAGAGGCCAGAGGGGGAGAGAGACCAATGGGGGATAGACCCCCCAGGGCACAGATAACCATGAATAACAGATAGTTGTTCTGCTGCAGATCATGTTGTTGATAACACTTGACCCGTGCATAAACTCTCATCTCTCTCTCTGTAGTAAATGTTCTAGTCCACTCAGACCTTTATGTTGGATTAACACACCTACACACACACACATGCACGGCCACACACCTACACACCCACACACACCCACACAGACACACACACACACACACATATGCACGGCCACACACCCACACCAACCAAATCCTCTTCACCTTGTACCTCTTAACTTCCTTCACGGGGTGATTAACCATTTGATTGTGCAGGGCTCCTCCGGTGCTCACCCCTATTTAGTTGCCATGGTGGCATGACCCAAATATTCATCATCTGACCCCTGGGATTAGTCCAAAACCAAGGGGGATTAAACCTTCGCCTCAGAGTGGCCCGGACCGAAGTGTGTGTGCGTGCCCCCGCGTGCGTGCGTGCGTGCAATCGCATCTTACACACTTCTTAATTAAATTGCTGAGGCAGCGAGTCAGGAATGTTTGCGTTTTTTCTCTCGTCCTCCTCGGACTCGATATTGCTCTTTGCTTTTCCCAGCCGTGCACTTCACGAGTGTGTTCAGGTGCCCACAGGTCGCTGGTTTTCATGTACAAGTCGTATCACAGCTCCGATGTGAAGGCAACAGACGCCCTTTAGTAGCCTACCATATAAAGGAGCGTGTTCCCCAAACGAGTTTATTGCACAACTAGACTAATAATGCGAATATTAGGGTATTAGGGTGATATTACCTTGCTATTACAAACCTGTAACCACAGCACAATGCACATGCAGTTCAAAGGTTATTACGACTATTAGTCCACATAGCAGCTGATGGGGCCGCAGTTTATTGTCTTTAAAGTAAAGTTAGGAAAGAACAAATGCATTAGGAGATTACAACTCATTGGTCGTTGGGTGACAAATATCTAATCCACTACCATATAGGCTACACAATTAAAGACATGAACTCAGACTGAACCAACAGCAACTATAAGCAATAACTTCAATATTACCTTCAAACAACCAGTATTTGTCTGGTTAGATTTAAAAAATACAATATCTGTGTATTCGTGTCTTTCAGATATTTCATCCTGGAGCCCCACATGCTAAACAGGGTGTTGACACACAAACTTAACTGATAACATGAAAGGTTACAATGACCAACTTTCAAAGTGTTCTGTAATTTGGCTGCGATGGCGAATGCAATGGGTAAATGTCACTCATATGACCGGGATATTCAGCGCTCATTGGCCATAATTGTGGCTTTAATCAATACTCCTTATAAATAAAAACACATACGTCTGACAGCATCATGCGCGTATAGAGACACACAATTTAAAAACGAACACAAAAGCACATCGTTAAATGGATCATAAACAGAGATCTTTTATAGTAACAAGCACTCGGCTTATGTCAGTCAGAGCAATGACTCTCATAAATGATCCGAGCCATATATCTCCCTGGAGCGCTGAACATACGAGGTGCCCTGAACTCAGACCTACCTGTATAGGCTGATCGCCTTGTTCACAAAGTGCATATAGGACAGTCCATGTGCGTACCATATTACGTGCCATATTGCGTACCATATTGCACAGACCCCAGAAAAAGAAATGCATGAATGTACCTACCCGAACAGATGAACCAAACTTCCCGAAAACGACTTCCCAGAAACTCTTTCCCTTGTGTCTTGGAGGCAAGTCGAGAGGTGCTCATAAAATCCGTTCAATAGCGCCCACGCACATTACCCGCAGCCTGTAGACACCCGCTGCAGCAGAACAGACTCCAAGTTGCGGTCCCGAACTCTCCTAGACTATGTGGACCCCGGGTGGAGCGCGCTTAACAATAGCGCTTATAATGAATGACACCAGTAGGAGGTTCTGGTGTGAGCGCGCCCCCGCTCTCTGTAGCGCGTGCACGCTCCACAATCTGCAATCCACCGTGCACGTGCACACACCTGTAGAGGAATTCCTCGCCGATGTCCGACGGTGTCTTTTATGTATTCATGTAAGTTCTTAAGCACAGTACACATGTCACCACGGTGGATACCCTGTATACTATACCTATTAGACATATTTTAAGTTTGCAGTACAAAAATAATCGAACACTACTATTCGGACTCAAGTGTAGAAACTAAGGTAATCTTCATGACATAATATTCACTAACTGATTCACAAATATCCGTGACTCGGCGTATATGTGTGCACCAGAGGGAGGCGTGAG
>CM055741.1:6149902-6162402 GCA_029465975.1 Dallia pectoralis
AGAAACAGCAAAATGTCAATCATGGTCATATGAACACCAGTAAGTTACCAGCCACTCAAAAATAACTCAACCATTAGAAATTCTTATAATTTTATCAACAGGAATCTGATAATATGAACACAAGTACTACATTACCTCTCAGTAGCCTTTGCTTGTTGTCAGGGGACCAGACGCTTCAGCCCCAGCAGAGGCCCGGGGACCAGACGCTTCAGCCCCAGCAGAGGCCCGGGGACCAGACGCTTCAGCCCCAGCAGAGGCCCGGGGACCAGACGCTTCAGCCCCAGCGGAGGCCCGGGGACCAGACGCCACAGATTCTGAGGCCCGGGCACCACCAATCACAATTACTAAAGTACGGTTGTTTGTTGCAGCTGCTTTTGGGACATAGGAGCCATTTAATACTGCTGGATAATTAAAGATGGTTGCAGCAGACGTATTCTGCCAAGGCAGAGTAGCCTGTTTAAAACCAGGACTATTTGGGCCAGTCACCAAATTTTGAGCATTGTGCCCGGTTACTGGCGCCGGCCCACTCTGCCCGGTTACTGGCGCCGGCCCACTCTGCCCGGTTACTGGCGCCGGCCCACTCTGCCCGGTTACTGGCGCCGGCCCACTCTGCCCGGTTACTGGCGCCGGCCCACTCTGCCCGGTTACTGCCCACTCTGCCCGGTTACTGGCGCCGGCCCACTCTGCCCGGTTACTGGCGCCGGCCCACTCTGCCCGGTTACTGGCGCCGGCCCACTCTGCCCGGTTACTGGCGCCGGCCCACTCTGCCCGGTTACTGGCGCCGGCCCACTCTGCCCGGTTACTGGCGGCTCTGCCCGGTTACTGGCGCCGGCCCACTCTGCCCGGTTACTGGCGCCGGCCCACTCTGCCCGGTTACTGGCGCCGGCCCACTCTGCCCGGTTACTGGCGCCGGCCCACTCTGCCCGGTTACTGGCGCCGGCCCACTCTGCCCGGTTACTGGCGCCGGCCCACTCTGCCCGGTTACTGGCGCCGGCCCACTCTGCCCGGTTACTGGCGCCGGCCCACTCTGCCCGGTTACTGGCGCCGGCCCACTCTGCCCGGTTACTGGCGCCGGCCCACTCTGCCCGGTTACTGGCGCCGGCCCACTCTGCCCGGTTACTGCTTCCTGGGATCCTCTCATAACATTTGCTAAAGTAGGATTACTTGTTGCTTTTATTGTGGGTACATGGGAACTATTTAGTAGTTGTGGGGAATTAAAACTGGTTGAACGTGAAGAATTCTGCTGTGGCTGAATAGCTGGTTTAATGCTTGGGTTATTTGGGCCAGTCACCAAACCTGAAGCAATGTCCACATTTACTTCCCCAGGAATTTTTGAGCCAGTCACCAGACTTGTTGAGGTGCTGGAGCTGGTTGCTTGTGGTGCAGTTTGGGAAATGTAGTTATAGACACCTATTGAAAACAAAATAGAAAGATGTAAAAACATTTACCTTACAAAGATCAATCCACTGAATCTGATATTTGAACTCACCAGTTGGAGAAGGAAAACCAGTTATACCTCCAATTAGCAGACACATTATCCATGAAACTCTACAAAAGATTCAGCCAGTTAGTTTCAAACGGAAATAGGAGTCAAAACGTATAAAATGTATCAGCACATGTCAGTGAACAAACCTCAAATGAAGTCCAAACATCACAGCCATTTTCAGACTTCTTATTAGCATTAAGAGAACTGCAATAGCTGCTTCTGTTTGTCTGTGACCTGTGTTCTGGCTTCTTATAAAGGTTTCCTTCAATCTGATAATCTTTGACTGGCTAATTAAGGACAGCTGTCAACCAAAGATTTACTCAGGTGTTCCTAAATGCTTAATTAGTGTGAGAAGAGGCGGAAATCAGTATGTACAAATAGAAACAGTACTGTAGAGTGGTGTCTTAAAAACTGGATCAGTGACATTGCAGATCTATCCAGAACATAATTACGTATACTTGGTGATGTTGATCTTAGCCATTCCTAGCAAATAAAAGCAAGACTTCAATGGCAATCATTTTTTGCACTTCGCTATGGCCTGTCTTGTGTAATACATTTTATTAACATCAGACTGCAATGTTCATTATATTGCCACTGCATCAGGAAAATGTATTTTAAATTATCAAATGTTTCAGTCATCAGTCATCTGCATTAACTTTATTGTTAAATCTAGCAGGGTGGCAGTTTCAATGGCTTTAATCAACAAACTTCATGTTACTTGTTAAAGTTAGTGATTGATTTTAGCTAATATTGACATTGTTGTTAGCATCCTAACTATATTTGTAGCTATGGCCCACCTGACATGCAAGTTATAAAAGGGGGTAACTATCCAATATAAATATGGCTTGCTACAGTAGCCAATAACACTTCTACTAATTGCTGAATGTGACATTGAGTAGTTGAACCCTTATTAATCCAACCAGGATCAGTGTAATAAGGTCAGTCAACTCAGAGATAGGTTGCATTTTAATCTTACAGATGAACCCAGTCATTGCATCACTTTGGGTTTTTTTCATACCCAGTAATTATACCTGTGAGCAGGTAGGGGCAACACTGTAAATCTTTATTATATGATCGATGAACATTCTCAGGTTTGCTACAAATTAGCCATGTCAGAATTTATGCTCCCCAATTTAATCCAATTCAAGTAAACTAATCTAATTAGCTAAGGTAATAAACTAGGGAACACACCCAAGCAGATACTCCAGCTTCGAGTGAAAGAGCTCCAGACAAGTCCATTCCAAACAGGAAATGTCTACAACATTAAAATCCCTCATCTTAAGTCCTGATTTAACTTGACATATTGTAAAGTTAGTATTTGACATGCACCTACCAGCAAGCACTGTTTGAAACTATTTTTGAGAGGTACAGATGCAGTAGTTTGCCAGTGTTTTCTAATATTTTTTGGTTTGTTTCCAAACAGCCACAAACACAATAACGCACTTTTATGTAATTTATTGAACAATTCGTGAAGGACAGCAGAGTTGTGTTCATGCATCAGATTTTAGTTCAAGTAGGGCCTTGTGATGTTTCAGTTAAAGAAACAGAAACCAATGTAATTCAGCCCAATGGAAACCAATAAGACTCCTGGGCTGATTGAAGCAGATCACTGAAGAAACCTAAAAGATAGAAATATTAGTCAACAATACGGTTCCTTCTTACTTCTGCTGCTGAGACGTCATAACCATTTGATAGTGCTGGTGAATTAAAGCTGGTTGAAGCTGAAGAATTCTGTGGCAGAGTAGCTTGTGTAACATCTGGGTTAATTGGACGGGTCCCTTGACTTGACGCATTGTGCTCACTTGCAGAGGTGTTGGAAAAAATTGCTTTGGGTGCAGCTTGGGTAATGTAGTCTAAGTCATGGAAAGTAAAAACATGAAAGTAAAACATGGGAAAACACATGGAAAGTATTAGAAAATTACCCTTCACGGACCTATCCACTTAAACTTAAAGATCACTCACCAGTTGGGGAAGGAAACCCAGCAATACCTCCAATTAGCAGGAAACTTATCCAAGAAACTCTACAAAACATTAAGCCAGTGACTTAAAAACAGAATTAAGAGTTAAAACTCACCAGGCAAATTGTTTAGCAAACTTAAGGAACAAACCTCAAAGCAGGGCCAACCACAACAGCCATGTTTCTACCTAGATCTCCCAATAGCATTGTCCAACTCAACAATCCTCTGCCTAGCAACTGTGTTTTAGGTTCTTATGCTGGCTTGCCAGACTCTTTATATTTACAATCTTTAACTGGTTAATTACCAGCAGCTGTCAACCCAAGATTTACTCAGGTGTTCCTATTTGACATATGAAAATGAGAGCAGGCTGCATTCAGTATGTAGAAATAAAAACAGTGATGCATTGTATAGAATGTTAAAAAGATTCATTAGTAACTGTTGCTCAATAAAATGGTGATATCTTTAAATGGCAAGTTACATTGTCATACATTTTCTTTACCACGATGGGTCCAGGTGAGAACTTACCGTTTCTCTGTGCTGAAAATCTACTTTCAGTGGAAGTGATTACCAATGCAATATCTAATAGAGACATGCTTGAATGATGTCCTGGTATTTTCTGTTTTGATTTCTACTAATTATATCTTTTTAGTTTTACAACTAAACTTGGACCACATTATTGCCAACACTGTCAAGGAAAAATTGGAATTCAGTAAATGATTATTGGTTTATAGAATAAACGTACCCATTGTTACGGGGACGTTGGCTACTACAACTTTACACCAAATGTCACCAATGTTGAAGTGCTGTATGCTGTAAAAGTGCTGTAAAAGTGCTGTAAGAAGAAGCCATAATCCGGCATAATCCTTCTCAACAGACAAGGTGATGTAAGGTTGTGGGGACAAGAAACTAGAACTGCTGGAGTAGGAACAGACCCAAATCAGCTAACAGCATTAATTCATTAACTAGATAAACCAGAGTCCCAGGTTTGTTTGTCCCGTCTCTTAAGGGGTTGGGGATTGGTTTTGTTGGCTTTACTTTTGAGGATGTTCGCGTATACAGACAATTGGGCAATAAGGCACTATGTGGTGTGATATATGGCCAATATACCATGGTAAAGAGCTGTTCTTAAATATGGTGCAATAAGGAGGCCCGGACACCAGTGGTACAGCTTATACCTTCTCATATACCATCGCTATCAGCCAATGAACATTAGGTATTTAAATCACCAGGTTAATAATATTACATAATTTTGATGTAGCGCTCCCCTCAATATGTACATTAATGAGGGCAGGGCTTTTGAGTTCTTTTAATGTATTTATCAAATGTGTTTTAACCCTGAATAACTCAGTTTTAAATATTGTCTTGGATCTCTCTTTTAATGTACACACATGAAATGTTTTTTTAACCTTCCTATGAATTCACCTTTCTTAAGTAATAGTTTTAACAAAGATTTTTAACCATAAGTGTCTTTATATGTCTCTCTCAGAATAAAATGATAACCTCTTTCCAGGTAAGTACTAAAGTAACACAACACACAAGGTTTTAGAAAAATATATCTCAATTATTTACTCAATAAAGAAATTATTATCTCAAATGAAATAAGAAAATGAAATAAGGATATGGTTATTCTTTTTTAAACCTTCAACATAAAATGTCCCTCTTTTTCTTAAAAAGGAAAATACTGTCAATACTGTACCATAAATGCACAGACAACAATTTAAACCCTATTAACCTTCACATGAATTAATTCAGAACAACTCAATGTACCACTTCAAATTAACTTAAACCAACATACTTTGTGGGCCCACACACACCTTAATGCAATCTAAAGCCAGCAACCAAAATTATTATAAAACTACAATACCGTAGCAGGCCTGATGCGGTGCTTGTGTTCGTTGTGGCCCAAAACTTAATGGCCGTTTCACTCGTCAGCGAGCAAACAAAATAAAAGATACCTGGAGTGAATGTTTCTGTCCGGTCCTTTCCCCAACAGTCACAAAAGCAGGCTCAGCATCCGATCAGCATTTCAACACGAACTCCGTTGGTTTCTCTTTTCTCCACCACGTTTCCAGTAAAACTCACGAGAGAAAACAGCGGATAAAACCCTCAAACTGTTCAACTGAGGGAGTCAAACTTTAACTTGAAAATGTCGTTCACTTGTAATGAACGGAATCTAGCCTATACTTCAAAATGACTAAGCGTTAGCATTAACGTTAGCAGCAACACAAAAGTAAACCGTCTCTGAACTTCGTGTAGAAATTCCTCCCGTTTCTCAATATGCAGCTTGTCACTCTTCTCACTGGTTGTCGTGTAAACAATCATAAGACACAAGTTACACACTGGTTTGTGCACTACTAATTCACCAATTAACTCAGAAAATCTCCGTGTCACGCTCACTCTTCTGCTACTCTCTCCTCCCGATCTCCGTGTTGCAAAACAAAAAACCAGACCGCTGACTCTCTGCTTAATCGTTATTAACCCCATAAATGCTGGTCTAGACAGTCTTCGATATATTAACTTTTACATAACACAATAAACATATGATAATTTTTAAACTGCTTTTTACATTTTTTAAATGAAATTTAACCTTTTTAATCACACTATATATATGCTCTGATTATTAAATGATATGCCTACTACAATTATCACTTATCACCTCGTGCTATTTTAACCGGGTTACATTGAGATTAATGACAATATAGAAATCAGAATTCAGAAATAAAATCTAAACCTAAAGGCTCTACCATCATCATGGATGTTAATAGGTGTGACTAATGGAGTCAAAAGGAATACGTAAAGAAGTTAATAATGTTCTGTCGTGGATATTTATCTATCTTCCGCAGTCCGGTCAGCGTGGAGGGTCCACTTACCTTCCAGTCGATACTGAAACCAATAATAATTCTCTTCAACAATGTTCCATGGACACCTCCGATTCCAGTGAGTTAAACTGCGTTCAGTAGGTGCTTGGCAGGATAATATACGGAAGAACATGCAGAATGTAATGAATGACAGCATTAGAAAACCAATGGGGCACCATATGGGGTTTTGCATATTATATTAATGAGTCTTCTCCAACTTGCTTAGTGCTTGTGATGACTGCGGAAATCTATTGGGTCATGTGGCTCAACCAGCTGTAAGGTCAAACAATATCCAGTCCCAATTTCGGATTAAAGATGTTGACATTTAGCAGCCTCCACGTTATTCCACCTGGCCACCAGTGACTCAGATTAAAGATCTACTAGACATAAATCTATCAGTTTAAATGCCCCTGTTAGATCTCTTGTCTAGGACATGCTGTGACGTTAACTGACCCAACTTCTCAGAGAGCTTCAATGCCCTAATCCATCCCATCTAACACAATTCGAAGAGAGACACCAGGAGAGGATTCTGGTGACTTAGTGATTTAGCGCCACAAACCCTGACTCACCCACACAGAGACACACAGACACACCCTCACACAGACAGACACCCACACACAGACAGACACAGACACCCACACACAGACAGACACCCACACACAGAGACACAGACAGACACCCACACACAGACACACCCACACCTATGCACAAACACACCTACGCACAGACACACCCACACACAGACACCCACACACAGACACCCACACACAGACACACCCACACACAGACACCCACACACACACACACCCACACACAGACACACCCACACACAGACACACCCACACACAGACACCCACACACAGACACACCCACACACAGACACACCCACACACAGACACACCCACACACAGACACACCCACACACAGACACACCCACACACAGACACACCCACACACAGACACCCACACACAGACACACCCACACACAGACACACCCTCACACAGACACACCCTCACACAGACACCCACACACAGACACACCCACACACAGACACCCACACACAGACACACCCTCACACAGACACACCCTCACACAGACACCCACACACAGACACACCCACACACAGACACACCCACACACAGACACACCCACACACAGACACCCACACACAGACACACCCACACACACACACACCCACACACACACCCTCACACAGACACCCACACACAGACACACCCACACACACACCCACACACAGACACCCACACCAGACACACCCACACACAGACACACCCACACACAGACACACCCACACACAGACACACCCACACAGACACCCACACACAGACACACCCACACACAGACACACCCACACACAGACACACACACAGACACACCCACACACAGACACCCACACACAGACACACCCACACACAGACACACCCACACACAGACACACCCACACACAGACACACAGACCACCCACACACAGACACCCACACACAGACACACCCACACACAGACACACCCTCACACAGACACACCCTCACACAGACACCCACACACAGACACACCCACACACAGACACACCCACACACAGACACACCCTCACACAGACACACCCACACACAGACACACCCACACACAGACACACCCTCACACAGACACCCACACACAACCTGGAGCTGGAACTACAACTTCTCCTTCTCTGCACAAACCCTACTTTTTCTTTCCCCTGACCCCCGTCCCCTCGGATTTAAGTTTTGGCTAGATATAGTATGCTTCTGACTCCCTTTAGTGGTCGTGTTGTGGAAACCCGTTAGTGACTAAACCAGCTAAAGCCTAATAAGGAAATCAGTCAATTTCAGATTTGCTTGGGTTGCGAGAGCGACCACTGGATAATTAACTTAGACGAGCGCTGCCACCACCTTTGTTCACCTGGTAAGATCCAATCTCGCGAGCGTGGTCCCTATCTCGCGAGCGTGGTCCCTATCTCGCGAGCGTGGTCCCTATCTCGCGAGCGTGGTCCCTATCTCACGAGCGTGGTCCCTATCTCACGAGCGTGCTCCCTATCTCGCGAGCGTGGTCCCTATCTCGCGAGCGTGGTCCCTATCTCGCGAGCGTGCTCCCTATCTCGCGAGCGTGGTCCCTATCTCGCGAGCGTGGTCCATTGCACATAAGCTGGCTGTGGTCTTTGAAGTAGGAATGCAACTTAAGCCTCGTCAGTCATAAACACTGGCAGTCACAATGGACACACTATCTCTCGAGCATTAACACCTAGGTTGACGCCCCCCAGCTCTGTCCTCCACTGTAGCATTCCTCACCAGGGGAGTTGCCACAGTCTGGGTCGTTTTTTCAACTGACAGTCCGTTTGCACCATCCTGGGAAAAAAAACAGTGATCATCTACATCGCCACACCTGACTGCTCAAACTGACATTGTTCTAACTGCTTGAACTATATAAAAGGATTGATTTGATAGCCTCATCCACAATGTTTAAAAGTATTTCGTTAACATTTATTTTAAGAGAAAACGTAATAAAAAGAAAAAAGCTAAAATATTTTTTAATAGTACATTTTAAAACTTAGAAATCCACTCAAACATTCACAGTATCCAAATAGTCAAAATGTGCAGTTGTAATAACATCAATCTTCCACTTGGTGTAGCTGTTGCCCTGAAAACATATCGTGTACTAGTCCCTTTGTGTTACTGCCATACCTGTACTCACAGGTGGGTGTGGACATCAATAAAAACCATTAGATTCTTGAGACTCACCTAAACACCTTTAGAAAACGGAGGGTTGGAGTGACAGGGGCAATTACATGTGTAATACTGCCAGGCTATTCTTAGGGAGCCTTTTTCGTTGCTGACACCATCTGATGTAAGGGGAAAGAAAAGAATCCAGGGGAGCTCCTGGCACAGCCACCTGCAGGTGTATTACGGCTAAAGGCTGATGGCTCACTTCTTGGCATGTTCAGTTCGTAGGGTGTCTGGACTGACGAACCATAATGTCGCAGCAAAATTAGACCATATAATTATCTGTTATAGTCCAAATCCAGAGATTTATATTAGTTGCCAAGGAGGAGTCTTTCTCCCCATCATATTTTCCTGTCTCTTTCTGTATCACCCACCCTCCCTCCCCCTCTACAACACCCACTTCTCCCCTTTGAGGCTCTCTCCCATCCACATCTGTCTCTCTTTCTTCCCCCTCTCCTTTTCCTCTTTCCACCTCCTCCTCGTCTGTGGAGTCAGACTGATGACGGAGCTCCTTTGGGTCCAATTGACGACTGGTATTTTATTTAGTCTCTGCTCCTGTGCTTTTAGCAAGGATGTAGTCTGTGACCTACTTCCACACAGGAAGGAGTATGTGTGTGTGTGTGTGTGTGTGTGTGTGTGTGTGTGTGTGTGTGTGTGTGTGTGTGTGTGTGTGTATGGGTGGGTGTGTGTGTGTGTGTGTGTGTGTGTGTGTGTGTGTGTGTGTGTATGTGCTGTGCACCATGTCAACACTTAAATCAGAGCAAAATGGAAGAAAAACAACAACAACAAACCCACTGTAATTAATCTAGCAAAAAGGAAGTTACTCCCCGAACCCGTTGACCCCCGCCTGTCAAACTAAACTACCATTGGCCAGGTCAGCCAGAGCTACCCTGTCACGAATCTTCCTGTGTTCTAAGCCCCGCCCTCGAAACCGACAGAAGGGAAGACAATCAACTGTCTCTTTTGAATCGATGCGGCCCTTGTCCCCAGACACCTACTGAAATGCATAAGGATGACATTTGGGCTGGGAGAACGGCCGAGAAAAGGGACGACTTCATAAATATTCCATGGGCCTTTGGTTGTCATGACGTTAACACACACTCCCCCCCCATGCATCATTTAGTCCCTGACATCATCGCTTTGGCCGCCGCCAATAGCACAAAGACACTGTGTTCATTTAAATGTATAATAAAGGAGGTTGTCTCTTTACATTTTGATCATGCTATTATTGTGTACCCAACTTTTTACTTTAATCCTAATGGTTGTTTAAGGCTAATGAATAAGATTATATGATGTGTGTGTGTGTGTCTCAATATGTTTCACCTTTCACTGGAGGGTGAAGCTTATGTGAAAGGTTTATATGAAACCATTTATTTTTTGCTTTCATAGTCTTGTTAAAATAGCAGTTAGCATGTTAATCTATCTTTCTGAGTGAGAAAATGAGAGTATGTATGTTTTCTTGTCTGCTCGCAACTGTGCTTGCATGCAAAAGGTGGGTCTGTTTGCAGACACAAGACCCAGAATAATTGGTGTAATCCCAGGCTCTGTGCCAGTCGCCCAACTCAAAGTTAAAGAAATCATGCTTAAAAACACAATCTTTATTACTGCATTTGTTTTTAGTCCTGTAAACATTGAGACAAGCTGTCCTGATCAACAGGCAGTTGAGTGTAGTTCCACTGAGTCCACAAGTTGGATATTTCTAAACGCTTTTTCTTCTCCCACTAACGTTGGATGTCGTCAAACACACAGTGCGAAGTCGTCTTGCGCAATCGACGGGCCTGGTTTTGCTGGAGGACGGTGGCATCAGACTTAGACAGCGGGCTTCTGGGGAAAATGTCCTGTGGAAAATGTAACCGATGTGACTCGATGGTTTGGTGTTTGGTCAGACATAGGAAACCCCCTGTTCAGGACTGTGTGTCCCGAGCCGAACTGTGCTGGCAGCGATGTGGCAAGATGGATGGAACGTTCTGCAGAACTCTAGTCACCCGTTAAACATCTGATCTCAATTCCTCATTTCCGCTCCCAATAGGTGAACACAACTAAAAGACAGGACAGCTACAGCTTCACGGCCAACATTTTGAAGTGCTTGTGTGGTGTAGAGTGAGTGCAGGGTGAATTGTGTTACATACATTTGATCACATCATCATTGAATGCAATGTTCTTTTCATATTAGAATGTAATGAAGTTGATGCTGGATGGTGTTCAACTGGTTTTAATTATTGAGATATTTCAGTGCCTTAGATCTGAATAACAGGCCAATAGAAAATGCAGCATATGTCAATCTTTTTGCACATCAACGTGGGGGTTTCCGGTAGTGCGGAAGTGACTTGAATTTCTTTATACAGGGTAATGAAACGTGATGAAGAAAGGAACCAAAGAATACAATATCAGTAAAAGTGCAGCAGCAGTGAACAAAACTAAATGGTACAAATTTGTTAGGCTACTTAATAAAAAAAATCCCAAAATTAACTTTAACCGTTTACGATGTCATAACACAACCAAAATATATAGATTGTACTGATTATATTTAATGTTAAAATCAAGACAATGTCGGTGCCTTAAAGTTATAGGGCCGAACACCTAAATAGCATCTGGTCACCATGGAAAATGGGAAGAGGCTGGGGAGAGAAAATCCGGTCGCTAAGGGGTTAACCGAACGTGATTCCGTGGTGTAAGGAAGTGGGAGGTAGGAAACGGAATAAAGAGGTGACCACCTCGTCTTTTGGGCAAAACATAATTATACCACGGATATGAGGCTATTATAGGATGGGAGTATGGGGGTTAGACGGTGAGCGTTTTGTACCGTAGCACCTGTGTGCGCTGCGGGGAAACATACAGGACGAATCCATGGAGAATCTATCGAACAGGCGAACCCAACACTGGCTATTAGCACTATCGTACGCAGCATTCATGGACCAGAAATCAATAAGAACCCATAGGCTTTCATGGAGACCTATTGAGCATAATAACGGACCGTATGATTTGATATAATCTGATTAGTAATGTAATGTGCACTGGGAGGGAGGGGGGCTTAGTGATAGTGTCATATACACGTGTCGCTTTAGTGTTTTAAGTTGCTAATTTGCATTTATTAATTATGCCATACTGTATTTGATGCAAATAATAATGTGATTCACGGTATGTGTGTGTCTGGCAAAAATAATACGATTAAGCCGTCCGACTTGATTTTTATCAGGAAATGCATGTTTTGCAGTGTACTCGCTCGATCTGGACAGGACATGATGAGAAAAATGCAGAATCTAAGATAAATGCAATCGCGAGGACCCATACAATTAATGGCCGGGCCCATTTCACGGACGACAGCATAATGGGAATTAACATCCACATGGGGGATAATGAATATTCACACGTTTTCATCAAATACCTGAATTATTCGCGCATTTGCATATCATGTAGATGCGCATACATCTAACGGTGCGT
>CM055741.1:6167402-6192402 GCA_029465975.1 Dallia pectoralis
ACAGGTAAACTGGTTAAAATCAAGTCTGTACATTTTCAGTGGTTTTGGACACAAAAACTATGGAGACAACACAATAAAGGAAATTTATCGACAAATGTACCGCAAACACGATGTTTAGTCTTGAGTTTGCCTTGGAATTTCTAATGTCTCATCGCCATTTTGTGTCCATCATGTTGTTTATCCCCAGCCAATGTGTTTGACGTCATCACTATGGCCACGATCATTAAAGGCACTTCTCTCTTCTCTCTGACCTTTAGAAAGGCTAAAGATCCACGAGTTCCTCTCATATGTGCAGATGTCATGTCCTAGCCTTCTTGCTTAGACTGCTTAATATCATTTGCCAAGATATATTTATTGCTGCAAGAGTTATAAAATACTGCGCCTACCTAATCAGATTGGTCAAACTACAGCCGCGTGACAGGAGCCATGAACGCTGCAGTGACAAAGTAGGAAAAGTTTGGGTGGAATGAGGTTGTAACCTACCAGTTTAAAAACAAAAGGTGTATAGAGAAGAAATATTTTCGCAGAACAAAATCGGCACCTGCAAGGCATCTTCTCGTATTTTATTGAATGAGACTTTACACAGAATATACACAGGGTGAGTGTTTTCAGCGTGACCACGGGTCACAACTCTGATGTTCGTTTTGTGTGTCGGCTTATGAATGAATAACAGAACTCAGAGAGGAACTCACAGAACCTCATTCAGCTAACCGGCAGTGGCTAATGAAGACGTTGCTGTCATTGAGCGGAATAGACAAAGTGTGTGAGACAGGGTGGCGTTGTGTGTGTGTGTGTGTGTAAATGTGGTTGTCAATGAGTGTGTGTGTTCCTTATCTATAGTCAGGCGATCAGGAAATGTGTTTTTAGTACCAAATTCCCATGATGCCTTACTAAATCACGCTAAGATGAAAAAAAGGTCAAATAAAAATGTCGTTCAACGAACACAATCAGAGAAAAAAAGATCACTGATCACCTAAATAAATCTAACACGATCAGTAAGTAAAGACCCACGTATGCATCAACCTGTGATTTAACTTGCTGCAGGCTGACGGTGGACAAATCAACTAGGCTTAAGGGGAAGGGAAACTGGTCATTAGTGTCAGGACCGGAGGAGATTGCTTTCACCTTATCCTGTGATTAAACAGTGGTCCAGCTTCCTAGGCCTCGTTTTACTGCCCATTCATCTGTAGCTTCATCCTCATCTGCTTTACTAAGAGTAATACGTATATATTTCCGTCTAAATCTTTGAGCGTATCTTTCTAGTTAGGACCAGCGATTTTAAGCACCGGCTATATTTCCTGACCAACTGTTGCTGAATCAACCAGGTTTATGGGGCAGTTCCTCATTGTGTTTCGCTATTCAGCGCCCAGACTGGAGGGAATGCTTTTCACCTCGGCTAGGCTGTCACCAATTAGTCTGAGCTCTGTGGCCTTCCTGTTTATTCCAGCCGCTGTGGCCCTCTGTCGCAGAGAACAGAGGCCATTATGCCGGCGCGTGTTCTCCGGCGTTGCCGCGGCCCTCTGAAGGGAAGACAGGACGACCCCCAGGCCACGTTCACCTTTGAGAATGTAGCCTGGGCTCATTATACCTGCACTGCCCACGTGCGTGGAATAACCGGTCTCCCGCGGGGTTCGGGCCGATGTCTGCTTGGCCTAGTTCTTCTCGACCCGTGACCCGCCGTTCAGGCTCCGCACTCTTTTTGTTTATCTTCCATCTCCGTGGAGGATGTTTGCAGCGGTTGTTTGGGATTGAATCAGGAAGGTGGCGCTATGACAACGTGAGACGTCTCTCAGTCTGCTAGCATGTCGGGTGCAGCGCAGCGCGGAGCAGTGTGGGCGTGTCTGAACGTGTGAGAAAACTCCCATCATTCTTGCAGTCCCCTGGTCATCGACCGAACGCCCCATGGTCATCACACTCATGGGCTTGTCTTGATTCCTCGTTTCCCAAAAGCCCACCTGGTTTCCAGTCCTCCAATCACAATGAGTAAACGTCTGTTGCCATGTGTCATTTGGGAAGTTCTGCCTCAATGTTGTGAACTAGTGTCCTGCCTTCAGCGTTTGTCATTCCTGAGGCTCAACATTTGTTGTTTTCACAACTCTTAAGTTTTGTTGGGTCAAGATAACAACATATCTTTGACATGTGAAAGCAGCGCGGTCAGGTTAAAAAAGACATAAAAGAGGATGTGAAAGCAACACTTGAACAGCAGAATACCCTTTTAGATTATGCGCACCAGGTCATGGTTCACCTCAAACCTTTGCTAAATACACAATCCAGTTTTGCAATTCAATTCCAAATGGCCCCCTGTTCAGCTATATTGGACAGCATTTTTTACCCTAACCCAATTAGGGTTCAGCTATATAGGACCGTGTTTTTGACCCTAACCCAATTAGGGTTCAGCTATATAGGACCGTGTTTTTTACCCTAACCCAATTAGGGTTCAGCTATATAGGACAGTGTTTTTGACCCTAACCCAATTAGGGTTCAGCTATATAGGACCGTGTTTTTGACCCTAACCCAATTAGGGTTCAGCTATATAGGACAGTGTTTTTGACCCTAACCCAATTAGGGTTCAGCTATATAGGACCGTGTTTTTGACCCTAACCCAATTAGGGTTCAGCTATATAGGACAGTGTTTTTGACCCTAACCCAATTAGGGTTCAGCTATATAGGACAGTGTTTTTGACCCTAACCCAATTAGGGTTCAGCTATATAGGACCGTGTTTTTTACCCTAACCCAATTAGGGTTCAGCTATATAGGACCGTGTTTTTTACCTTAACCCAATTAGGGTTCAGCTATATAGGACCGTGTTTTTTACCCTAACCCAATTAGGGTTCAGCTATATAGGACCGTGTTTTTGACCCTAACCCAATTAGGGTTCAGCTATATTGGACCGTGTTTTTGACCCTAACCCAATTAGGGTTCAGCTATATAGGACCGTGTTTTTGACCCTAACCCAATTAGGGTTCAGCTATATAGGACAGTGTTTTTGACCCTAACCCAATTAGGGTTCAGCTATATAGGACCGTGTTTTTGACCCTAACCCAATTAGGGTTCAGCTATATAGGACAGCGTTTTTGACCCTAACCCAATTAGGGTTCAGCTATATAGGACAGTGTTTTTGACCCTAACCCAATTAGGGTTCAGCTATATTGGACCGTGTTTTTGACCCTAACCCAATTAGGGTTCAGCTATATAGGACAGTGTTTTTGACCCTAACCCAATTAGGGTTCAGCTATATAGGACAGTGTTTTTTACCCTAACCCAATTAGGGTTCAGCTATATAGGACAGCGTTTTTGACCCTAACCCAATTAGGGTTCAGCTATATAGGACAGTGTTTTTGACCCTAACCCAATTAGGGTTCAGCTATATTGGACCGTGTTTTTTACCCTAACCCAATTAGGGTTCAGCTATATAGGACCGTGTTTTTTACCCTAACCCAATTAGGGTTCAGCTATATAGGACAGTGTTTTTTACCCTAACCCAATTAGGGTTCAGCTATATAGGACAGTGTTTTTGACCCTAACCCAATTAGGGTTCAGCTATATAGGACAGCGTTTTTGACCCTAACCCAATTAGGGTTCAGCTATATAGGACCGTGTTTTTTACCCTAACCCAATTAGGGTTCAGCTATATAGGACCGTGTTTTTTACCCTAACCCAATTAGGGTTCAGCTATATAGGACCGTGTTTTTTACCCTAACCCAATTAGGGTTCAGCTATATAGGACAGTGTTTTTTACCCTAACCCAATTAGGGTTCAGCTATATAGGACCGTGTTTTTGACCCTAACCCAATTAGGGTTCAGCTATATAGGACCGTGTTTTTGACCCTAACCCAATTAGGGTTCAGCTATATAGGACCGTGTTTTTTACCCTAACCCAATTAGGGTTCAGCTATATAGGACCGTGTTTTTGACCCTAACCCAATTAGGGTTCAGCTATATAGGACCGTGTTTTTGACCCTAACCCAATTAGGGTTCAGCTATATTGGACCGTGTTTTTGACCCTAACCCAATTAGGGTTCAGCTATATAGGACCGTGTTTTTTACCCTAACCCAATTAGGGTTCAGCTATATAGGACCGTGTTTTTGACCCTAACCCAATTAGGGTTCAGCTATATAGGACAGTGTTTTTGACCCTAACCCAATTAGGGTTCAGCTATATTGGACCGTGTTTTTGACCCTAACCCAATTAGTTCATCGGACCATATGGGTTCGTTGGGTTCATTGGTCCATTAGCAGTTTTTGCCGCAGGCAGTAAGACATTTTAGTTTCACAAAAACTATACAAGTAATATAATTATTAATGAACGGTCGATTCCCTATAACGAGGCATTACTTCTCCGATCAATACGTGAAATGTTTTGTTTTCGTTGCTTTGCATTAACCGCATACATCAACTTTTATTTAGCGTTTTAATCATTTGCCGTGTCCTGAATGTTAATGTTGTCGATACAAGTCCATTTTAATTGAAATTTGAATGGGCAACAGGTTCATATACTCTCATCCCATTGTTAATAGTTCACAGCATTGACAGCTAAACTGTAGAGGGTGGGATTTATGCTTGTGGGGGTCGAGGGTTTAAACGGCGTGTACGCTTTCACTAGATACTCTACTATACTAGCTGTGCCAGTCCCCTCACAGGGATGCTTTCACCATACATGTCATAAAATAACTGGGCTGCACAAGACACTCTACTTTACTAGCTGTGCCTCACAGGGATACTTTCACTTTAAACTTTCAGAAATGTGTGAGCGCAGGGAAGAATATCGCTGATTGGCCGGAGTCGACGTACTGTGCTGTCCACACGACACCTGTCCAGAGTGGCTCAGGGCTTTCAGGAGAAGTCATTGAGAGCAGAAGCTAGCCATCCTACCCAGGATGCAAAAGTCCTGGGATGAGGGTAGACTGTCTGCTACCCCCCCTTTCATTATTACTCTAATTTTGGCGATTGGATGCTAGTTGCTATGCAACCTATGTGACTTGTTTCATGTTACCATGTGACTGATTCCGTGTCACTGAAACTATTCACAAGTCGCCCAATCAGGGGACTTTGTTGTGTGTGTGTGTTTGTTTTGGGGAGCACTAGACTATACAGAGGGACTTTCCAGTTGTATTACGTCAGACAGCTTTGTCTGGACGTTCTAGCCGCAAATGTTTGTTTAGAGAGCAAAAGAGAGGCGGAGAGAGAAGAGAGGACGAAAATGAGCAGAGGAGGAGGTAGAGCGAGAAATTGTCCGGGAGGGAGAACGAGAGAGTGGGAGGGACAGACATAGGACAAAAAAGAGCCACGCGTTCCTGAAAGCTTTAACTCTAAAAACCAATTACTTTCTTTCTGTTTTTTGTACTTTCTCTTTATATTGGTTTCCAAGATCCGGGCCGGCTGTGTTTTGTAATTTTCTCACTTACTTTCTCCCTTTATTTCTTTCCAACTGCCAACCTTGTAGAGGTGCATCCAATCGGCGTAGCCTTCAGTTGGTCTCCACTGGTAACACACACAGTGATGTCCTTTTCCCTGATACAAATAGATGGAAATGTCATTACAAATAGGGGTTTATCTATAGAATAACTTAATAAAATGGCTTTCATGGCTTTAAAGATAGAAACGGCACTGTAATATGATCCTGGATCGGGGGGGGGGACGACAACCGGGAGACTGTAAAGTGTTGCTCTCTCAGATCAATCCCAATGAATCACAATCACATTAGTTTCATGCTTTTCTGTCCCCGTGTCGTAAACATGGCGGCCATTAGGGATCTGACTGGCTCCAGTCAGCCTGGGCGTATGGTAATGACATTGTTGTCACGGCTGGGAGGTATTTATAATGTGCTGTGTCTAAACTTGCCAGATTGGCATTAATTTGTTGTTGTGACTTTTTTCATGACAGGAGGTGTAGGAGTTAGATGGGCCAATCTCATATGTTGCCTGTCAACTTGAGAAAATAGAAGACATTCATAAGTCACTTAAAGCTTTTCACAGTTACAGTTCGCTGAGGTTATAAAACCTTGGGCGTCTGTAACGTGCACAGCTGTTTATGCATCTACAAAGTATTACTGTAACGTATATGGTATTCACAGCGTATTACAGAACCTAAAACAGAACTCCATTTAGTACAATGGTACCTAGAACATTAATCTGAGTACTATTGTGCCAAAAAAAACTAATATGAGTATAATTCTACCTAGTACACTGATATTTATTGTTGGATCCTATCTCCTTTCTTTCCCTGTTTCTTTCTCCAGAAGGATCTGTCTCAACCCCGAAAAAGTAGCAGGTGAGTTCAAGTTCTGTGTATATAAGTAAGATGTTTCATAATAAAACAATACAGAAAGCCGAAGTAATCAAAAAAAAAATGGTAACGTTTGGCCGTGAATGTTTGTCTGTTGCGACTGTGGGTCTGTTTTGGGAAATAAAACTGAATCTCAGGGGATCCGTGTTTTGGGTTTAATCTGGGCGCCCCTCATATAAACGTGTCGTGCCAACGGGTGTCTAGTCAGATTCAGAATTTAGTTTGAACTCCACAAAACTTTTTTGCTTTTTTGAGATACACACCGGGGATCTGAAAACTGATAGCGGGGCTTTTTGTGAGTCTGGTGCTCTCCATGGTGCTGAAACATCCTGTTGTATGGGTCCCCTCTCTCTCTCTCTCCCTCTCTCAATCACCCTATCTCTCTCTCTTTCTTTACCTATACATTTGTTTTCCTTTGTTTCCCGTTCTCTCTTTGGGCCCCATTCGGTCCGTTTCACCGAAGCGTTTCAGATTGTGCGGTAGAACTGTAAAGGTCATTCCCAGCTGAGCCGACATGTGCCGAGTTTACGGTGGTGTCGGCTAAAGTGGTAACATTCCCAAACATTCCCGCTGGGAATAATTTCACAGAACATGTTGAGCTTTTTTTTGTAGTTTTCCCTGGGTCATTCCGTCGCCTTGTCTTTCCGTCTCAGTCGTAGATTTACGTGGGTCTAAAGCGACACACTCTCCATGAGCCAGTGTGGCTAAACAGTTTTTCAGTTTTTTTAACGATCGTCCCCTTTCATGGGAGACAAATAAGGATTTTCCACTTCTACTCCTGTGTAGACGGTATGCTGAACCGGTTCCATTAAAAGATGCTAAACTTAGACGCGTCTAAAGTGTGTCCAAAATGGCTCCCTGCCTCCTGTGAAGTGCCCTGCTTTATAAGACACACGGGCCCTTACAAAGGACTGTTTGCTCGTAACCGAAGTCACTGAGTGCGCCAGTAAACGATTTTCCATCACCGATTGAAACGGATTTCCTCTCGCTATCGACCATTAAAAAACACCTATCCACTGGATATTACTCTTGGACTCATGTGGGTTCTGTGGCAAGCATTGCCCCGTGTTTCTAAATACATGCACTGCAGTCATTACCATTGTAGCACAAAGGGGTACCAGTCATTGTATTGCCAACTAGGATAGGATGTGGCTGCAGATGACTTTCGACTGATGGCATCCCTTGCTTTTGTGTTTTTTGCACACTCAACACTCTGCAATACATCCTCGTCCGCCTCTCGGCTGCTGTCTGCTGGCGTTATGAGTTTGAAAAAGCAGTGTGTGTGTGTGTGTGTGTGATTGTGTGTGTGCATTTGTATGTGTCATGCCATTTTTGACATCTTCCAAATGTCATTTTTTTGGCGGGGTATAAATATGCACTGGCACGGGCAGTATTTACAGTGTGTGTGTGTGTTTGTGTGTGTTTTCTACTAATTTGGATGATGGTGTGTGTGTTCAGTGGTGTTACACAGTTGTTCAGGTTGACACAGTGAGGGATTTATTGCCATGGGTTTTGGTGAACCACCCCACTGTGGCATGCTGGTTGATGGCCATGACCTCTGACCTTTATCTCAGGGCAGCAGATGTCACAGCTGTCATTGGACATTGAACACGGGTGGTGCAAGAAACCTCTCTCTCTCCCTCTCTCTCTCTCTCTCTCTTTCCCTCTCTCTCTCTCTCTCTCTCTCTCTCTCTCTCTCTCTCCCTTCTCTCTCTCTCTCCCTCTCTCTCTCTCCCTCTCTCTCTCTTCCTCTCTCTCTCTTCCTCTCTCTCTCTCTCTCTCCCTCTCTCTCTCTCTCTCTCTCTTTTTCCTCTCTTGTCATCCTTTCTGGTATCAGAACTCCCTCTCGCAATCCACCTCCTGTCATTTTCTGTCCTTTATTTCACTCTCTCTGCGTTAGGGCTTGTTTTTGTGTCACACTACATAGAATTATGTCAAAGCCTTTGAGGACACCCTTACATGTACACACACACACACACACACACACATACACACACACGCGCTTACAGTCCGATCATACCAGAACGCATGCAACCCGGTCGTACCACACTGATAAGCCCGGCTGTCTCTCTCATGTATATTTCAGCCTCATCCTCTCATCCCTCATCTCTCAGTTAAGACTCTGCGGGCCGTGTTCCAAACCTCGCCCTACCCCCTACACTGTGCCCTACTTTCCACGGGGGGCCCAGTAGAGAAACGGAGCACTACTCAGGGGATAGGATGCCATAGGGGACACGCGGCAGGAACATCCATTATTAAATGAGCCCCGTTAGCATTGCGGTGCAGCTGTCGTCCGCCTTTAGCCGCGCGGATGACATTTGTTTCATTATCCCGTGCTCCGTGAGCTCCCCGAGCTTCGTGAAGGTGACGTTCTTCCTTGTGTGTGTCGGGGTGAGGCGATGGGGTTGGCGTGTGCGTATCTTTGTGAATACTTTTTGTCTCTGTGTTGTGTGGCGTCGTTGGTCATTTGCAGCTCCTCCCCGAAGTATTCAGAAGGGTGTGTCGGGGAACAAGCAATATGGCAGTGAGGGGGAGGAGGGAGGGTTTCAGGATGTAGCAGGTTGGTTGTTATGGGGAAGAGGAGAGGGGAGGAGAGGGAGAAGAGGAGAGGGGAGGAAAGGAGAGGGAGGAGAGGGAGGAGAGGGGAGGAGAGAGGGAGAGAGGGGAGGAGAGGAGAGGGAGGGGAGGAGAGAGGGAAGGAGGGGAGAAGAGAGAGAAGAGAGGGAGGGAAGGAAAGAGAGGAGAGGGAAGGGAGGAGAGAGGGAAGGAGGGGAGGGGAGAGAGAAGAGAGGGAGGGGAGGAAAGAGAGGATAGGGAAGGGAGGAGAGAGAGAAGAGAGGGAGGGGAGGAAAGAGAGGATAGGGAAGGGAGGAGAGAGGGGAGGAGAGAGAGAAGAGAGGGAGGGGAGGAAAGAGAGGAGAGAGAAGATGGAAGGCTTGCGGGGGTGAGAGGGGAATGGGGTGATATTATGTATCCTATAGCGGTTATCTGCTTCCTGAAGCCTTTTGCTTCTCTAAGCTTTTTAATGAGTCTCCGTTTTGGGAGCCACACCCCCTGTGCCGTTGCAAACACACACACACACACACACCAAGCTGTCACCTCATCCTCTCTATTCCACTCTGTCTCTCGCTCTCAACCAATCTTTTTCCTCTGTCTTGTCATCCACATTAGTCCACAGTCCACTGCTCACCAACCCCACCCCCGGGCCCCACTCACACACACACTCACACACACTCTCACACACTTCCGCCTTGGCCCGTTACCCTTGAGAGCAGCCCCACAGTCCTCCCTCCTTGTGAGTGGAAAGCGAGGCAGTCTGTTCCCTCCCTCTGCTCTTCTCTCTCACACACACACCCACATCCCCTTCTCCAGCAGGCCAGTGTGTGTGTGTGTGTGTGTGCGTCTGTAATGCTCGTAGAGCACTGGGGAAGAGGCTGCCACGCTGATGCTGTAGAGAGCGTATTCACTCTGTTGACTGGCTGTTTGACTGACTGACCTCCTGTGTGTTTGGTCGCCTGTGTGTCTGCCTGTCTGTGGGGGCTCTGCCGGGGCTCAGCTGGTTACCTGCCTGTTTGCCAAAGCAGCACCGCGCAGCACATCCGGTAGAAACATGTTCCGACGCACGAAAAGGTACGGTGAAAGCTTCTCTCTCTTCCCCCCTCCGTCCGTCTGTCTGCCTTGCTTTCATTTTCTCTCCCCCTCTCACTCCCTCTCTTCCTGCTGGTAGGTTTATGTCCATCAAAGGTGTTGTCGTAGTAGCTGTTGTCTAGACGATTCGGTTGTCATCCTCCTGCCAGTTTTTCATGCTGTGTCACAGTTGTTCCCCTGTCTCTGCATTGGCACCGGTGCCGGTTTCCGTGTGTGTTTCATAGTTTCCCCTAGAGAAATGTGTTGCCGTGATGGATGGGGGGGGGGGTTGGTGGCATGTGGGGTGCATGCGTTGGGTTCTCTTATTTTTTGGGGGCTCGTGGAGCTCCCCGGGATGATTTACATGTTAAAGAACCACAACGCTCTGTGTTTAGTGTTTACCGATTGAGTCTGATCGCGAGCAGTGTTGAGGCAGTCCTGAAACCATCTGAAAAGTCTCACAAAAGAGTCTCATATAGTCCGGGTCCAGTTTGTCTGTCTGGTGATTCTACACGTGATTCCTGCCGCCAGGTTCGCCATGAGCAATAAGCGCCGGCGAGTTTTAGCCCGATCGATACCTGATGCAACGTACCGGCAACAAATATACGTGAACCGGGTCACATCTATCCTGTTGGACTGGCCATTTACTAAGTACCGAAAGCGGGGCGGTCTCTCACATAGTTAGCATCTCACTGAATATCATTAAGGCGTGTCAACCTAAAGGCGGATTGGCTAATTGCCACACGTGTAGTGCAGAGCGTATGACACCACGACATGTGCTAATGCTCTTGTTGCGCTGGTAACGTGTGTGAGGTAACTCAGGGTAAAACTCCCCCGTCAGTAGGCCTACGTCACACTTGACTCCCGCCGGCGAACACCCCCACCGCGGTTGCTCGGGTTACCGTGGGTGAGGCTCGTTTACCCGACTCTGCTTTGGTGGTGCCGGGGTGTGCCCTGACGGTTGTGGCACGGTTAAGCGCACACACACGCACGCGCACACGCACACACATACACACACACACACATGCATGCACAGTGGTCAGTGGTCTCACTGTGTGCCAGAGAGAGGATATAGAGAGTCAGGCTTATGTCCCTGTCAGGGGAAATCTTCTCTTGAGGGGTCAGTGCTTTGTAATGACTGGCTTGGCTCTCCTCACTCTCCTCCTCTGTCCTCTCTCCTCTCTCTCTGTTCCCTCTCCTCACACTCTCCTCACTCACTGTTCTCTCTCTTTATTCTCCTCACTCTCTTCTCACTCTTCCTCTCTGTTCTCTCCTCTTTATTCTCCTCACTCTCTCCTCACTCTCTGTTCTCTCTCTTTATTCTCCTCACTCTCTCCTCACTCTCTCCTCACTCTCTCCTCACTCTCTCCTCACTCTCTGTTCTCTCTCTTTATTCTCCTCACTCTCTCCTCACTCTCTCCTCACTCTCTCCTCACTCTCTGTTCTCTCTCTTTATTCTCCTCACTCTATCCTCACTCTCTCCTCACTCTCTGTTCTCTCTCTTTATTCTCCTCACTCTATCCTCACTCTCTGTTCTCTCTCTTTATTTTCCTCACTCACTCCTCACTCTCTGTTCTCTCTCTTTATTCTCCTCTCTCTCTCCTCACTCTCTGTTCTCTCTCTTTATTCTCCTCACTCTCTCCTCACTCTCTGTTCTCTCTCTTTATTCTCCTCACTCTATCCTCACTCTCTCCTCACTCTCTGTTCTCTCTCTTTATTCTCCTCACTCTATCCTCACTCTCTCCTCACTCTCTGTTCTCTCTCTTTATTCTCCTCACTCTATCCTCACTCTCTCCTCACTCTCTGTTCTCTCTCTTTATTCTCCTCACTCTCTGTTCTCTCTCTTTATTCTCCTCACTCTATCCTCACTCTCTCCTCACTCTCTGTTCTCTCTCTTTATTCTCCTCACTCTCTCCTCACTCTCTCCTCACTCTCTCCTCACTCTCTCCTCACTCTCTCCTCACTCTCTGTTCTCTCTCTTTATTCTCCCCACTCTCTCCTCACTCTCTCCTCACTCTCTTTATTCTCCTCACTCTCTCCTCACTCTCTCCTCACTCTCTGTTCTCTCTCTTTATTCTCCTCACTCTCTCCTCACTCTCTCCTCACTCTCTGTTCTCTCTCTTTATTCTCCTCACTCTCTCCTCACTCTCTCCTCACTCTCTCTCTCCTCACTCTCTGTTCTCTCTCTTTATTCTCCTCACTCTCTCCTCACTCTCTCCTCACTCTCTGTTCTCTCTCTTTATTCTCCTCACTCTCTCCTCACTCTCCGTTCTCTCTCTTTATTCTCCTCACTCTCTCCTCACTCTCCCTCACTCAACTTTTGGTTGATTGTCTCTAGATTGTCAAATGTTGTACTTCTCTTTTAGTTTTGTCATGATTTCATTGGGTCTAAATGCTGTCCCGGGGCTCTTTGGGATCTGTTTGTTAACACAGCTGGCTAAGGAAGGTCTTAGGTTAACCTCTTTGTAGACGCATGCTTTGTTATGGGAAGTTTAGAAGTTGCTTCCTTTAGGTGGTTGTGAAATGGGACAGGTTGAGTTTTTTGTAATTCGTCAAGTTATGTTCTAATTGTGCTCTGTAATCTGTAGAGATACCGTGTCTATTAAAAAAAATTATGTTTGTGGTTCTGTAGTCTGTTCATTTTCACCATGTTGTATGTCTTGCTGCATTTCTCTCTTTCCTTCTGTATGTCTCTGTCTCTCTCTCCTCTCCTTTGTCTGTCTCCCTCCCTCTGTCTGTCTGTCGGTCGGTCTCTCTCTCTTTATCTCTCTCTCTGTGACTTTTGGTCTCCTGTCTCTGTCCTCTTACTCTTCCTCCCTCTTCCCTACCATGGTGTTTAATTTCAGGTGTCCTGCTGTCATCCGCCTCTGTGGCTTCATCAGTCTGTAGGAGGATTAGTCAGTCAGTCTCCTCGTTCGAGGGTAGCACCAGCGTGTGGTGTGTGGTGTGTGTGGTGTGTGGTGTGTGTGTGTGTGTGTGTGATTGGTAATACCTCCGACATCAGATTTTGGTCTCCAGCTCTATCTATGTAATCTCTCTGAATGAATTCCCCCCCAGGAGGAAACGTTTTCTCTGATCTTATTATGAGGCCTTGATTAAAGCACACTCTGTCTTACAGGCTGGATAAATGTTGTGCTCTTTTGTCATGCGGGGTGTGTTTGTGTCTTTAGAAAATACACACTTACATGAATGTACGTTTTGTGTGTTTGCCTTGTGTTTTTATCAGGGCGATCACTGTCTTTGTGTGTGTGTTTTATTGTCTGGCTGCATGCACTTTATGTTTGGTGTGTGTGTGTGTGTGTGTGTATGTGTGTGTGTGCGTGCGTGCGCGTGTGTGCGCGCGTGTGTGTGTGTGCGCGCAAGCGTCTTGTTCTCAGCTCCCTCTCAGACTCCCTCAACTAGAGAGGGAGGAGGCTTTGAGTCTTTCCCCAGATGCATGGATACAGGGAGAGGTGTGTAGTGCAGAAGGACAAAGAAAATAGGGCAAATGAAAGGCAGAGCCTGAGGTAAAGTCTCAGCCTACATTTAACAAAAGCCCACTTGTGATTAGATATGTTAGCTGTGTTAGGGCTGTTAGCCCTGTTAGCTCTGTTAGCGGTGTTAGGGCTGTTAGCTTTGTTAGCCCTGTTAGCTTTGTTAGCCCTGTTAGCTTTGTTAGCCCTGTTAGCATTGTTAGCTCGGTTAGCTCAGTTAGCTCTGTACTCTTAACTTTTCTTTTCATCTTTAGTTTTGCTTCCTTTCAATATTTTATTTTTGGTTGAACTGTAAATGTAGTTTTCAGACTTTTCAAGTGCTACCTCTGCGTGTCTCTGTCTGTCTTGCTCTAGAACATTGGTTGTGTTATAATCAGCCTGGCGTGTTTTAAATTGGACCACCGGGATAATAGCCCAGCGCTTATTCCCGGTAGGAAGATGTTTATCTGTAAAAATAATATTTAATATAGACATGAAGTGTATGCAGACATTGGCGTATTTGGGATTTCATCAATTCCTTGGCCCTGGGAAAGTTCTTTTGACAATACAGACCTGCCACCTGTCGACTACTTTCAAGGATGCTCAAAAGATACATTAGAGCACCAGAGCTCTATTTGGTGTGTCATATTGGCTGTATATTAATGAGCTCTATTTGGTGTGTCATATTGTCTGTAGTTTGGTGAGCTCTTATTTGGTGTGTCATATTATCTGTAGTTTGATGAGCTCCATTTGGTGTGTCATATTGGCTGTAGATTGATGGCAAACATGCGATGTCATCAATCATAAATCATGTAAAACCTTCTGAATACTTTCCGAAGTCACAGTATATTACTGTAGAGTGTAATATTACTGTAGAGTGTAATATTACTGTAGAGTGTTATATTACTGTAGAGTGTAATATTACTGTAGAGTGTTATATTACTGTAGAGTGTAATATTACTGTAGAGTGTTATATTACTGTAGAGTGTAATATTACTGTAGAGTGTAATATTACTGTAGAGTGTTATATTACTGTAAATTGTTATATTACTGTAAATTGTTATATTACTGTAGAGTGTAATATTACTGTAGAGTGTAATATTACTGTACAGTATAATATTACTGTAGAGTGTTATATTACTGTAAATTGTTATATTACTGTAGAGTGTAATATTATTGTAGAGTGTTATATTACTGTAAATTGTTATATTACTGTAGAGTGTAATATTACTGTAGAGTGTAATATTACTGTACAGTATAATATTACTGTAGAGTGTTATATTACTGTAAATTGTTATATTACTGTAGAGTGTAATATTATTGTAGAGTGTTATATTACTGTAAATTGTTATATTACTGTAGAGTGTAATATTACTGTAGAGTGTAATATTACTGTACAGTATAATATTACTGTAGAGTGTTATATTACTGTAAATTGTTATATTACTGTAGAGTGTAATATTATTGTAGAGTGTTATATTACTGTAAATTGTTATATTACTGTAGAGTGTAATATTACTGTAGAGTGTAATATTACTATAGAGTGTTATATTACTGTAAATTGTTATACTACTGTAGAGTGTAATATTACTGTAGAGTGTATTACTGTACTGTAGAGTGTTTTATTACTGTAAATTGTTATATTACTGTAGAGTGTAATATTACTGTAGAGTGTAATATTACTGTAGAGTGTAATATTAATGTAGAGTGTTATATTACTGTAGAGTGTAATATTACTGTAGAGTGTTATATTACTGTAGAGTTTTATATTACTGTAGAGTGTAATATTACTGTAGTGTGTAATATTACTGTAGAGTGTTATACTACTGTAGAGTGTTATATTACTGTAGAGTGTAATATTACTGTAGAGTGTTATATTACTGTAGAGTGTTATATTACTGTAGAGTGTTATATTACTGTAGAGTGTTATATTACTGTAGAGTGTAATATTACTGTAGAGTGTTATATTACTGTAGAGTGTTATATTACTGTAGAGTGTAATATTACTGTAGAGTGTTATATTACTGTAGAGTGTTATATTACTGTAGAGTGTAATATTACTGTAGTGTGTAATATTACTGTAGTGTGTAATATTACTGTAGAGTGTTATATTACTGTAGACTGTTATATTACTGTAGAGTGTAATATTACTGTAGAGTGTTATATTACTGTAGAGTTTTATATTACTGTAGAGTGTTATATTACTGTAGAGTGTTATATTACTGTAGAGTGTTATATTACTGTAGAGTGTAATATTACTGTAGAGTGTTATATTACTGTAGAGTGTTATATTACTGTAGAGTGTTATATTACTGTAAATTGTTATATTACTGTAGAGTGTAATATTATTGTAGAGTGTTATATTACTGTAAATTGTTATATTACTGTAGAGTGTAATATTACTGTAGAGTGTAATATTACTGTACAGTATAATATTACTGTAGAGTGTTATATTACTGTAAATTGTTATATTACTGTAGAGTGTAATATTATTGTAGAGTGTTATATTACTGTAAATTGTTATATTACTGTAGAGTGTAATATTACTATAGAGTGTTATATTACTGTAAATTGTTATACTACTGTAGAGTGTAATATTACTGTAGAGTGTATTACTGTACTGTAGAGTGTTTTATTACTGTAAATTGTTATATTACTGTAGAGTGTAATATTACTGTAGAGTGTAATATTACTGTAGAGTGTAATATTAATGTAGAGTGTTATATTACTGTAGAGTGTAATATTACTGTAGAGTGTAATATTACTGTAGAGTGTAATATTACTGTAGAGTGTTATATTACTGTAGAGTGTAATATTACTGTAGAGTGTATTACTGTACTGTAGAGTGTAATATTACTGTAGAGTGTAATATTACTGTGGAGTGTAATATTACTGTAGAGTGTAATATTACTGTAAATTGTTATATTACTGTAGAGTGTTATATTACTGTAGAGTGTTATATTACTGTAGAGTGTTATATTACTGTAGTGTGTAATATTACTGTAGAGTGTTATATTACTGTAGAGTGTAATATTACTGTAGAGTGTAATATTACTGTAGAGTGTAATATTACTGTAAATTGTTATATTACTGTAGAGTGTAATATTACTGTAGAGTGTAATATTACTGTAGAGTGTTATATTACTGTAGAGTGTAATATTACTGTAGAGTGTAATATTACTGTAGTGTGTAATATTACTGTAGAGTGTTATATTACTGTAGAGTGTTATATTACTGTAGAGTGTAATATTACTGTAGAGTGTAATATTACTGTAGAGTGTTATATTACTGTAGAGTGTTATATTACTGTAGAGTGTAATATTACTGTAAATTGTTATATTACTGTAGAGTGTAATATTACTGTAGAGTGTAATATTACTGTAGAGTGTTATATTACTGTAGAGTGTAATATTACTGTAGAGTGTAATATTACTGTAGTGTGTAATATTACTGTAGAGTGTTATACTACTGTAGAGTGTTATATTACTGTAGAGTGTAATATTACTGTAGAGTGTTATATTACTGTAGAGTGTTATATTACTGTAGAGTGTTATATTACTGTAGAGTGTTATATTACTGTAGAGTGTAATATTACTGTAGAGTGTTATATTACTGTAGAGTGTTATATTACTGTAGAGTGTAATATTACTGTAGTGTGTAATATTACTGTAGTGTGTAATATTACTGTAGAGTGTTATATTACTGTAGACTGTTATATTACTGTAGAGTGTAATATTACTGTAGAGTGTTATATTACTGTAGAGTTTTATATTACTGTAGAGTGTTATATTACTGTAGAGTGTTATATTACTGTAGAGTGTTATATTACTGTAGAGTGTAATATTACTGTAGAGTGTTATATTACTGTAGAGTGTTATATTACTGTAGTGTTATATTACTGTAGAGTGTTATATTACTGTAGAGTGTTATATTACTGTAGAGTGTTATATTACTGTAGAGTGTTATATTACTGTAGAGTGTTATATTACTGTAGAGTGTTATATTACTGTAGAGTGTGCATTCAGAGCTCCCGGGCAAAACATCTATCATGAGAGCAGTTTGGTGGAGAACGGGCCATGTTGATTTGGCATCTGCTATTGGCTGGTGGGCAGCCGCCCAAAACACACTTGGTTGCGTGATCTCATACCCAGATTAAGCCAAGTCCTGGGCTAAAATGTATTTCCTGGGGAGATTTTCCATTGAGCTTGGTTTTAGTCCAGGAATAGGCTTGATCTGTGACTGGGAGGCTATGGGTTTATGTATGTGGACTGCAGCTGTGCGGACAGCTGTTCACAATGCCACCAGTGAATCGATGAACTGTTGCTCATATATTGATATATTGACATATAACTGAGTATTATTGTGCTCATCATAATAACTGAGTATTATTGTGCTCATCATAATAACTGAGTATTATTGTGCTCATCATAATAACTGAGTATTATTGTGCTCATCACAATAACTGAGTATTATTCTGCTCATCATAATAACTGAGTATTATTGTGCTCATCACAATAACTGAGTATTATTGTGCTCATCATAATAACTGAGTATTATTGTGCTCATCACAATAACTGAGTATTATTCTGCTCATCATAATAACTGAGTATTATTGTGCTCATCACAATAACTGAGTATTATTCTGCTCATCACAATAACCGAGTATTATTCTGCTCATCACAATAACTGAGTATTATTCTGCTCAGCACAATAACTGAGTATTATTCTGCTCATCACAATAACTGAGTATTATTCTGCTCATCACAATAACTGAGTATTATTCTGCTCATCACAATAACTGAGTATTATTCTGCTCATCACAATAACTGAGTATTATTCTGCTCACCACAATAACTGAGTATTATTCTGCTCATCACAATAACTGAGTATTATTGTGCTCATCACAATAACTGAGTATTATTCTGCTCATCACAATAACTGAGTATTATTGTGCTCATCATAATAACTGAGTATTATTCTGCTCACCACAATAACTGAGTATTATTGTGCTCATCATAATAACTGAGTATTATTGTGCTCATCATAATAACTGAGTATTATTGTGCTCATCATAATAACTGAGTATTATTGTGCTCATCATAATAACTGAGTATTATTGTGCTCATCACAATAACTGAGTATTATTGTGCTCATCACAATAACTGAGTATTATTGTGCTCATCATAATAACTGAGTATTATTGTGCTCATCACAATAACTGAGTATTATTCTGCTCATCACAATAACTGAGTATTATTCTGCTCATCACAATAACTGAGTATTATTCGGCTCATCACAATAACTGAGTATTATTCTGCTCATCACAATAACTGAGTATTATTCTGCTCATCACAATAACTGAGTATTATTCTGCTCATCACAATAACTGAGTATTATTCTGCTCATCACAATAACTGAGTATTATTCTGCTCATCACAATAACTGAGTATTATTCTGCTCATCACAATAACTTAGTATTATTCTGTAAACTGTGAACTGTCACTTTTGTGCTTAAGTTCGATAATTTTTGGCTAGTCCCCATTTCACTTCATTTACGTGGGTTTCTGTAGACTACTGATTAAAATACCCTCAACGTATCTACTCCTGTCTTCGATCCTTCTATATGCGCTACACATCCAGGTCGTGACAATATTTCAGTTCAGTCAGTAGATATTACAGCATATTTCAGTTCAGTCAGTAGGTATTACAGCATGTTTCAGCTCAGTCAGTAGGTATTACAGCATGTTTCAGCTCAGTCAATTGGTATTACAGCATCTTTCAGCTCTAGCCTTACACTTCTAAGTCCATTTTGTCACCGTGCTTGCCTTGGAGGAACGTTTCGATAGGCAGAGAATAGCCCTGATATCTGTGTAATAAGTGATGAAGGAAGAGTTGAAATGGGGTAAACAGCTGCCCCAGGGCATTGTGGGAAGTTCTGACACGCTAGCAGAAGTATAACAGTGATATAAACGGTCCTCATTGATGATGGGCTCATATGTACACGTGCATCAGTGTTAGATCTTTTCTTTTGTTGCCAATTAGTCCTATGTACTTAATGCGCTTTACAATGGCCCCCGATTGTGGCGTTTATACGGATATAGTTACATTGTTCTTGACCCAAGTTGCGACTAGTGCTACCCAGCATGCAGTGCCAGACTGCGCTCTCCTTGTGGACATTGCGGTCCGCACTCGTAGCACGTTGTAAGCAGCTAGAACTTCAGATCACACTATCTACCATCTGATAATGTGTCACGAACCAGGATGGGTGTAGTGCAGGTTGAGCCAAGTGCAGAGCCATATGATCCGTTTAACGGGTTTTATTTAATGACGAACACAAAACAAACCGTAAACGGCGAAAAGACTATACTGTGACATGAAATAAAAGTGCGCATATAGCGTCTTATACAAAACGTTCAACAACAACAGTACATCTCCCAACACTCACCTCTAATACCAATGTGACTTGTAACAATGAACAGCAACGAGTGACAACTAGCCATCCCCTTTATAGCCCAGTGATTACAAATCCCCAACAGCTGTAACCAACATAAACCAGGAAAGGGTGCACCCGAAACCAGACAGTGCAGTACCCTTACTCACCACTCGTGACATAATGAGCTACTGGTAATATGTTAAAACGTGTCGTGTGTATTCATGTCCATTCTTTACGCCGTCTACGTGAGGGGTTAAAGGCCCTGGCGATTCCTCACTCAACAGATGATGTGGCTCGTCAAAAACAATCGATGTTGCTCATTAAATTGTTTGGCACGGCAAGGATGGGTGACAGATACTCGCAGTTTCCTTTTATTTTTATCCATTCATCTTTTTCTCTAAACTTTTCCCCACCTCCCCCCCGCCCCGCCTTTCCGTTTTTTATTTTGCCTTTCATCTTCAGCTTTTTCTGTTTTCCTGGCTCACTTACTTCCTACCTCCTCCTGTGTGGAACAAAAAACAGTCTCCCGTCTGTTTCTGTTCTTCTCTTTTGCCTAGTATTCGTTTCTTCTCCAAGTTAGGCTCAGTGAAATGTCATTTCCTCCACTGTAGATGTTAAACGGACGGAGATGTCTGACTTTCATCACATACAGTCAGACAGTGCCTGCAGGTGTGCTGTAAGTTCTCGTGGAAACTGACCCACTGTGCTGTTTACTTTCTGTATCTACGCCAGTTCGCTGAATCTTCCTTCGGTAGCTTGTCGAGGCGCTATTTACGTCTCTCGGCAAAGGCGTTGCGTAGCGACAAGAGCCATGTGACAAAAGCTCCCATCTACAGTCGGTCGGGTCTCAGCTTTTTGCGGTCATCTGCTTCATCTTCCTGATCTCTTACTGTGCATAAAAACTATTCCATCCACGGTTCTTCAGACAGGTGACATGGTGCTGAAATCTGGAGCCCCATAATATGCCAGTCATCATTAGGCTCCAGACTGGTACTTTGCTACTGGATTAACCTCCCTCCTTCACACAGCGGTAAACATACACTATGTGTCCTTCAGGAAACCCAGAGGGAGTGTCGTGGAAAATGTCACCTGAAAGGAAGTGGCCCGGGTCCGATCAATATCCCTGCGACCACATAAGTCTGTGTGTCCTGTTCGCCCTGTCACTCAGCACAGTACAGAACACACACACACACGCGCGCCCGCTAACTGCATAGACACACACAATACGTATGTACACACTCCGATGCCGGCATGCATAAAAGTAAGCATGCAAATGCTACCACATACGCACGCGCGCGCACACACACACACACACACGCACACACTCCACCAGGGTGAAGTGTAAGAAACCCAAAGACAACAACGGAAGACAGAAATTACTAAATCAGTAACAAGAGTACTGTAATTTAACAGAATAATAATGAGTAAATGGTAATATGTTAAAACGTATGTATTCGTGTCCATCCTGTGACCGTCAATGACGCCATTAAAACATAACGAAGGCGCATACAATCTGGGGTGTCTACTTTGGGTCCAGTTTGCCTGTACGTTGGGACACACGTGTTGTGTGTGCGCCCGCTAGTGTGTGTGTGGGTGTAAATGAAAGATTATTTTCTCTGCAATTATAACAATTATATGGGGAAATGAAATAAGAGAGCAGAGGTGAGTCAAGTGTGACGACGTAATGTGCGTGTCCCTACTGGTAGAACATTCCCTCTCCGGCAAACTCCTTTTCACGCGGCTCCATATAGAACGAGTGCACACTCTGAGGAGAATAGGGTGTTATTTAGTGCTCTATGGCCTGACTGCATTTCAGCTCAATTTACACTCACTTTTACTCTTTCACTTTCTCTCTTTTTTCTGACTTTCTCTCACGCTTTAGTTCTCTCTCGCTTTCGTTCACACCCTGTCAATATCTGTCCTTCTGTCTCACTTCTTGTTCTTTCGCTTTCCCTCGTTTCTTGTTTCCTCTTCCTTACTCACTGCTGGTCACACACAGTTGGTGTGTGTGTGTGCTTTGTTTTTGGAGGTTGTTGAACAGTGTTTTACAGCGATGTGTGTGTATGTGTGTGTGTTTGCTACACAAATGGTCTGCCAGTCTTGCTGGGGAGATAATTGCTCGTCACACAATTCATTATCCCTGATTTGAACTTTTTGACCTGGTGACAGCGGGCTGATTGGGGACAGGAAGAAGCAAGGAAGTGATTGGCTTCGCCTTCTTGTTTATCTGCAGCAACACGCCGAGCTCCTCTTACTATGTTACCATCCATCCAACTCACTCACTATTTCTCTTCTCTCTGTCTTTTCTCTCTCCATCTCTCCGTCTTTCTGTTTTTCTGTGGGCTTCTCTTCCTCATTTGTCTCGTCCCCAGACACTCTCCTGTGCTCGCTTTCCTCTCGCTCTGCAAAATCAGTGCATCCTACAAAACAGAACAGCGATTACAATTATACTCTTCACAGGGCTGGTTTTATATAGAGGTGTGTGTGTGTGTGTGTGTGTGTGTGTGTGTGTGTGTGTGTGTGTGTGTGTGTGTGTGTGTGTGTGTGTGTGTGTGTGTGTGTGTGTGTGTGTGACAGAGCGTCACAGAGTTCCAGTCTAAGACTTTGCAGACTGAACAGACCCCTAGTATTTTCCCTTCGTTGACTTTCCGTTTTGATTTGGCACTCTGGAAGTACACACACACACACTGTCAACTGGCCTTTTTTCTCATCAGTTGCTATCACAGCTTTCTCTGTTACTCCAGCTGATGGACTGAGCCCGCTGACAGAGAGAGACAGCATGGGCCATTGATTCTCTGCATCTCACACAACCACCCACTGGCACGCCGCTAACTAACTGTCCTGTGCTGTCAGACTGGTTGGGCTTTGCTGACTGGCTGACCGACCAGCTGGCCGGCTGACTGAATTACTAGACGGCCGACTGAATGACTGAATGACTTCCTGACGTACTGACTCCATCCCTCCAGAGGTGCTTGTACCCTTGTGATGTTTTATGACAGATTATCATGGATTATGAGCAGCTGCCCACGCTGGACATCTGCTGTGTCATCATCATCATGTTTTATACGCCGGGGGTTTTATTACAATTTCATAATGTGAGGCAACGATCACGTGTCAGAGGACTCTGCACGGGCCATTGATCTCTATGAGTCACAGATCACACTGGCAGGCAACGCTATTGTCACCCACTGACTCTCACAGGCTAGCTTGCTAGTTAGCTTACTGACTGACACCTGCCAGCAAACTAGTTAGCTGACTGACACTGGCTAGTTAGCAAGTTAATCTGATGACTGACACAGGCTAGCTTGCTAGTTAGCTGACTGACTGACACATGCCAGCAAGCTAGTTAGCTGACTGACTGACACAGGCTAGTTAGCAACTTTGCTGATTGACTGGCACAGGCTAGCTCGCAAGTTAGTGGACAGAATGACTCATGCTAGCAAGCTGACTGCCACCTGTCCACTAATGGACTGACTCACCGCCACCAGCTGAGCCTGGATTCAATGGATTATGACATAGCAGATTAGAAAGGATTATGACAGACTAAAGCTGCCTACACACCAGTTTATTTGATTTTTTTTCATTAGATTTAGCAAGTGATCAGCCTAGAAATTACATTTTATTGGAAGGGAACGTCATGCATCACTTGGCACTTTTAACACCTGGTGAAGTTGATAATACATGATCCCATTTGTAGTTTACTGAACCCTTTTCTGAGTTATGTTGGGAAGACTATAACACAATGCCTGATATGTTGACTTCAATATATTGGTTGTTCCGTTTAATTGGACATGATTGAAGACACATTGCCCTTCGGAAATACGCATGAGTACGAACAAAAAAGGCTCAGATTTTGTATTTATTTATGTGAATAATCTTAAGCTTAGGAAATCATCAGAAAATCTGGAGACCGCTGCTTAGACTACTGGACTGCGTTAGGCTGCCTCTGTTTACTCCGACTGACCCCGGTCGTCTGTACTCTGACACGTCATACTTAAATAAAACCGGCGGATGGAGACGTGGCTAATGACACTTAGGGAGGTGGAAAACAGCTCAAGATGTGTTCACTGCTGGCATAAGTGGAGTGTGAATTGTGTGTTGTCATGGTAACGGTGCCCCCCCACCCACCACCACACACACACACAGATACACACACACATCATCCTTCTGCGTGTTGTCTCCTGTTCGGGTCACTACTAATTAATGGACGGAAGAAGTGATTCTCGATTGAATCTACCTAGGTAGATACTGGGGATCAATAAAAAGATATGAAATGAATAAATCTCACGTAATCTGTAGACAATGTATACTGGAGATTTGTCAGGGGGCCGGTGATTAAGGATAATCCCCGCAATCGACACTATCTGTCCGTCCCCGGTCAACAGGGTGGATAATATTATGTCCGACCATTACGCTGTTTGACACATGACACTATGGTGTGTGTTTGGTTACGTGCACATGAGCACAGGACTTTGCTGTTGATTTACGTGGTCTTCCTCAGATAACACACACACACACACTCTCACGCTTAACCAGAGTGTGAGTATTCAGACCGTACTGCATGAGACTGTGACAGGAGGGATTTACTCTGTCACTCAGTTTTCTGCAATACCGGACAGAGAAAAACGAACACACACAACTCAACCCCACTCCTTTCTCTCTCACCAAGGCTGTCATCTTTCCGTACGCGATTCTCCTCTTTCTTTTTTTACTTTATTCCCACTGTATCCACCTGACAAAGGTTAGTCTACACTTTATGAAGGCAGGGTGCCAAACACTATTCCAGGCCATGAATGACTCGTTACTTTAATTCATTCTGAGGCTCGTCCTAAACGTCTAATGTAGCTGAACTGAAATCTGAAGGAAGATCTCCTTGTTCCAACACATTCCACATTATAATCAACACTAGCGGTCGCTCCTTTTCTCTCTGAACTCCCCACACACTCTCTAATTTCTCTCTTCACATTTCTCTCTTTCCCTCCTCTCTCTTCACCTCCCCCTTTCTCTTTCCACTCTCTTTCTCTCTCTGAGTTTGAAAGGAAAGCGATAATAGTCCCACTTCTTTCACCCTAAAAATTCTGCATTTATAATTTAGATGACGTCATCAAGGCTGCTCTTCACTTTACCACAGGGTTTCTTAATCTATGGGTCGGGATCCAAAGTGGAACTCGGGCACGTGATTGGTGGATGGCAAGATCGTTC
>CM055741.1:6197402-6507402 GCA_029465975.1 Dallia pectoralis
GCAACAATATGCAGGTTCAGTATTCTAATTTAATGTAGTCGTTATATCTCTAAATCTGATATCCTTACGCTCAAATTCAAAAGCCTTTGGCTACGCAGCACTCTCAGACACATAATGTAATACAGATTCTCCCAGAGGAACACGGCTGACTCATTTTGGAAGTGCCAACGTTCCGATGTTATTTTATCATTGACCAGACTACAACGACACCCGCGCTGTAACATGTGGTCCAGGGATGTTATTTACAGCCCGTCACTGGACAAAGCCGATCCGCCCTGTTTGTCAAACACACTCCCACAGATTACAGACACCCGTTTGACACAGGCATGACAGAGTGTGTGTTTGTATGTGTGTGTGCATGTGACGGTCGGCCCTGATGGATGTGCATCTAAGTGCCAAAACTGACATGTATCATGAGAGAGGGAGGCAGAAAGAGCGACAGAGGGAAGGGCAAATGAGACGCGCTAGCTCAGAAGATAATTGGCTCAACAGAAATGACACTCAAGGATGGGTGAAAGTCACGTGACACATGTATGGCATTATATGTATGTATGTTCAAATAGTGTTATTATACAGAGGTTAGCTTTTACACCTAGTGGGAAATTCTTCCCTGGAATTTGCATGACATAGTTCTGCTCCCATTTCCCGAACCCATCCTGACCTCTCACCTTTGCAGAGCGGACGGTCGAAGATGGTCCCTGGCTTCCCTCCCATCCTCCGGATACGGCACCAACACACCCAGCTCCACGGTAACCGCATCCGCTCCGTCTGAACGCCACAGTCCACAGGTCCATTCACGTTGCAGACGCGGAATAAGCCCGTTGGCATAATTATCCGAGACGGCTTTAATTTGTCGAGACGTTTCCATTGTTTCCGTGGCCATCGATGCGAGTAAACTTGACGGGTTAAATCGTTCGAGGGGGTACAATCCAGCCGCTCGCTTTTTATTCACTTCTCGTTGCCGTCAGTGGCCCTATCAATGGCTGATTGTCTCCGTAAGTCATGAGGCAGCCATCTGATTGGATCAATGTTGTTTTGAGTCACGCTCCGACTCGTGCGAACGACATTAGTGAGAGTCAATATTCACATGAACACAGGAATGCATTTCCATGTATTATACATTAGTCTGCTTGGTGTGCAATGTGGCATTTGGAAATCTGTCTGCTGTGGTGTTGGATGTTCTACTTCTAAGCCATTACACGGCACACTATCAACCTTCTGGTATTTGCCCCAGTACCCCACACCCTCCACCCATAAACACACTAGCAGCCTTCTGGTATTTGCCCCAGTACCCCACACCCTCCACCCATAAACACACTAGCAGCCTTCTGGTGTTTGCCCCAGTACCCTTCACCCTCCTCCCATAAACACACTAGCAGCCTTCTGGTGTTTGCCCCAGTACCCTTCACCCTCCTCCCATAAACACACTAGCAGCCTTCTGGTGTTTGCCCCAGTACCCTTCACCCTCCTCCCATAAACACACTAGCAGCCTTCTGGTATTTGCCCCAGTACCCTTCACCCTCCTCCCATAAACACACTAGCAGCCTTCTGGTGTTTGCCCCAGTACCCCCCACCCTCCACCCATAAACACACTAGCAGCCTTCTGCTGTTTGCCCCAGTACCCCCACCCTCCTCCCATAAACACACTAGCAGCCTTCTGCTGTTTGCCCCAGTACCCCCGACCCTCCTCCCATAAACACACTAGCAACCTTCTGCTGTTTGCCCCAGTACCCTTCACCCTCCTCCCATAAACACACTAGCAGCCTTCTGGTGTTTGCCCCAGTACCCTTCACCCTCCACCCATAAACACACTAGCAACCTTCTGGTGTTTGCCCCAGTACCCCCCACCCTCCACCCATAAACACACTAGCAGCCTTCTGCTGTTTGCCCCAGTACCCCCCACCCTCCACCCATAAACACACTAGCAGCCTTCTGCTGTTTGCCCCAGTACCCCCGACCCTCCTCCCATAAACACACTAGCAACCTTCTGCTGTTTGCCCCAGTACCCCCACCCTCCTCCCATAAACACACTAGCAACCTTCTGCTGTTTGCCCCAGTACTCTTCACCCTCCTCCCATAAACACACTAGCAGCCTTCTGGTGTTTGCCCCAGTACCCCCGACCCTCCTCCCATAAACACACTAGCAACCTTCTGCTGTTTGCCCCAGTACCCTTCACCCTCCTCCCATAAACACACTAGCAGCCTTCTGCTGTTTGCCCTAGTACCCCCGACCCTCCTCCCATAAACACACTAGCAACCTTCTGCTGTTTGCCCCAGTACCATTCACCCTCCTCCCATAAACACACTAGCAGCCTTCTGGTGTTTGCCCCAGTACCCTTCACCCTCCACCCATAAACACACTAGCAACCTTCTGCTGTTTGCCCCAGTACCCCCCACCCTCCACCCATAAACACACTAGCAGCCTTCTGCTGTTTGCCCCAGTACCCCCGACTCTCCTCCCATAAACACACTAGCAACCTTCTGCTGTTTGCCCCAGTACCCCCGACCCTCCTCCCATAAACACACTAGCAACCTTCTGCTGTTTGCCCCAGTACCCTTCACCCTCCTCCCATAAACACACTAGCAGCCTTCTGCTGTTTGCCCCAGTACCCCCCGACCCTCCTCCCATAAACACACTAGCAACCTTCTGGTGTTTGCCCCAGTACCCCCACCCTCCACCCATAAACACACTAGCAGCCTTCTGCTGTTTGCCCCAGTACCCCACACCCTCCTCCCATAAACACACTAGCAACCTTCTGCTGTTTGCCCCAGTACCCCCACCCTCCTCCCATAAACACACTAGCAACCTTCTGCTGTTTGCCCCAGTACTCTTCACCCTCCTCCCATAAACACAATAGCAGCCTTCTGGTGTTTGCCCCAGTACCCCCGACCCTCCTCCCATAAACACACTAGCAACCTTCTGCTGTTTGCCCCAGTACCCTTCACCCTCCTCCCATAAACACACTAGCAGCCTTCTGCTGTTTGCCCCAGTACCCTTCACCCTCCTCCCATAAACACACTAGCAGCCTTCTGCTGTTTGCCCCAGTACCCTTCACCCTCCTCCCATAAACACACTAGCAGCCTTCTGGTGTTTGCCCCAGTACCCTTCACCCTCCACCCATAAACACACTAGCAACCTTCTGCTGTTTGCCCCAGTACCCTTCACCCTCCACCCATAAACACACTAGCAGCCTTCTGCTGTTTGCCCCAGTACCCTTCACCCTCCTCCCATAAACACACTAGCAGCCTTCTGGTGTTTGCCCCAGTACCCTTCACCCTCCACCCATAAACACACTAGCAACCTTCTGCTGTTTGCCCCAGTACCCTTCACCCTCCACCCATAAACACACTAGCAGCCTTCTGCTGTTTGCCCCAGTACCCTTCACCCTCCTCCCATAAACACACTAGCAGCCTTCTGCTGTTTGCCCCAGTACCCTTCACCCTCCACCCATAAACAAACTAGCAGCCTTCTGGTATTTGCCCCAGTCTTATTCCTTGCCGTAAATCTCAGTTGAATTTCAGTTAAAAGGTATCGTCCCAGTTGGTGAATATTACGAAGATCTTTCACATAATTCTACAGTTGGAAAACAGGACTAAAAATAAACAAGCAGCACAGCAGCTACTAGCTAAGATCTGATTCGCTGCTGAGGCATGCATATATTCATACCGTGAGTTATTGCCGTGTCCCGATCTTTCCACACTGTGGCGTTTATTTGTGTGCGTTTGTGTGTGTGTGTCTCCCTCCACATCTGAAAGTAATAGAGTGCAAAAGAAAATGAGCCTGTGTAAAAACATGAAGAGTTATGGCTTCCCCTATCCATCGCTATCATTCACTTATCCACACGGGGTTACCGGGGAGAGGGAAGGAGGCCGGGGAGGTGATAGGGAGGCGGAGGGAGAAACGGAGAGAGAGGGAGAACATTTAGCACGTTCCGTTTAGTAAGTAGTTCAGCTGAGAGACGAACCATCTAGGCAGGCCTGACGTGAATCAGCCGAGAAGAAAATGTCGACCTACAAACCAGGGCCTCGATGGACTTTAAACAACACCTCCTCCGGTGAAGATATTCTCCTCCTTATCTTCTCTCTCTCCCTCCTTTACTCAAACTCTTAATCCATCAGTCTCTCTAACCAATCTTCACCGATGCAGATCTGACCTCTCACATGCACAGTTCTGCAGTGCCGTTGACGTGACTGAAGCCAGCCACTTCCCCTTCCGCTCTCCTCATCTCCCCCGCCTCCTTGCCCGTTCCTCGTCCGCCTGTGCAGACAGCAGGTTGTAGACCTCCCCTCCAACACGGATCATTACATGCTTGATTAGCTACGGCTGGGCGCACATACCAGAGGAGGTGGAAAGAGGAGGGGAGAGGAGGTGTGGAGGAGAGAGCAAAGGAGAGGTGAGAAGAGGAGGGGAGAGGAGAGAGACAGAGAATGTGAAATAATTATTTTTCATGTCATGTGAGTCTTTAATTTCACATTCTTGCCACAGGAAGATAACCAACACCCACACCACCCCAACAGACACACACACACACTGAAAACCTGAAAACCACATGTGTGTGTTATAAACAATCCTGACACCAGCAGAGTACACCAAACAGACACATTACCGTACAACACACACACTAAATCGCACATTTATCACACTATACAAACCTGTATTACCGAACATCAGCCACACCCACTGTTCAAGCTACACCCATCGTCCAGGCCACTCCCATTATTCAAGCCACACCCATGGTTCAGGCCACACACATTGTTCAAGCCACAGCCACGGTTCAGGCCACACCCATTGTTCAAGCCACACCCAGGGTTCAGGCCACACCCATTGTTCAAGCCACACACACGACTCAAGCCACACCCGCGGTTCAGGCTACACACCCTCCTCCTGTTGAGCATTCGAAAGTCGTTTGGATTGTTACCAGAACTAAGTCAGTGGGGGCCATGAACCCCGTCCTAAACACACACACACACACACGCCAGTTCCCCAGTCCCCGTGGAAGACAAGTTCATTAAAGCCTCTTATTGATCCAGCCTGTGGCCCTATAACAGAAATAAATGTTTTCTTTAAGAGGTGGGTCCTCGGTGCAGAACCCCCCCCCTGGAGGGCCGTTGTTACGTTAGCCTGTTGGAATCCAATCTGTGTTCGTTTTTACCTCGCTGCCTCGTGTGCTGGCGCTGTTATCTCGCCTTCCATCACACCTCTTTTCCTCTCGCTCCTACTCCTACGGTTACTGGTTTTGTTTGGTTATATTGACATTTGTTCGGCTGCTTTGGAGCTCTGAGTACTACAGCGATGTATGGTGGACTCGTCTACACCGTTTTGGGATTGTCGAGCGGTCGAACGGTCGATTGCTGCACCTCTCTTTCTCCAGCTTGCTCTACTCAGGTTGGCCTGGATCATCTTAATGTTTACTGCACAACCGGCGTACAAATGAAACGGTGCAAGACTTCTCTTTTTCTATAGATGCTGTTAGCTGCTAATGGTAACGAAAGCAAGCTAATGGACATGTGGACAATAGAAGAGCATGTACTGAAGTTAATTTAACCATTTTACACAGGCCTTATAGAGTTAGGGTTAGGACTAACAGGGTTAGGTTTAGGACTCAGAGGGTTAGGTTTAGGACTCAGAGGGTTAGGTTTAGGACTCAGAGGGTTAGGTTTAGGACTCAGAGGGTTAGGTTTAGGACTCAGTGGGTTAGGTTTAGGACTAATAGGGTTAGGTTTAGGACTAATAGGGTTAGGTTTAGGACTAATAGGGTTAGGTTTAGGACTCAGAGGGTTAGGTTTAGGACCAAAAGGGTTAGGTTTAGGACTAATAGGGTTAGGTTTAGGACTAATAGAGTTAGGTTTAGGACTAATAGGGTTAGGTTTAGGACTAATAGGGTTAGGGTTAGGACTAACAGGGTTAGGTTTAGGACTAATTGGGAAATAGTAGTAGAGTAAGAAGGTAGAAAAACATGCTGCATTTTGTGCAGAGGACCTAAAGCTTTCATTTGACCACTAAAAAACAATTTAGTCTAGTCCTCCTTTTTAATCCAGTCACTCACATAGATAACCGGCGAATTAAACCAAAGGAATCACCGGCTCGGGTTTCTCTTGTGGTGTTATTGAAAGGAGCACACTGTGTTTCAGGGGAGCAATTTGAAGGTAGGGATATCCTGTGGAGTTTCAATGCTGGAGTGCAATTACCGATTGAAGCGTGAAACGGGGAACTAGTCTAATATTGTTCTACAGATTGTTTAAGAAAAAATTAAGACACTTTTACAGCTTGGTTGTTATGCTGTGTTTTTGAATATTCATTTTGCTGAGGCTTCATTTAATGCATCTCATTAGGTCGTTAGACATATTGCCCACTTATTTAGACCCCTATATATATTATACCATATTTTGAAATCAGATGGTCCTAAAACTCCTAATGTGATTTGTAATAATCAAATGGTAATAATGTCAAAGCACTGACACTTTTGTGGATTTAATGACGAATAAATCCGCTAGTTGACTGTGGGTAGGCCGCACTTCAGAAAGACCTACATTTGTAAAGGGTTAATGTAGGTGTTGCATTGACCTTTTTAGGGCTGATTTGATGTTTTATGTTAACTGGTTAAATTACACTGTTCAAAAGTGCAAAGACACTTAGACATTCAGCCACTATTGCCATTTTTTGCTCCGTCTCGTCTGTCTTTGTTTTGTGGAACACGGTGTGCCGTTTGGCTGAGATTGTGTCATGCTGTAGGGATGCTTCTGTTGCTGTGGCAACTGTCCGTGGCCATTTCTGATTCCTCTCTCGCTCGTCTCCTCTTTCTCCTCCACACACCTCCTCTCCTCCCGTACCACTCCTCTCATTCCACCCTTCCAGTCCTCCTCCTCGTCACAGGAACGACTGCACCAGCTGCCCTTCCAGCCAACCATGGACGAGCTGCACTTCCTGTCCAAGCACTTCGGCAGCACCGAGAGCATCACCGACGACGACGGCGGTCGTCGCTCACCACACGTGCGCCCCCGCTCCCGCAGCCTCAGGTGAGAGGTCGTGGTTCAGGGGTACAGGTTGCCTTTGGTAAGAGGTTGTGATTCTGGGTTGGGATGCAGGCAGCCTCAGGTTAGGGATGTTAGGGTTCAGATGTTATGGACAGATCCCAGATCAGGCCTTCTACTTCGTGAAGCTTAGTGGTTACTGCCGTGTTAGAGTATTACTACCTGGTGTGAGTAGAGCAACCAATCGAATCACTTCGTTGAATCAATCAATCGAATCACTTCGTTGATTCATTGAAGTGGCTCTCCTACATCCTACATCGCCTGATTGGTTGATTATAGAGTCAGATGGAGCGTACTGCCTCTCTGATTGGTTGATTTACATAACAAGCAGATTGAATGGTCCACATTGCTCTCACGCAAACACACGCACACACACATAAACCAGAGACACACACACTCACTGAATTCATGGATAATGTAAATCACATACTCTATCAACATTTCAAATAAATTATTTCTCTCATTCCTTGTTTTTCTTTGTCACAATATTCATTGGCTATTTCACACACAGTGTTTCTGTCTCTCTTTCTCTTTCATCCACTTTCTGTTTCTGTTGCACTCAATCTCCGTCTTCCTCCGGGTCGTTGTCTCTCCTCTAAGCCCGGGACGTTCACCGTCTTGCTATGACAACGAGATAGTGATGATGAACCATGTCTACAAGGAGCGCTTTCCCAAGGTCAGTACACCTGCACACAGTTACACACACACACAAGGTCACACACACACACACCTACACACATGGTTACACACACACACACACGCATACACTTACACACACACACACAAATGATCACACACACATACACACATACACAAACACACATGGTCGCACACATAAATATGCCCGCACATGCATATATGCAACATGCGTACACACGCATGCACTCACACACATATTACATGGTACGCACACATGTAACATACACACACACACACACACATATTCTCGGTACACACACATACACAGAGTCTGTCCCAAGTGACCTTTTGTCCTGGCTGTAACATGTCGTGGGCAACTCCACTGGAAAATGCAGAGTTCACCTTTGAGGCGCATGTGACCTTTGACCTTTGTAATGCCGCCCACCCAGGCCACTGCCCAGATGGAGGAGCGCCTGTCAGAGTTCATCCAGAACTTCGCCCCGGAGAGCGTGCTGCCATTGGCCGATGGGGTCCTCAGCTTCATCCACCACCAGATAGCAGAGCTGTCCAGGGACTGCCTGACCAAATCCCAAGACGGGCTCATCACAACCGTGTACTTCTATGAGTTGCAGGAAAAGCTAGAGAAGATGCTGAACGATGTAAGCCCTGGGTTGCTTACCAAATAGCCTCCTACAATCTATGTAGTGCACTACCTGACACCAGAGCCTATAGGGAAATAACAGCCTATTTCCAGTATAGTGCATGACTTAAAGGGACATTTCCAGATTTTGGGCCACTGGTTGTAAAAGTAGTGCTGTCGTGCCAAAAAGAGTCCCCTGAAGACACTTCTAAGAAAACGTTTTGTCTGTGATAGCAGAATTTAATGACCAAGTTGAAACTAATAAAATAAAGGCAATCTGGTTTCTCTCCCTTTCACTCTAAGGCTTATGAGCGGTCCGAGAGCTCCGAGTTGACCTTCGTCACTGAGCTGGTCAAAAAGCTCTTCATCATCATCTCCCGTCCCGCCAGGCTCCTGGAATGTCTGGTAAGCTAATCAGAAGTCACAAACACCAAGTTAAGATACATTCCATCACTATCATCCTTTATCACTGTCATCTTTTATCACTGTCATCCTTTATCACTGTCATCCTTTATCACTGTCATCCTTTACCACTGTCATGCTTTATCCCTGTCATCCTTTATCCCTGTCATGCTTTATCCCTGTCATCCTTTATCACTGTCATGCTTTATCCCTGTCATCCTTTATCCCTGTCATCCTTTACCACTGTCATCCTTTATCCCTGTCATCCTTTATCACTGTCATCCTTTATCACTGTCATGCTTTATCACTGTCATCCTTTACCACTGTCATGCTTTATCCCTGTCATCCTTTATCCCTGTCATCCTTTACCACTGTCATCCTTTATCCCTGTCATCCTTTATCACTGTCATCCTTTATCACTGTCATGCTTTATCACTGTCATGCTTTATCACTGTCATCCTTTATCCCTGTCATCCTTTATCCCTGTCATCCTTTATCACTGTCATTCTTTATCACTGTCATCCTTTATCACTGTCATCCTTTATCCCTGTCATCCTTTATCACTGTCATCCTTTATCCCTGTCATCCTTTATCCCTGTCATCCTTTATCCCTGTCATCCTTTATCCCTGTCATGCTTTATCCCTGTCATCCTTTACCACTGTCATCCTTTATCACTGTCATCCTTTATCCCTGTCATCCTTTATCACTGTCATCCTTTACCACTGTCATGCTTTATCCCTGTCATCCTTTATCCCTGTCATCCTTTACCACTGTCATCCTTTATCCCTGTAATCCTTTATCACTGTCATCCTTTATCCCTGTCATCCTTTATCCCTGTCATCCTTTATCACTGTCATCCTTTACCACTGTCATCCTTTATCACTGTCATCCTTTATCACTGTCATCCTTTACCACTGTCATCCTTTATCACTGTCATGCTTTATCCCTGTCATCCTTTATCCCTGTCATTCTTTACCACTGTCATCCTTTATCACTGTCATCCTTTATCCCTGTCATCCTTTATCCCTGTCATCCTTTATCACTGTCATCCTTTATCCCTGTCATCCTTTATCATTATGATCCTTTATCCCTGTCATCCTTTATCCCTGTCATCCTTTATCCCTGTCATCCGTTATCATTATCATCTTTTATCACTGTCATACTTTATCCCTGTAATCCTTTATCACTGTCATCCTTTATCCCTGTCATGCTTTATCCCTGTAATCCTTTATCACTGTCATCCTTTATCCCTGTCATCCTTTATCCCTGTCATCCTTTATCACTGTCATCCTTTACCACTGTCATCCTTTATCACTGTCATCCTTTATCACTGTCATCCTTTACCACTGTCATTCTTTACCACTGTCATCCTTTATCACTGTCATCCTTTATCCCTGTCATCCTTTATCACTGTCATCCTTTATCATTATGATCCTTTATCCCTGTCATCCTTTATCACTGTCATCCTTTATCCCTGTCATCCGTTATCATTATCATATTTTATCACTGTCATCCTTTATCCCTGTCATCCTTTATCCCTGTCATTCTTTATCCCTGTCATGCTTTACCACTGTCATCCTTTATCACTGTCATCCTTTATCACTGTCATCCGTTATCCCTGTCATCCTTTATCCCTGTCATGCTTTATCCCTGTAATCCTTTATCACTGTCATCCTTTATCCCTGTCATCCTTTATCCCTGTCATCCTTTATCACTGTCATCCTTTATCCCTGTCATCCTTTATCCCTGTCATCCTTTATCACTGTCATCCTTTATCATTATCATCTTTTATCACTGTCATTTTTTATCCCTGTCATACTTTACCACTGTCATCCTTTATCATTGTCATCCTCTATCACCGTCACCCTTCATCACCCTCGTCCTCTATCACTGTCACCCTTCATCACCCTCGTCCTCTATCACTGTCACCCTTCATCACCCTCGTCCTCTATCACTGTCACCCTTCATCACCCTCATCCTCTATCACTGTCATTCTTCATCACCCTCGTTCTCTATCACTGTCACCCTTCATCACCCTCATCCTCTATCACTGTCACCCTTCATCACCCTCATCCTCTATCACTGTCACCCTTCATCACCCTCATCCTCTATCACTGTCACCCTTCATCACCCTCATCCTCTATCACTGTCACCCTTCATCACCCTCATCCTCTATCACTGTCACCCTTCATCACCCTCATCCTCTATCACTGTCACCCTTCATCACCCTCATTCTCTATCACCGTCACCCTTCATCACCCTCGTCCTCTATCACTGTCATCCTTTATCATTGTCATCCTCTATCACCGTCACCCTTCATCACCCTCGTCCTCTATCACTGTCACCCTTCATCACCCTCATCCTCTATCACTGTCACCCTTCATCACCCTCATCCTCTATCACTGTCACCCTTCATCACCCTCGTCCTCTATCACTGTCACCCTTCATCACCCTCATTCTCTATCACCGTCACCCTTCATCACCCTCATCCTCTATCACTGTCACCCTTCATCACCCTCGTCCTCTATCACTGTCACCCTTCATCACCCTCGTCCTCTATCACTGTCACCCTTCATCACCCTCATCCTCTATCACCGTCACCCTTCATCACCCTCGTCCTCTATCACTGTCACCCTTCATCACCCTCGTCCTCTATCACTGTCACCCTTCATCACCCTCGTCCTCTATCACTGTCACCCTTCATCACCCTCGTCCTCTATCACTGTCACCCTTCATCACCCTCATTCTCTATCACCGTCACCCTTCATCACCCTCGTCCTCTATCACTGTCACCCTTCATCACCCTCGTCCTCTATCACCGTCACCCTTCATCACCCTCGTCCTCTATCACTGTCACCCTTCATCACCCTCGTCCTCTATCACTGTCACCCTTCATCACCCTCGTCCTCTATCACCGTCACCCTTCATCACCCTCGTCCTCTATCACCGTCATCATAATTTGTATTAATGGTTTCTAGATGGTCACCACAACCCTTATTGTGAGAATGAGCGGTGTAAAGCCTGTTGTGCCGGCTACATTTCCAGTCGTCTCGACTACCTAATCGCTCCCAGCTTCCAGTTGGCTCATTATTCCCTTATTAGTCCCCCCTCAGTCACTAAAAATATATTAATGTACTATAGTGGCCTAATGTATGCCATCAATAAATTGCTCTGGACGAGAGCCTTGGCTGAATTGCATACAGTAGCGTAGGCACTTGATTGTTTTGCTGAGCCTGGCGACATGGGCGCTGTGCTAATTTAATCCGCCGTCCTCTGTCTGTTATCTTTCGGGATGTCATTTAATGTTCCCCGATTCATTGCTGGAGAATCCGCCAATTCGGGTACGGCAGTAGCCGCGTCACCCCGCAAACTCCGCCGACCGATCCACGGACCCCCGAACCGAACGGTTTGACGTGCACGTGTGTGTGTGTGTCAGTACCGGCAGACGCAGGAGTCACTGAAGGGCAACCTGTTTTACATGGCCAGAGGAAATGTACCCGGAGTTCACACACTGATTGATGGTCTCTGCTGCATGTCGTCCTCCCTTTCGCCACGCCCCCTTACACCGTTTCGCGTCTCTCCTTCCTGTTGCCGGGGCAACCGGCAGGAAAGGTCGACAGGGTCAGGCCGAATGGTTCTTGCCGTGTCAGTTATATTAGTCAGGGAGGAGAAGAGATGCAAGCGAGAGAGGGAGCGAGAGAGAGGGACGGGAAGAGGGGTTGACGGAGAGAGATGCTGAGCAAGAGAGAGAGAGAGAGAAGGACAGGGTAAAGAAGAGAAAATAAGGACGAGGGAGGGAGAGAGGGGGAGGGAGAGAGGGGGAGGGAGAGAGGGGAGGGAGAGAGGGGAGGGAGAGATGGGGAGGGAGAGAGGGGGAGGGAGAGAGGGGGGGAGGGAGAGGGGGAGGGAGAGAGGTAGTCGGCACATACACTGGCATCAGCCCCTCCAATCACAGTCTCCTCTGATCTGGGAGAGATGTCAGTGACACGGTAGAGATACATTACCGTAGACGTACGCAGCGTAGAGCCGAACCGAATGAAATGCTGCACAGTCTATTGTCCCGTCTCTACGTTAGCTTCACACTGATGTGAACTAGGAAACAGATGTTTACATAGAGTGATGTGATGTGTTCATTCTATTTCTGCGGATTCACACACCACTATCAGTATATATGCATTGCTGTGTCCGAGGTCAGGAGAAACACCTCCCCATTGTGCCTCAGGCTCCCTGGTTTCCAAACACAATTTTATATCACTGCTCCAGGATAGAGTAAATAAACTCAGATATTGTGTGTCACACTATATATTGTACCCCATCTTGTGAATAGCTACCATACTGTACGGTCAATGAGAGAGCGCTGTGTGTCACACCCTATATTGTCCCCCTCTCCATTAAATAGCTACCATACTGTTCGGTCAATGAGAGAGCGCTGTGTGTCACACCCTATATTGTCCCCCTCTCCATTAAATAGCTACCATACTGTACGGTCAATGAGAAAGCATTGTGTGTCACGCCCTATATCGTCCCCCTCTTTCTGTAGGAGTTCAATCCAGAGGAGTTCTACCACCTGCTGGAAGCGGCGGAGGACCACGCCAAGGAGGGACACCTGATGAAGACGGACATCCCACGTTACATCATCAGCCAGCTGGGGCTGACCCGGGACCCCCTGGAGGGTGAGACACACATATATTAGTCTCCTTGTGAGGACCAGGTTATCTCTTAAATATAAAATTAAACTATGACACAAAACCCTAAAAGCAAACTTTTCCCCAAATGGCTTAATGGACCAGACACCCTTCAGGGAGAAAGGAGACGGAGGGAGACAGGAGGTAGAGGGAGAAGGAAGTAGGGGAGAGGAAAGGAACCAAGGATCGAGAGGGTGAGAGAGAAATGATAGGTAGGAGAAAGAGTTGGGGAGAGGGGAGGGAGGGAGGAACGAGGGAAGGAAATAAAAGGAAAGAAAACGGGTAAGAAGTAGGGGTAGAAAGAGAGCGTTTGGACTGTCTAGGGATAATCTGGGGGAGATGGAGGAGTGGGGGAGGCTTTTTAATGAAGTGGAGAGGGCAGACGACTGTGACAGTCAGCCATCAGGGACCGGCAGTGAGGAGGTGGAGATTGTGGAAAAAGAAACACGAAGGGACAGATTGAGTGCATCGGTGTACCTGTAGACGGCAAACAAGACCAAATGAAAGCTCTGTGGTGTTCCAGCCCACATTTGACAACCACGTTCCTCTTGCCGGTTTGTTGTACATAATTAACCGTAGACGCGAGCCGAAAATACCGTAGCAAGATAACAAAGACATTATGGCGTGAAGAAAACGAAGCATCTTGCCATTTTCCTTTCGCGACGCCAGCAGCAGCGATGGGCTAGAATCCGCTAGCCTGACTCCTGGTCGCTTTGTGCTGTCTCGTCATTGGCAGGACAGCACAGCCAGACCGGGAGCCAGGCTACCTGTAGGCCTTATTGAGATACAGAGAACTCCCTGAACTAATTCGGCGCCGCACTCCTCCCTCGTTAATCTTCATATCTTCGCAAGAACACACCCACCAGCCTCAAAACCCGAGCTCTGGTTTAGTCAATTAATTGAATTTCTACTTCTCGCCGTGGCGAATCCATCAGATGCCATTTGTTATGCTACACCGGGTAAACGTATTAGAATGAGGCCAGTTGCAATTTGTCAACTGTGTGCCGGTCTCTGGTTAAGAATATACCCGTTCCGGGGTCACTGGGTTGTCTCGGTCTCGGTTAACCGGTGTGTCACGCTTGTTTTGGCACTTCAGCTGTTCTCGTTTGGTCAAACCATCTAATCTCACGTTCTCGATAGCTGTGTTCACCTGACACGTGTTGCCTGTCTCACGACACACCTCTCTTGACGTGCATTTACATCGTAGGCTATTGAATCGAATCAGCGTTTTTGGCGATATCCGATCCCGATGGGTATTTGGCCGAGTGTCGGACGATTCTGATACCTAATATTGGATGGGTTAGTCCCTAGCAGTCAGTGTTGTAATTGAAGTCAGGTTCAGTAGGTGACGACATCTGTCGGGTCTCACAATGTTCTTCTGCTGGATTTGTGCAAAACTAATTTTGTGGGGCTTTTAATAGCCAACAGGTGTGTTGTTGTTGTCACTGTTTTTGTCCAAATATCTTTTAATGTATGTTAACACTGTGCTTTTCGTCAACAACAATAAAAAACGTTTGTCTTTTGGTCCAGACATTGCGAGCATGGACAGCTACTATGATAGCGAAGGTCACCACACACCAGAAACAGACGACTCCACAGAGGTGAGGACTCTCCAAAGGCGCCTAACACACGCACACACACACGCCCACACACACACACACGCCCATATCAGGTTTAAAATAATCATGTGATCTTAAGCAAACTGAATTTGTGTGATATATTACAAATTGAATTTGTAACATCAAACAACATGGATAATGTAGTACAGACATGGAGAGATGTGGAACACAAATGGATGATGTGGAACCCAAATGGATGATGTAGAACACAAATGGATGATGTGGAACCCAAATGGATGATGTAGAACACAAATGGATGATGTGGAACACAAATGGATGATGTAGAACACAAATGGATGATGTGGAACACAAATGGAAAGATGTGGAATGCAAATGGAGAGATGTGGAACACAAATGGATGATGTGGAACCCAAATGGAGGATTTGGAACCCAAATGGATGATGTGGAACACAAATGGATGATGTAGAAGACAAATGGATGATGTAGAACACAAATGGATGATGTGGAACACAAATGGAAAGATGTGGAATGCAAATGGAGAGATGTGGAACACAAATGGATGATGTGGAACACAAATTGATGATGTGGAACACAAACGGATGATGTGGAACACAAACGGATGATGTGGAACACAAACGGATGATGTGGAACGCAAACGGATGATGTGGAACGCAAACGGATTATGTGGAACACAAACAGATGATGTGGAACACAAACGGATGATGTGGAACACAAACGGATTATGTGGTACACATGTGGATGATGTGGTACACATGTGAATGATGTGTGGTACACATGTGAATGATGTGTGGTACACATGTGAATGATGTGTGGTACACATGTGGATGATGTGTGGTACACATGTGGATGATGTGGAACACATGTGGATGATGTGGAACACATGTGGATGATGTGTGGTACACATGTGAATGATGTGTGGTACACATGTGGATGATGATGTGGTAGACAGATGGATGATGTGGAATACAAATGGATGATGTGGTAGACAAATGGTTAATAGTACACAATAAACAGAGATCCATGTTGTCCAATGGGCACCACTTAACTACCACTGGCTGACGATGTAGAAAACATCCTCTGGGCATGTTTTAGTTTGGTTTGACTGAGCTTTTCTGCTTCTGCTCTCAGGGGAAGATGAAAGCCATGAAACCCCCCAGTGAGGGGGACTTTCAGACAATCAAGCTGATCAGCAACGGGGCTTATGGGTAAGTTCTGAGGCGATCTCCCACATAATATACAGATCCCTGCCACATTAACGGGATAATACACATGATTTTCTCTTGTGGCTCTATTGTCTGAAGATTTTGATTCGATGTCCACAAATAGTTTTTAGGTTTGAAATTACTTCAAAATCCTAGATGTTTTTCCCATCTTAATCCAAACGTTTTGAGTATCGAGCCGAAGGCAGTCGCTGTCCCAACACACCTGGAGGTCTCGGTGTATCCTGGGAATAGAACGGCTGCTCACGTTCGGGTGTCATAGTAACTGACTGACCCTCGTCTTCCTCCAGGGCGGTGTACCTGGTGCGCCATGGGGACACGCGTCAGCGTTTCGCCATGAAGAAGATCAACAAGCAGAACCTGATCCTGAGGAACCAGATCCAGCAGGCCTTTGTAGAGAGGGACATCCTGACGTTTGCAGAGAACCCCTTCGTGGTCTCCATGTTCTGCTCCTTTGAGACGCGCAGACACCTCTGTATGGTCATGGAGTATGTGGAGGGTAAGACACACATACACACACAAACACAAACACACACATACCTGCAGACACCTCTGTATGGTCGTGGAGTATGTGGGGGGTAAGGTGTACACAAACACACACACACACACACATACCTGTAGACACCTCTGTATGGTCGTGGAGTATGTGGTAATGGAGTAACACACACACACACACAGAATTCAACACACAGACAAATTACACAACAGAAACATAAAACAAACACAAAACTCACACACAGAAAAAACACTGCATTTAGAAGGTACGGTATTATTGGGAAACATTCTATGACTGAGGGTAATTCAGTCAAAAAGTGTCCTCAGTAACTCCACAAACGCTGCTGCTGCTTTTTTTCCCTTGTGCCTTTCCCTTCCTGGTATCTGTTATGGCCAAGTGGTGACTGCAAGACTGACTGCCCAGGCTGTGTCCCAAAGGCCAAGTGGTGACTGCTCAGCCTGTGTCCCAGTCATTGTTTAAAAAGCACTGAAGTGTTATAAACCTTGTCTCTGTGTCAATGACATCATTGTCTGTATCCATGTTGCCGACTCACGCTGAACCACCCGTTGTGTTCCTCCAGGGGGCGACTGTGCCACCCTGCTGAAGAACATCGGGGCGCTGCCCGTGGAACTGACACGAATGTACTTTGCGGAGACCGTGCTGGCGCTGGAGTACATCCACAACTACGGCATTGTGCACCGTGACCTCAAGCCAGACAAGTGAGTCTCGTGCCACGCTGCCTCTCCCCCTGCTGGGCGGGAAGGTCTTTAGCCGTACAGATTTCACGTTTGTAAATGTCCAGATATTCCCAAATCCATGGAATAACGAGGGAACATTGGGTCGAAATACACGCTCTGTCAATAGTTTTTTCGGGATTTGTCACCGTCGGGCGCTTCAGAACCAAATCCAGACATGCTGTTGACGTGTAGCAATGGCTGATGTTCTGTTCTGGTTCTGTTCTGGTTCTCCTGCCAGCCTGCTGATCACCTCCATGGGCCACATCAAGCTGACGGACTTCGGCCTGTCTAAGATGGGTCTGATGAGTCTCACCACCAACCTGTATGAGGGACACATCGAGAAGGACGCCCGCGAGTTCCTGGACAAACAGGTTCGCTAGGAAACAAACTGAGGTTGAGGTCAATCCAACAGTCACGCTGATTCCGTAAAGACCTATTCACTGTTAACTGTTAACGAGCGGTTGGGAAAGTCCCGTCCGGGGAAAACCCTGTGGACAGACACCGTTATTTATACGATTTGAACGCGAGAAATCTCTCATGCGATAACACACTGAGGCCGGGACAAATAACTCTGACAAAACACGCCATTAGCCAGACGGGATAATAAATATACACAGTCACTAATAACGTTTACCAAACCGCCCTGAGTTCATTTGTCTAAATAACTTATTCTCTGTTCCCTGTTTATTTTGCATTAGCGTTGTACTGTTTATGCTGCGATTTGAACTCCCATATTAATGAATTGTGTTGTCTGGCCAGTAATGTGTTCCCCTCTGTCTCACTCTCTGTCACGAACACACATTATCTGCATGTGATATGGTATACAGGCTCGTCCACGTGCCGGCCTGTGTGTGTTGAGTGCCTTTAGAGTGCTTCGGTTATTCGCCAAGCCTCTTCTATCTGAACAGAAAAATCCTCACCAATCAGAGATAACATTGTGATCATCTTAATTGCGCTGCTCTTTTGTCGGGAGGCTGACTGGAGAGAATGTAGTGACGATCAACCAGCAGAATGACAGTTCAGATTGGCTGGGTTACATTTCGAGATTGTCCGTTTATTCACTAAAACCTGCTCTTCCCTCTTTGCTTTAGCAGCCACTGAGGAAAAAACGAAAAGTATAATGTTTCTTCAGAGGATGATGCGTGAGTGAGACTGATTGGTGAATCTCTCTATGCCCCGCCCCCTCCAGGTGTGTGGTACGCCGGAATACATTGCCCCGGAAGTGATCCTGAGACAGGGATATGGGAAGCCCGTGGACTGGTGGGCCATGGGCATCATCCTGTATGAGTTCCTGGTGGGCTGCGTGCCGTTCTTTGGGGACACCCCTGAGGAGCTGTTTGGACAGGTCATCACAGGTCAGTAACATGTGACGACGCTCAAATGATGGAGCTGTTCGATCAGGTCATCACAGGTCAGTAACATGTGACGGCGCTTAAAAGATGCTAAACAGACATCTCTGGGGTTAAAGGAAATGTTGTTTAGAGGTTGAAAAGACGTTTGTGAAGACATGGAACAGACCTCAAACAGACGTTGAACAGAGGTTACAAAAAATATGTAATCCTAGTTTAAAAGACGGTGAACAGACGTTGACAAATTCATTTTTCAAGTAGCTTTGCCTGGTGGGTTGGAGCCTTGCGGTTGATTGGCTGTGTTGTTTTCCTACAGATGATATTGTGTGGCCAGATGGGGACGAGGCCCTGCCAGCGGACGCCCAGGGACTGATCTCCACCCTGCTACAGACCAACCCCCTGATGAGGCTGGGAACAGGTACGTGCTGTCACAGACCAACCCCCTGATGAGGCTGGGAACAGGTACGCGCTGTCACAGACCAACCCCCTGATGAGGCTGGGAACAGGTACGTGCTGTCACAGACCAACCCCCTGATGAGGCTGGGAACAGGTACGTGCTGTCACAGACCAACCCCCTGATGAGGCTGGGAACAGGTACGTGCTGTCACAGACCAACCCCCTGATGAGGCTGGGAACAGGTACGCGCTGTCACAGACCAACCCCCTGATGAGGCTGGGAACAGGTACGCGCTGTCACAGACCAACCCCCTGATGAGGCTGGGAACAGGTACGCGCTGCTCTTTTTTACGGGTCAAGTCGTAAGGCGCTTGATCAGACAAAAAAGGGTTCCCATAAAAGGTTCACAAGTGTTACATTAGAACGAAGAGTGACATGTTTCTATAAACAACCTTAGATCGCAATATACTGTACATCGAAATAAATTCACACCGTTTCCCGTCGTCTATGAGGGAATAGCCCCGGACACAACGCTGACATCGCCCTCCCGAGTCTGCCGCTGGTTTGTTCCATTCGAACCGTTATCATTCAAACCAACTGTTTGTTTTATTATGCTCTCTGTGGACGTTGGGCTTACGGCCCAGCCACGCTTGACAATGACATCGTTCTCCCTGGACCCAGATTTACCACATCATCATGCTCAGGAAGCCAGCAGTAATCAATCTGCCCGGTACACAAAGGATTATAATTGTGTGGAAAACACATTATATTTCTCCAATCTCCCAATAAACGATGCTGCACAAACTCTGCACTCCTTGCTTTTGGTGTTAGTGCTGTTAGCCGAGAACCGGGCTAACACAATTACTTCTCAACGTTAAACTGAAGCCAGAGACAGTCAACCAGCTGGTGTTTTGCTGCGTGACTTCGCCAATATCGATATCTCTTCCAGACAGGTTGATATGGTTATTTTGCATCATCAGGTCTATTGTTGTAAACGTTTAGTGATGTTGACCAGCTGTGGTCGTGCTGAAATATAATTTTCTGATAAACTACAATGCTCAGTCTAAATTAAACCTCTCCTCTGAAAGAGACATCACATGACCAGTCGCCCGAGTGACCAAACCCCACAAAAGAAAAAAGTTTTTGTTGAATGTCGGAACTATTTAACCAGACTCGGTTTAGTACTTCATATCAGTCAGACAATTTTCTGTCTTACTCTGATTCATGAATATTCTTGTACTCTTCAACCCTTGTTTATGTCTATTCTGCACACCTGCACACATTTCCGGAGATGACGTTTTTATTACTCCGTTTTCCCAGGCGGCGCATTCGAGGTTAAGCAACACTCGTTCTTCTCCGACTTGGACTGGAACAGTCTGCTGAGGCAGAAGGCTGAGTTCATACCTCACCTGGAGTCCGAGGAGGACACCAGCTACTTCGACAGTGAGTTGGAATTGGTTCAGTGGTATCACTGTGTTATTGAGTCAACACCGGAATTGGGTCGCTGGTATCACTGTGTTATTGAGTCAACACCCAATTGGGTCGCTGGTATCACTGTGTAATTGAGTCAACATCCAATTGGGTCGCTGGTATCACTGTGTTATTGAGTCAACACCGAATTGGGTCAGTGGTATCACTCTGTTATTGAGTCAACACCCTAATGGGTCGCTGGTATCACTGTTTTATTTAGTCAACATTGAATTAGGTCAGTGGTATCACTCTGTTATTGAGTCAACACCCAATTGGGTCGGTGGTATCACTGTGTTATTGAGTCAACATTGAATTGGGTCGGTGGTATCACTGTGTTGTTGAGTCAACACTGAATTGGGTCGGTGGTATCACTGTGTTATTGAGTCAACATTGAATTGGGTCGGTGGTATCACTGTGTTGTTGAGTCAACACTGAATTGGATCGGTGGTATCACTGTGTTGTTGAGTCAACACTGAATTGGGTCGGTGGTATCACTGGGTTATTGAGTCAACATTGAATTGGGTCGGTGGTATCACTGTGTTGTTGAGTCAACACTGAATTGGATCGGTGGTATCACTGTGTTGTTGAGTCAACACTGCATTGGGTCGGTGGTATCACTGGGTTATTGAGTCAACATTGAATTGGGTCGGTGGTATCACTGTTATTTATTCCACAGCCATTAGGTGAACTCAACTCCGTCAGACGGACTGTTTGTGAACAGACTCTGCTATCAGATGGTGTCTTCTCTATAATGGCATCGCCGCAATTCAGCTGTATCATATTTGAAATCTCATAGTTTTTCTCCTCCTCTGGCTTTTCCTCCCTTTCTCCTCCTCTCTTTCTCCTCCTCGCTCAGCTCGATCTGATCGTTATCAGCATGTCAACACTTATGATGAGGACGACACCAACGACGACGAGCCTGTGGAGATCAGACAGTTCTCCTCCTGTTCCCCTCGCTTCAGCAAGGTACACACACACAACTATGAACCGACACACACACCGTCTTATTATATCTGTATCTTTCTATGTCTTTATGGCTCTCTCTCTCTATAGTTTCACACAGTCTTCACATCCCCTCCACTTCTCTATCTTCTTGTTGTGTTGTTCTATGCAGCCTTTCTTTTGTCTCTCTAGTTCCCTTCCCCTCTCCTCTGTTCCTCTGGATAGCTGCTGACTGTGTGTGTGTGTGTCTGTGTCTGTGTCTGTGTCTGTGTCTGTGTCTGTGTGTGTGTGTGTGTGTGTGTGTTCAGAGGGTTCTTGTGTAAATCTAGAGGGCTAAGAGCTCCTCTAGCAGCACTTTGCTGTAGACGGGTATGTAATAACGGGTATGTAATAACGGGTATGTAATAACGGGTATGTAATGACGGGTATATAATGACGTGTATGTAATAACGGGTATGTAATGACGGGTATGTAATAACGGGTATGTAATAACGGGTATGTAATAACGGGTATGTAATGACGGGTATGTAATGACGTGTATGTAATAACGGGTATGCAATGACGGGTATGTAATAACGGGTATGTTATAACGTGTATGTGATGACGGGTATGTAATAATTGGTATGTGATGACGGGTATGTAATAACGGGTATGTAATAACGGGTATGTAATAACGGGTATGTAATGACGGGTATGTAATAACGGGTATGTAACAACGGGTATGTAACAACGGGTATGTAATAACGGTTATGTAATGACGGGTATGTAATGACGGGTATGTAATGACGGTTATGTAATGACGGGTATGTAATGATGTGTATGTGATGACAGGTATGTAATGACAGGTATGTAATGACGGGTATGTGATGACGGGTATGTGATGACGGGTATGTGATAACGGGTATCTAATGACGGGTATGTAATGACGGGTATGTAATGACGGGTATGTAATGACGGGTATGTGATGACGGGTATGTGATGACGTGTATGTGATGACGGGTATGTAATAACGGGTATCTAATGAAGGGTTTTTAATGACGGGTATGTAATGACGGGTATGTAATGACGGGTATGTAATGACGGGTATGTAATGACGGGTATGTAATGACGTGTATGGGATGACGGGTATGTGATGACGGGTATGTAATGACGGGTATGTAATGACGGGTATGTGATGACGGGTATGTGATGACGTGTATGTGATGACGGGTATGTAATAACGGGTATCTAATGAAGGGTTTTTAATGACGGGTATGTAATGACGGGTATGTAATGACGGGTATGTAACGACGGGTATGTAACAACGGGTATGTAATGACTGTTATGTAATGACGGGTATGTAATAACGGGTATGTAATGACGGGTATGTAATAACGGGTATGTAACGACGGGTATGTGTTGACGGGTATGTGATAACGGGTATGTAATGACGGTTATGTAATGACGGGTATGTAATGACGTGTATGTGATGACGGGTATGTGTTGACGGGTATGTGATAACGGGTATGTAATTACGGGTATGTGATGACGGGTATGTGATGACGTGTATGTGATGACGGGTATGTAATAACGGGTATCTAATGAAGGGTTTTTAATGACGGGTATGTAATGACGGGTATGTAATGACGGGTATGTGTTGACGGGTATGTGATAACGGGTATGTAATGACGGGTATGTGATGACGGGTATGTGATGACGTGTATGTGATGACGGGTATGTAATAACGGGTATCTAATGAAGGGTTTTTAATGACGGGTATGTAATGACGGGTATGTAATGACGGGTATGTAATGACGGGTATGTAATGACGGGTATGTAATGACGTGTATGTGATGACGGGTATGTAATGACGGGTATGTAATAACGGGTATGCAATGACGGGTATGTAATAACCGGTATGTAATAACGTGTATGTGATGACGGGTATGTAATAATTGGTATGTGATGACGGGTATGTAATAACGGGTATGTAATGACGGGTATATAATAACGGGTATGTAACGACGGGTATGTAACAACGGGTATGTAATGACTGTTATGTAATGACGGGTATGTAATGACGGGTATGTAATAACGGGTATGTAATGACGGGTATGTAATAACGGGTATGTAACGACGGGTATGTAACGACGGGTATGTGTTGACGGGTATGTGATAACGGGTATGTAATGACGGTTATGTAATGACGGGTATGTAATGACGTGTATGTGATGACGGGTATGTGTTGACGGGTATGTGATAACGGGTATGTAATGACGGGTATGTAATGACGGGTATGTGATGACGGGTATGTGATGACGGGTATGTGATGACGTGTATGTGATGACGGGTATGTAATAACGGGTATGTAATGACGGGTATATAATGACGGGTATGTAATGACGGGTATGTAATAACGGGTATGTGATGACGGGTATGTGATGACGGGTATGTGATGACGTGTATGTGATGACGGGTATGTAATGACGGGTATGTAATGACGGGTATATAATGACGGGTATATAATGACGGGTATGTAATGACGGGTATGTAATGACGGGTATGTAATAATTGGTATGTGATGACGGGTATGTAATAACGGGTATGTAATAACGGGTATGTGATGACGGGTATGTAATAACGGGTATGTAATAACGGGTATGTGATGACGGGTATGTAATAACGGGTATGTAATAAAGCGAAGCAGGATTACAAAGACACCCAGCTGGGCTCAATTCACACTCTCTACTTCCTTCTCCCACTACCTCCCTCTCTATCTCATTATACCTCCCCGTCCCACATCTCTTTACCTCCCTCTCTACCCCCTTCCTTTCTCTCTTCTTTTTTCTTCCACTTTCTTCCTCTCTCTAACTCCCTCTCTCCCCTGTCTCTCAACCTCCCTTTCTCTCCCTCTCCCACCCTCTCTTTACCTCCCTCTCTTTACCTCCCTCTCTTTACCTCCCTCTCTTTACCTCCCTCTCTCTACCTCCTCCTTTCTATCCATCTCTCGTTCTCTCAAGGGGGCACATGCTGTTTTCTGTAGGCTTCCAGCTAGTTCTTTTGGCATTAGAATAATGGGCAGTGAGCGTGTGGTGCTCCTGGTAAAGCCGTACAGCAGGAGGCGCGGTGCTCCATCAGGACCACGTGGTCCGGCGCCTCCGGCACGGCACCGTGCACACGGACGTGGTGTTAAGGCCATCACCTCCGTTACCATGGTGCTCAGTGAAACGCTCGCTAAAATTCGTTCAGAGAGCGGCACCCGTTCTTACGCCGCACTCCCACACTCGCTAGCTCTTCGCGTCCTGTAATGAGACGCGCGTGTGTGTGTGCGTGTGTGCGTGTGTGTGTGTGTGCGTGTGTGTGCGTGTGTGCGTGTGTGTGTGTGTGTGTGTGCGTGCGTGTATTTGTACTGTACATGCTGAAACACCCACCTACATTGTTTCACAGCAATTTACTTCTCTCTATTATTGGAATGCAATTATTGTCAACTAACACAGCTGTCTATTCCATCACCAGATTATAGACGTGTTAGTTCAGGGTTCAGCCGACTGTGGATCTGTGCATCAGGACTCCAGTCGGCCTTATTAATGTATTTGCCGTTGGTAGCCGTGCTACGCTAACCCTGGACATGTAGAAGGTGGCAGAACCAGAGGCTCTCCTGCCCAGTGAGGCGACGTGCGAGCGTAGCATCTCCACCAGAGCTTAGCTGACTGGCCCCTCTGCTTGGACCCCTGCAGGTTTACAGCAGCATGGAGCACCTCTCCCAGCTGGAGCAGAAGGTCCCCGGGGTGACCCGGCGGGAACACAAGGGCTCCCGGGAGGACAACCGGGGGAAGAGGGAGAGCCTGGGAAGCTTCCCAATTCGGGATAAGAGCTGGAGAACCGGATCACCGGAGATGTGAGTGTGTGTGTTTGGGGTCGGCGCAGGCTATGTGTGTGTGGTAAAACATGTGGCTGTGTGTGTGTGTGTTTGGTAAGGTTTTGTGTGTGTGTGTGTGTGTGTGTGTGTTTGGTAAGGGTTAGAGTGTGTGTGTCACAACAGCTTTATTGGAATCTTCTGATTTCATGTTTCAGCCACTGTCTTAGTTCCGAACGATAATTTAAAACAGACATAAAACTTAACATTAAGTTGGAAAATGGAAAATTGTGTTAAATCCCACTGTCTCTTATTCACCACCCCCACCCACACACATTTAGGAAGCGTCTGTCCTGTTCTGAGTCTCTGTACCTGGACGGGGACTCCAGCCCTCCACTGGGGGCCCGTCGTCGGTTCTCGGCCCTCATGGACACACACCGCTTCGCCTCGCAGCAGGAGGACAACCCGGACCCCCTCACCCGCCAGCCCCCTGTCAAAGCCAGAGGGACCTCACTGGAGGGGGCATCTGTCCCCTCTACACCCCCCTCCACCCCCAGCACCTCCCCGGACCCCAAGGGCATACTGAAGGAGGGCCATATCGGAGGTGAGTGTAGGGAAGGTGGAGAGGGAAAAACCAATAAGAATGTGACACACCTGAGACACGGAGAGTAAACGTGTTTTTCCGCCCGGCGACAGAGAAACCAGCCAGACCCGATGAGACGCATGGAGCCACGCCCACCCCCTCCGCTACCCCTGCAGCAGCCAGTAGGGAGCTGGGGGCGGGGCCTGTGTACGACCCCCTGGGTCCTCGTGCGACCAATGACCTGGTCCTCCGCAGGGCGAGACACCAGCAGATGTCAGGAGACGGCGGGGAGAAGAGGAACTCCAGAGCTGGGAAGAAAGTCACCAAGTCCGCCTCAGCTACGGCCCTCTCTGTCGTCATACCGACAGGTGAACGGACACGCTGTCTAGCGAGTCTAAATGTAGTAGCTATTTGGTCATAAATAATGCTTTATTATACCCTTAGTGGTTAACTATGTCCTAACGATTTAGCTATGACGATACAAAGCATGTGTACTATGTCACATTGGATGTACTATGATGTCACAGGTTAGGTTCCATTACTCTATATACATGTTGACCAAACTCTGATAAGGTTTTGTATTTTAAATTCTTTCTCTGAAACTGTTTCCCTGTTCCTCCACCCATCGTCACGGTCCCATCCCCTGATTCCGCTCCACAGTGGACCAGTACGGCCACAGTTACAACTCCCCCCTGGCCAGCCCCATGTCGCCCCGCTCCCTGTCCTCAAACCCCTCTTCCCGGGACTCGTCCCCCAGCCGGGAGTACTGCCCGGCCCCCGCCGTCAGCGTGCTGCGCTCACCTATCACCATCCACCGCTCGGGGAAGAAATACGGCTTCACCCTGAGAGCCATCCGGGTCTACATGGGCGACACGGACGTGTACAGTGTCCATCACATCATCTGGGTAGGGTGAGGGAGAGGAGGGGAGGGGGAGGAAGGAAGTGCAAAGGGAGAGGGGGAGGAAGGAAGAGCACAGAGAGACGGGGAGGAAGGGAGCGCAGAGGGACAGGGGAAGAAAAGAAGAGCGGAGGCGGAGGGAGGAATGAGGGGACAGCATGATGATACATTTTGTTGGTTCATTATTTCCAGTTTGTCAGCAGTGAGGGAACAATTGGCTGACATTTGAAACTAATGTGTTGATGTTTCCTCTTGGTCCAATGGCAGCACGTGGAGGATGGAGGCCCCGCCCAGGAATCCGGACTGTGCGCAGGCGATCTCATCACCCACGTCAACGGGGAATCTGTCCACGGATTGGTCCACACCGAAGTGGTGGAACTCATTCTGAAGGTACGACGGACGTGAGCCCTGGCTTGTGTTTTCTGTCACGCGTGCCGGGTCTGTCTGTCTGCCCGACAACCCAGAGACCTGCCAGTGGTTACTATGGAGGCGTGTCTCTGAATGACTGTCTGTCTGCAGAGTGGCAACAAGGTTACCGTGACGACCACGCCGTTCGAGAACACCTCCATTAAGGTGGGTCCCGCCCGCAAGTCCAGCTACAAGTGTAAGATGGCCCGGCGGAACAAGAGGACCATTGGCAAGGAAGCACAGGAAAGGTACTGCCTGACTCACTCCATTATGTGGGCTATGTTATGGTGACATGTTAGCTTCTATTTTACCCGATCTTCTCTCCTCCCATCCCTTCTCCTTTCTCCTCCTCCCCTCCCCCATCCCCTCTCCTCCCGTCTCCCTCCCCCATCCTCTCTCCTCCAAACCTCTCCTCCTCCTCTCTACTCCCTCTAGTAAGAAGCGAAGCTCCCTGTTCCGTAAAATCACTAAGCAGTCCAACCTGCTTCACACCAGTCGCAGCTTGTCTTCTTTGAACCGGTCTCTGTCATCGAGTGACAGTCTACCAGGGTCTCCCACACACAGTCTGGCCACACGGTCTCCTCCACAGCAGGGGTACCGATCCACTCCGGACTCCTCCTACCTGGGTAAGGAGGAACACAACCGGCGAGTGTTGTTTAACATGATCACGTTGAGCTCCTGTAATTTCCTCTCTACTCTCCGCCGGTCCTCGTCTCTCCCTCTCTTTCTATTCCGCCTCACTTTCTCTCTCACTCTTTCTTTCGTCCAACTTCCTGTCTCCAGGCGCCTCCTCCCAGAGCAGTTCTCCTGCCTCCAGCACCCCCAACTCCCCAGCCACGTCCCAGCACATGCGCCCCAGTTCCCTACACGGCCTCTCCCCGAAACTCCACCGCCAGTACCGCTCTGCCCGCTGCAAGTCCGCGGGCAACATCCCCCTCTCCCCTCTAGCCCACACGCCGTCCCCCACCCAGTCGTCTCCGCCGCCGCTCCCGGGTCACACCGTCGGCAGCTCCAACACCACCCAGACGTTTCCGGCGGGGGCCAAGCTCCACTCGTCTCCGCCCGTGGTGCGTCCCAGGCCCAAGTCTGCGGAGCCGCCGCGTTCGCCGCTCCTCAAGCGGGTGCAGTCGGCGGAGAAGCTCACGTCGCCCCTGTCCCACACCCAGTCGTCCGGCGGGGGAGTCGGTGGCCCTCTGAGGAAACACAGTCTGGAGGTATCGTCAGTGTGTGGAGGATCTGTGTGATGTGTTTGTGACACGTGGATCGTGGATCGTGTACGTATGTATTTGTGAATGTATGTGTGTATGTGTGTGTGTGTGTGTGTGTGTGTTTAGTTAGCAACGTTAGCTGCTTCTTATCCCGGAGTCCACAAATTCTCAGTTTTAAGGCGATTGTCCTAATATCGGAAGACGGCTTAACTTGTCAGCGAGAACCTGATTTGTGGAAGTGGTTTTATTGCCCAGGACTAAGTTTCATCTGTGTGTGGTTCCTTTGGTATTAGTTCTGTGTGACAGTATCATGGTGCCTCCCTATCCCAGGTTCAACACTCTGACCTGTACCGGAAAGACCAGTTCCACTGCTGTGAGCCGGGCCTGCAGAGTCTGGTGGAGACGGAGGGGGAGAACCTGCAGCCTCCCAACCCGACCCCAGTGCCCTCCTCAGCTGGGTTGCCAGGGTCCTCAGCTGGGCCGGGTGCCACACCTGAGACGGGGGTGCTAAAACCGATGAGGAAGCTTGGGAGGCAGGAGTCTCCTCTCAGTCGGGATACACTGCTGGCCGGGAGGGAGAGGGAGAGAGAAAAAGAGAGAGAGAGAGAAAGGGAGAGAGAAAGGTCGCGTGAGAGGGTGGGGGAAATCCTCATGGCTTATAGAACAACTGTTCCAGAGAGGTCACCTAACCGAGGGGGAGGAGTCACAGCTGATAATGTCCAATCCGTGGCGAGGAAACCCTCAACCAGTGAGCACACCTTCAGCCCACAGAGTAGCCCAACCTACAGAGCCCAATCCAGCCAATCGGCAAGTCTCGAGTCCATCCGATCTACGAGCCCGAAAACGACAAGTCCCAGCACTCCGACAGGGTCACCGGGCCCCTTCAGGGCCCCTTCAGAAGGAGCGGAAAAGAGCCAGGGACACGCTGGCATGTTTATCAAGCAACAGAGCCCCCGAACCCCAGTGAGCACCAGTCCTCTGACTCAGGACCTGCCGGAGAAGCCGGGTCTGGACAGAACAGAGCCAAACGGAGACAACAGGATGGGTGTTCCTTCACCGCGTCCCAGCATGCCCTGCGGCGGCATAGTGAGAGGCACTAGCCCGGACAGAGGCATGTGTATGGGGGTCTCCTCCGCTGGTTTGTTCAAGGTCATTGGTAAAACCCCCGGAGGAGTGGGAGAGAGCCTGAGATCGAACGGAGCGGAGAGCAACGACTTGCCGAGGACTTTAGAGCTGGGCTTGAGGAGCCCCAAAAGCCCCAAACCTCCGTCGAGGGCCCTGGCACCCGCCGTCCCACCCCACTGCCAGCCACTCTCCATGGGAAAGGTGAGGCAGGGCCTGGGGCCCGTCAATTGCTACAGGGGGACCCTGGACTGGGAGGATAAATGTCGGCTCGAGGTGGTGGAGGAACACTCTCCGTCTCCGTCCCCTTCACCCACCGGGGTGACCCCGTCGCTCTGCGCCCCGTCCTTCTGTCCAGTCAGGACCAGGCCCGCCTCCCCGGGAGATAAGACCAGCTTCGTCACCCAGCTGACCAGTGCGGCCAAATCAGTCCTGGGGCCTATAAAGGGCTCAATGGCAACGCAATCTCAGGAGGTGCCCAGGGGGAAAGAGCAGAGGGACATGCCCCGGACAGGCGAGGAGAAGCAGGGCACCGCGGCAGGAAAGACAGAGAGTTCTTCGGGTCTCAGGACGATAGGCGGTGGAACGCCAACGGCCCAACATCCAGTTCGGTCTGTTACTCTGTTCGATAAGGCAGCAGCAGGTAGCAACCCCCCCAAACTGTAATGGTACTGTCTGAGGGGGCGGGGCATAGGGAGAAGGCGTAGACCAATTAAATGTCATCTCTGTGTTCTAGAACAATTCAGCAATGAAACACACTTAAGAGAACATTCCAGTTCTCCAGGAGAACGTCAAATTACTGATAGAGCACGACGAAGATGTGCTGGTTTGGCCATTTTGTATTCTGTTAGCATATATATATATATATAGATACACTTATAAAAGACAGCACTCCTCTTTTAAGAACTATTAGATATCTATAACGTGTGTGTGTGTTTGTATGGGTGTGAAATACTGTGTTTTCAACCAAATAACCAACCGCTTTGGTTTACGTCATTCTCTTCTCATTCAATTACTGGCACATTTACTAGCAAAGGATTAAAACATAATGACCACCACACCAAGCCAGTTGTAAAAGTGTCTATAGAAAGTAAACAACAACGTCTTTTTCTGATACTATTGCGTAGCTTACAGTATGATAACAAATAAAGACGCGTGTGTTTCTATGAATAGATGTCTTAGATTATCAGAGTACGTCGTCAGTGAATGTCTGTTGGCGAAACAGGAGAAGCAACGATAAGTTAATTCTGGGTGAAAATTGAAGGCACATTGTCTGTCCTGGATTCTGTCAAAAATAGCGCTTTAGCCCCTATACGGAGTCCACATCTCATCCAAAGTAGTGCACTATATTACATGGGGATTTACCAATAGTTCTATTGGTGGGAAACGATGCCGCTCAGAGCTCTTATCTCCTCAGAACAGGAGGACAACCATGGGAATACGGCTGCAGCCGCCACACACACACACACACACACACACACACACATTGGACACGCTGATATTCATGCATACAAATCTGACATGCATGCATATAAATCCCATACCACTGTGTGTTTGAGTGTGTGTGTGTGTGTGTGTTGGCACAGGGATGTTTTCAGTAAAGCGTGAACTAAACATAAATCCAAACTGGAATAAGGTTATTTAACTGGAACTCGTTTGGGAATTAAATGCTCTGGAACACTCCCAGCGTTTACTGAAGTGACATTCCTGTAAATATCTGTAAAGACTTGAGAAATATGAATTGTACCGATATATTTATACTCTGGCTCTCCAGTTTCGACGTTTTCACGCATCATGTTTGTTTTGAACCAGACGGGTGAAGATGAGGAAAGTGGGAATGGGTGTGGTTCGTTGGATGGAAGGAATGTCTATTAAGGGCTGTGTGGGAAAGATGGAGCTTTTAGTTATTTGATGTGAAATGGGCACACTGGCGGTTAACTTTAATCAATGTCTGATTTTCCATTTTCCTTGCATTCCTGCCTAGTCCTCTCTGGTATCTGGCACTTTAACTCTTTGTGTTGTAAAGTTATTATAAAATTAATAATAATTCAGATTGCAAAATTCGGTTAGCTTTTCCAAAATCGGGAGGGAATTAGTAGGATTCCTTCAACTAGGAAATATTGGGAATGTTCCTGGATTTTTGACACACAAAATTCAAACCATTTCTCCAGTGTAGGATTAAGGTAAATTGACCACTTCATTTGTCTGTAAAATATGATATTACATTGTGCATTATTTAAACATTGAAATTATTTCTTTATATTATTCCCTTGCTCTCTCGCACACACACATACACATGTTTCTCTTCTTTCAAACATGTAACACTCACTGCGAAACATCCATAGTCTTTATGCAAACTATTGGCAGATTTTGGTAGAACATTTTGAGACAATATGCAAGAAGCTTTCATTGTGCAGTAATCCACTACTTCTGTTTGTAGCCTAGAAATTGTATCATACTGCCCTCTTTTGGTGATTACATATATGACACATTGTTTCACAATAGCATTATGGTTATTCCGTGAGATTTAACATATTTTATTGAAAGTAAATATCTTATTTTTTACTTTTATGGAGTTTATTATAGCCATGTCGAGAAGATACATAATGTTTTAAGTCATGGCAATGATTGTAAAAAGACAGATTTTAGGGATGATGTTGTGATGAATAGATCTACTGAATATGCAGTTGTCTGATGTGTTGGTAAATAACTTGACCATTCGTTTTGCAGGATCTTACAACATATCCATAGCGATATATAAAACATTCCACTTCTTAATATATAAAGGGAATATCAGATATGTTTGTCTTATTTCTCACGTAATCCAGATGACAACCTGATCACATAATTGATCGTAATATACTCCCGGGAAGCACCAGGAGTAGTGACGTTATTCCTAGCTGGTCATTAAAGAGAGAATGCTTGCCCGTGCAGAACAAGGATATTGCCCATTTGACTGTGCAGTGGTTTTGCAGACATATTTCCCTGAAAACTTCAAAGGAAACAAGTCCATAATATCTGCTGTATTATTTAAGTAGAGTTTAAAATTGCACACCGTTTTCATTATCATGGTGAATTTAATTAAAATGCACTTTATATTTTCAGAAACGTTTTATTTATTTAAATGTTTTTTTTGCTGAGTTGTGTATTTGGGGAACAAATAAATTATTGACTGTATATATAAACAAATACATTTGTATTTGTTCATAATGACCACTAACTATTAATTATTTTTTTCACATATTTGAAAACGTATTGTTGATTAAGTGCAAGTGTTATGATTTCCTAAATACCTTTTTTTCCTCGTTATATTTGCAGTTTACCTTACTTGTTTAGCTGGCACTCCAGAGCATATTCTGCATTATCATAAGCTCGACAAAACAACTACATATCATAGTCACTGTAGGCGAAACTTCCCTGGCTACAGCAGATCAGCGAAAACAACTGTTATTCTGAATTGACCATTGACTAATTAAGGACATGTGATCATGTACATTAAGGTATTCAATACTTGTGTCGTGTTATGTTGTGTACGTATTTATTTGTATTATTTTGTTATTGCAAGATGTGACGTTTAATACTGCAGAAACCTGAAGAGCAGTATTTCTAATAAATTGTTTTAATTTAACCAGACTTGACTTGAACATTATATTTTTCATTGTGCAAATGTACACTCACTGGACAGACTATCATACAACAGGACAATAACCAGAAACACACAGCTAAAGCCAGCAGATCGTTTTTCAGGGCTAAATGTTTAACGCTCTTGTCCTAAACAGATTGTCTTGGTGAGGTCGATAGGTCACAAACTTTAAGAAGTAACTAACCTATCTACATTACTATACATAATGGTGGTCTATCCAAATAATTCTGGCAACCACCAGGGGGGGATAGAATAACATAATCATGCATAATCTTTCCTATTATTTGCCTTGTAAGGTACTGCTTGTACCCAATTAATAATGAATGTAATAACAGCCGAACAAGAGAACCGGGGAAAGTACAGCATTTCAAATAGAACATTTAATTACATTGTGTAATTTTTAAAAAATCTGATAAAGTCGAGATAAAGTTATATACAGATATATTTTAGGACGTATGTCATAAAATGTATACAATAACGTGATAGACCACAGAAAGAGCAATTTTCATCATAGCCTTATTGATAAATAACCAATTTTACTTAAATTCGTATGAAGGTTGACCCATCACATGGTCCGTCCCACCTGGCAGGAAGTCATTGCCAGACGCTCCTCCCTCCTGCGCTATGCTACCGCTGTTACCGGAAAGTCAACATGCTAGGCTAGCCCGCTACCTAGCTAATTTACCAACCAACAAACAGAGAAAGGTCGCGTTATATAATCCGATTATGTTTCATCTTTGAATGTAGAATAACATATTGTAATGGTTGACATCGGCAGTCGTTGTTTCAGAGCCTTACAAAAAAGGCCAGACGTAAGCGCCCTATCGACTTCCGCAGCCAGCTAGATGCTAGTTAGCATCTATGCTACAACAAGTAACAAATTGATGGCATCATCTTCTCAGAATTACCGAGACGCCGACAGCTACTATCAAGTTATTTGAAATGTTTTACTTGGATGAAAACCTTTCATGTCAATGACACTACTCAAAAAGAGGTACCGTTTGATGTTTTACAACTTGTAGTAGTTGTAGTTAGCCGGACAGTTGGTAATACTGACTGCAGACTGCAGTACAGTAGTATAATTAAGCTTGTTGCGATTATATTTAAGACAACTGAATATAACTCATTTCACAGATTACTTCATTTTTAATAACAGACGCTTTCATTCTTCATATAAACTCAGTGGTGATTCTGGTGAATGTGTACATGTCACGCCGGGTGCACAGGGAGAACATAGGTGTTTGCCGAGTGGGTCAATGTAAATCATAGTTAGACCAGCTTGCTACAAAGCTTCTCCATTTATCCACTTAACCCCTTAAGCTATGTGTTGTCGCACTGATCACATGATGTGGCTATTCGACCCGATTTTCCAGGAAGACATTGAGATTTATTCTCCGTTTCGTAACGTAACCTCGATTTTTTCGCTTGTTACTACGAGAAAGCGAGTCACCCCGTGATGACATTACTTCGAAACTAAGTGACAGCTTCTTGCCACTAGTTTCGTTCAGTAGGAAAGAAGAAGCGGCGACATGTTTGATACAAAGTTAGACTCAAACGGTTGACTTGTCTAACCACCGCCACACCTGCGCATCTACATAATTTGCCATAATCCTCATTTGTCCGAAGGATGTGAGCATTGGCAGGTTTCTTTTTAATCTGCCTGATTCTCTGACAGGATCTTGTCTTTTAGGTGTTCTGTGATTGTTCCGATGCGTGTACTTTCCCAGAACCGGATCTCTTCCATTCTCACTACTCTGACTCTCTGTTCTACTGCCTCTCAGGTCATCAGTGGACATGGGGAGCTCCACCGCCCGGCTCTAAAGCGAGAGCCATGAACTCGGTGTCTCCCAGTGCAGCTCAGTATGTGGGGGGAGTCGGGCTGAGCGTAGTGGGTCGGGACAGTACGCTCCCGGGGAAAGAAATCAGGGCCACCCTGCAGCCCCAGCTTGGGGACCCCGGTGGGGGAAGTAGCTTCGGGAACCAGCAGGGCTCTCGTGTTCTTGGAGCTAGAACCATGGAAGCCAACGGTGTTGAAGAACCAGACGAGGTGGACAAACTCAAGGCCAAGCTGATGTCGGCTTGGAATAACGTCAAATACGGTCGGTCGTTGGTTCATTTGTATGCAATTTCCTTTAAAGTTAGCATTCTTTTTTATAGCTTGCCTGTAGAACTACCCAGTAATGTCTTGTTTTGGTATGTTTGGAACTTGGCAACTCATCGCCATTAAGATCTGGAAACAATGGCTGATTGCCAACTATTTGTACTTGCCCTTCTTCCTCACATCAGTCGTCCGAACAGTTACACCTCTCCATTAAATGGTTGTTCTTGTACTTGTGCAGGCTGGGCGGTCAAATCGAAAACCACATTCAACAAGTCACCTGTCACAGTTATGGGACATACCTACGTGCTTAATTGCGAAGGTAGCTAACCTTCAACTATCCCCCCGCAGTTTCTTTTGTAAAAAAATGTTAAAGACAACAAACAAATATGTATTTCTTTATTTATTAATACCAATGAATGTAGACTTTGCGATGTTAAATATTTTCTCTCTCTCCGTCCGCTCTCAGATGAGGTGGAAAGGTTCAGGCGCGCGTTTGTTTCTCGCATGTGGCTGACGTACCGCCGGGAGTTCCCCCAGCTGGAGGGCTCCACGTGGACCACCGACTGCGGCTGGGGCTGCATGTTACGCAGCGGGCAGATGCTGCTGGCCCAGGGCCTGCTGGTGCACCTGCTTCCCCAAGGTGACGTCACCACACACCCCTCCCAGTGTCCGCGTATGCACTTGTGGAGAGCTGAAAGGGTTTTATTACTTGGGACATTATGAGGCTTCAAAAAGGCTGGTCTCAGGGGCACGGTTGCGCTATTGCTCACTACATTGCCCAGGTACTTTCAGATCTCTGGATGTGCCTCAGGCTTATAGGCCTGTTCGTGACCCTGTCCGTCCCTCGTCTCATTATGTTGTCTCATACTCTCTCTCGCATCTCTTTTTCTAGCCCCTTCTCCCCCGCCCTCTCCCAGTTATTCAGTAATGTATCTGTCCGTGTTGTATTATCCAGACTGGTCGTGGCCGGACGCCCCTGAGTTGGCCGACGTGGACTTCGAGGCTCTGCGATCCCGCTCCCCGTCCCGCGCTGGGGGCGTTCCCATCCCATCGTTTGGCTACTCCTCGTCCCGTGCCCCCACCGCGACCCAGAAGACCCGGACGCCAGCGGACGACACGTCTCTCAACGGCGGCCAGAAGACTAGACCTGAGGCATGCAGGGACAGGCAGTCTGAGTTCCTCCACCGGAAGCTCGTGGGCTGGTTCGGGGATGTTCCTCCTGCCCCGTTCGGGCTGCACCAGCTGGTGGATTTAGGAAGGAGCTCTGGGAAGGCGGCTGGGGACTGGTATGGTCCCTCAGTGGTGGCCCACATACTACAGTGAGAAGTGCTCTTTGTTGAATTATTATTATGATTATTTATTAATCATAAATTGTGTGTGTGTATTCATTAATATATTTAAGTTATCATTTATTTACAGATGTATTTTAATAGTTCTTTTTATCTAATTGGGGTTTGGTCATGATAACAACGCTGTCAGATCTTTAGCAGTCAAATTCTTATTCATAGGAATGGCCTGGGAATAATGTCAGTGAGACGGGTGGGTGGACTGTGCCGACTGGAGCCAAACATGAAGTAAATGCAGGAAGTCTGCCCCTTCAGTGTGGAGTACATTGTTGAGTAAACCAACTGGCATTGTGTAACATACATTCCAGTATTTCGACGTCATCAATAACTATTGTGTATTTCCTGTGTGTGTGTAAGTGGTTTACGGCTGTGTGATGTCATCACGTAGTGGATCAGAGAGCGGCGTCCTACAGACATTACTTTTGTAATGTAGATGTTTTGGTCAGGTATATTTACCTCACGCCCAGTTAGGTGCTCTGTCTGTCCGTGACCAACTCTTATTCTGGGCATGGGTCAAGAGTCTTCTCCCTCTGTGTTTTCCAGAAAAGCAGTGGCCCAAACGCCTGAAGTTCTGAACCTGGTTGTGTACGTGGCCCAGGACTCTACTGGTGAGTTTACGGTCATGCGTCCAAACAGCCAAATCACTGCTGGTCCTTTCTTCTGATCGCTTGTTTTCCTACAGTGTACAAAGAGGATGTGGTGCGTCTATGTGACCCGTCGACCCGCGGAACGTACGGTCCAGAGCCCAGCGGGTCGGACTGGACGTCTGTCATCATACTGGTACCTGTCAGACTAGGAGGAGAGTCTCTCAACCCGTCCTACATCCAGTGTGTCAAGGTGTGTGTAATTACATAGTCCCACACGCATGCAATTTGCAGTGCCATGTAACTCAATTGATTGTGGGTTCAAATCCCAGGGCCATATAAGTGGCATATATTTTTATAGTTTTAAATGCAGTTGTGGCCTTAAGTATTGGCACCTGTGCACTTTCTTTAAATATTTTACATTGTCTCTGAATAAATTCTAGGTCTGGACCTGTAGCCATTCGATTAATGCTTGGTTACAATTAAGAGTCATTTTCTCTCAGGAGAATGTGCCAATTTCTCTACTCTACATAAATTCCAAAGTACAGCAGAATTCACATGTGAAAAAAACTAATGTTTAGGTGTATTTGTATAACATGCGCACCAAAGAAATGCTTTATTTATATATATCTATAGCTTTCTAATGATATGGTGCAATATTTCAATAAAGTCAAAGCTGATTGGCCAAACCTAATTACAACTTAAACTAATTGATTTCTCCACTATTGATGTGGCTTTAACATGGCCCCTATCCATAGAACATCCTCAAGTTGAAATGCTGTATCGGAATCATCGGAGGCAAGCCCAAGCATTCGCTGTTTTTCATTGGCTGCCAAGGTAAAAACTGCACTGTTCCGTGGCCTCTTGATTAGCCAATGGGCTGTCAGTTAACCTGACCTGACCCGGGCTACTTCCTCTTTTCTGTGCAATCAGATGAGCAGCTGCTGTATCTGGACCCTCACTACTGTCAGGCTATGGTGGATGTCACTCAAGGCAACTTCCCACTGGAGGTTGGAGCTTTATATCCCCTCGTTTACTTCCTCAATATACTGCATGTCTGTCATGCGGCTCGGACTTTCTCTGTCCGCTCTATGAGCCAGATAAGCATGTTTTGAACGGACAGAAGTTGTCCTATTCACACACAGAGCTTGTCTTGCTTTAATGTTCTGTCTGCTCTCATCACATCCCCAGTCGTTCCACTGTTGCACCCCGAGGAAAATGCCTCTCAGTCGGATGGACCCCAGCTGTACCATTGGCTTCTACGCCAGGACTAGGGAAGACTTTGAGTCTCTGTGTCGTGTTGTCAGTCTGGTGAGTTCAGCCTCATGGGCTCATTTCATCCGAAGCCCGGGCCTTAGTTCAAGAGGAGACAGGAGAAAGCATCGTGGTTCCTGCATATACATGCCATTGTTTTTCAGACTGACTGCATTTCTAGGAATAACTGTATTTTAATTTTATGTAAGTCTATTGTCATGCTGAGAATACCCAATACCCCCCCCCCCCTTTTTTCAGACATTGTTGTCTTCCAAAGAGAAGTATCCAGTCTTCACCTTTGTAGAGGGTCAGGGGCAGGACTATGGATTGGTTGGTCACAGCTCCTCCCACCTCCACTCTGACGCCGCCCCAAGCCCCGCCCACATCCTACCCCCAGGCAAGCTGAGCAGGAGCAACAATCGAGGCAGCATGGACGAATTTGTATTCCTGTGAGTACCGGGTGCTGTTGACGAGGAACCAAATGTCAGCATGCTGCATAAATCAGGGTGGTATTCCCGGAGCTTTTCCAATAAGCACCCCTGGTTGTCCCTTGCAAAACATCTTCCTGTGGTAAACTCCAATGACTTGGACAATGGAAAATTGAACACCCTGCCTACAAGGCGGACTAATGATTGCGGTTTATAGTTTTAGGATGGATTCGGGTTGCCTGAACAAAAAGCTCATAGGGGTAAATGCTCTCTGCTATGTCACACAGCGGAATTCGTTTTATTCCTCTTCAAGGCTTCAACTGGATCTCGTTGTCGTTCTGTCTCAGACGGTGGTGTTATAATATAGCACTAAGATTTACATGCTAAGAACAATGGTGCCAGTATGAAACCTGCTATATGACAGATGGACCTTAACCCTGTTCACTGATATACATATGCTGTACATTTATGGGGTTTTATTTGACGTCTTACATTTATTTATAAGGTGTGTGTGTGTGTGTGTGTGTGTGTGTGTCTACTGTAAAGATTGCCATGTGATCTGAAGCCATCTTGTGGAACAGCTGTGATGTTCACACCCACTCTAGAGACTGAGCTCCTGACCCCTGTGTCCTCTACTGACCCCTGTGTCCTCTACTGACCCCTGTGTCCTCTACTGACCCCTGTGTCCTCTACTGACCCCTGTGTCCTCTACTGACCCCTGTGTCCTCTACTGACCCCTGTGTCCTCTACTGACCCCTGTGTCCTCTACTGACCCCTGTGTCCTCTACTGACCCCTGTGTCCTCTACTGACCCCTGTGTCCTCTACTGACCCCTGTGTCCTCTACTGACCCCTGTGTCCTCTACTGACCCCTGTGTCCTCTACTGACCCCTGTGTCCTCTACTGACCCCTGTGTCCTCTACTGACCCCTGTGTCCTCTACTGACCCCTGTGTCCTCTACTGACCCCTGTGTCCTCTACTGACCCCTGTGTCCTCTACTGACCCCTGTGTCCTCTACTGACCCCTGTGTCCTCTACTGACCCCTGTGTCCTCTACTGACCCCTGTGTCCTCTACTGACCCCTGTGTCCTCTACTGACCCCTGTGTCCTCTACTGACCCCTGTGTCCTCTACTGACCCCTGTGTCCTCTACTGACCCCTGTGTCCTCTACTGACCCCTGTGTCCTCTACTGACCCCTGTGTCCTCTGACCTCTCCCCCAGGAACGATGCTGTCCTTTAACCTCACGGCTGTATCATTACACTGATATTACTCGGCTGTGGTATCACGCTGATATTACTCGGCTGTGGTATCACGCTGATATTTCACGGCTGTGGTATCACACTGATATTACTCGGCTGTGGTATCACGCTGATATTACTCGGCTGTGGTATCACGCTGATATTACTCGGCTGTGGTATCACGCTGATATTACTCGGCTGTGGTATCACGCTGATATTTCACGGCTGTGGTATCACGCTGATATTACACGGCTGTGGTATCACGCTGATATTACTCGGCTGTGGTATCACGCTGATATTACTCGGCTGTGGTATCACGCTGATATTTCACGGCTGTGGTATCACGCTGATATTACTCGGCTGTGGTATCACGCTGATATTACACGGCTGTGGTATCACGCTGATATTACTCGGCTGTGGTATCACGCTGATATTACTCGGCTGTGGTATCACGCTGATATTACTCGGCTGTGGTATCACGCTGATATTACTCGGCTGTGGTATCACGCTGATATTACTCGGCTGTGGTATCACGCTGATATTTCACGGCTGTGGTATCACGCTGATATTACTCGGCTGTGGTATCACGCTGATATTACACGGCTGTGGTATCACGCTGATATTACTCGGCTGTGGTATCACGCTGATATTACACGGCTGTAATCATTTCCTGACTCAAAGAGTAATGTAGTCCTTGGAATCACAACCAACCCCATCCACACAACAATATGTTACCTGGGCCAGACTTACTGGGTTCAAATAAAATGTCCTTCTGTTTCTCGACACATTCCGTGTTGAATGTCTGTGGCCTGGGCGTCAGATTTTGGGATTGTTCCATTAGGTCACATGTTGCCAGACAGGCACAGTCGATCGCAGCTGTTCCAGAGCCCCGGCCCAATGAATGGGTGCCTCTTGGAAGAACTGTGTACGTGAGACTTGAATGCGTGATATTAAACTGGATTTATTTGTACCTTTATGCAGCTTTGATTTGATCTTCAATGTTCTGGTTTCTTATTGCAATCTGGATTTTACAATGGCAATTTGATGCCACTTGCACTACCATTTCATATTTTTTACTCGTTAAACGCTGGAGCTTTTATGTTGAGGTTATTTTTTGATACTTACATAGCTAGTAAATTCCCAACCTCTGCTGGCGTATCTTATGGATCTGCTAAAAGCGATGTACTCTACATGTCTCAGATAAATTGTCCCTATTCTTGTCGCAAGCCCACCAAATTTTAAGATAAGATACTGCACAATTTGTGGAGGTATAATCAAATATAAATCTTTCAAATTGTATTATTTTACTTGAACCATTGGTCTATTTCAGGTGATGATATTTGATGATAATGTATGTCAAAGATGGGCTGAACTGGGCTTAATGGGTGTTCCATATAAGCCTGTCGTCAGGTTTTGTGAAATGTAAATGTTCTTTTTTTAATTGACAAGCAGTTGGTGTAGCTCAGTGATGGAGTGAGTGCTTTGTATGTATGATGTTCTGGGTTCAATCCCCAGGGTGCATACCTGGTTAAATACATGTTAAAATAAATTAAAATGTTACATTTATAAGCTAACATTCTTAGTATCTGAATCACTGAATAAAACAATCCAAAACAAATTCCTGAAAACACAAATACATTTTAATCCATTTTGCAGAAACACAAACTGTTGTTTTTTTGCCTCGTATCTTAATGGAAAACAACATGTGTTCGCCTTACGTTGGTCTATCTATGTAAAGTGATCTGTTTGATTGCTTTATTGTGCTGTATTTCACTGCTGAGAAGATAAGCAGTTGCAGACAGAACGGGCATACACAGAACCAGGGTTGCATACCGGTGTATCATATTAGCCAAAAGGTTTAAATTGAAAATCCAACAAGGGCAAAAACGTAGACCAAAGCACGTAAGCAAAGCAACTCTCTGCAAAGTTCCTGCGCATAGGCGTCTGCTGCCTGACAAAGACAATCAATCGCATGCAAATCGTCATGCCGGTCACTAGTTGCATCTTTATTTCTATGCGTGCATCTCTTCTCCACCAGTTCCCACAGTAGTCCAGTCACGTGTAGCGGTGCTGAACACGCCGAATATTACCTGTGTCACGTGAAACACGAGACCGGGCTCGCTTTCCCTTCTATAATACAATGCTTTGTCTGAACATTCAACTTAACACCTATAGTTTGCAAAGTGAAATGCATATGTGTGGTAATGACTTTGTATCTAAACGTTATCTCCCTTTATTTAGTTATTTTTTAATCTTTGTTTTTACAAAGTTAACCATAGTTGTCCAGTATGAAAGTGTTAATGAGCAAAACGTGGCGTTGACATGTAAAGGATGTCCCTTTTTTAATGCTGCTGTCTGTGATTATATTAAAGACATACATTTTGCTGTATTTATTTGCGGAGACCTCATAATATGATTGCTGTTATCAGGGTGGCTGGGCTGCGGCAACCAGTCTGAAGTACTGAGTTGTGTAATAATCCTCCTATAATATACTTTTGTAGCGACTTTCAGGCTGGGAAAAGATACTTTTCCTCAATTTGTCAATTGTCTTTAGTTTTTTCTCCATAAACATATCAGCTGTGATGGGAGAATAGACGCGACTTAATAGTAACGTCTTATAAACAACATGTTGTGTTCAGGTGGTCCAGCAGCACACGGAACACATAGAGCGGACTCCACTGCACACAGGGACGCATGCGCATTGGTCTGAGCTAGTCGGCCGCGAGCACCGCGTCGCTGAGGGAGGGAGGGGGCGCTCGAGCCACGTCTGTGTGGATCAAATCAACGGTTCAAGCGCGCGCTCGGCTGTTTACTGACGATCTGGTGTGGGTATATTGATTAGTACTGTCGCGACGTTTGCAATTAAACCACATTCAGGACACCGCGACCTCGGCGAGCCGTCAATATATTACGGGTAAGTCCGACAGTGACACAATCACACACAGACAGTCCGCCATTCCCGTTTTCATAGAACCACACTGGCCGTTTTTTTCTGTATGAAATTCATAACGTTCATCCGTATCCTACCGCGAGTTCAAGTTTATTGCGATAGGCCAACGTGAATGAATCGCTATATCGGTGCTGTGCAACGGGAGACTGCGTGCTGCGAGCGGGTTTTGGTGCAACGCAGGGTGTGTGAGTACCAGTAACAGCTGCACATCAACTGTGTGATGCCTGGTGTCATGCAATCCGCGGCTAAGTATCGATAGATGGATAATCAATAGATAAAACACTTTAGAATTCTGTCATACGACGTCGTTCAGGCGTTCATAATTGTTGGTTCACGACCATAACGATTTTGGCCTAATCTACCCATTAATGGAAAAAAGTTGGGGTGCCTCATCAAGTTATGTATATTAGATTTGATTTTTTTTACATCAGTTGGTTTGAATGCTGATTGGTTAATAGCCATGCGCGAACAGCTGTTTGTGGTGGTATATTGGACATGTACCACACCTCTCGCCTTTTTACTTGCATAATATATATAAAATATACATCTTCACGAAATATCCTCTTTATATGGGACCATCAAATGACTGGTTGTATGTAGCTGTGCTCTTATGTTCTTGCACTACAATCTATAAAATAGCTGGAGGTCTTTTCTCCCGAGCCACCCAATCCAGGATGTCTACTCCAGACTCTTCCATGGGTGGTAACACTCGCCCGGGCCCTTCCCCAGGCCCGGGGCCCTCTCCTGGGACAATGCTAGGCCCTAGCCCTGGTCCTTCCCCAGGGGGGTCCGCTCACAGTATGATGGGACCTGCCACCGGACCTCCTACATCGGGTCTCCCCCTGCCTCAGCCTGGGCCCTCTGGTTACTCCCAGGAGAACATGCACCCTCTGCACAAAGTAAGCTACTTACAGCTTTATGGACACCTTAAAACCAAGACCTAGGACGAATTTACATGTTGTGTGGACAATGAGAAAAATACAGCAAGAAAGTAATTTTACACATTTTTTTATTATCTGCCGGTTATGTCATCTGATAAAGATACTGAAAAGTTATTCAGAAAAATGTCCTAGGAAAAACCGTACTAAAACATTTTTGGGATACATTTACCAACTTGTCAAATCGAACCCTGTTAATGTGTACACTTCTTTATACCAACATGCGCCATACATCCAAATATTCTTTTCACACCTGTGCAGTCAAATTAAAGACACAGTTAACAGTCTTTAAATTGGCATCATCTTTCTGAAATTGTGGACAGAATCATTACATGATATCGTTACATGGGCACAATCCGGACACATGTTGGCCCCAGGTATAAATGGGGTGCCTGTATCTCTGCAGCCACTGGAAAGCATGGAGCGGACTGGCATGGAGAGGACTGCCATGGAGCGGACTGGCATGGAGAGGACTGGCATGCATGAAAAGAGCATGAGTGACGAGTCACGCTTCGTCCAGATGAAAGGCATGCCCATGAGACAAGGAGGTCACACTGGTATGGGCCCCCCACCCAGCCCTATGGACCAGCACTCTCAAGGTACACGCACACGCAAGCTCCCACACACAGATCTATTTATAACATTTCTATCCGCGACCTTTCACCTCAGATAATACCTTTGTCTTCCTGCTTCCCTCCACCAGGCTACCATTCCCCATTAGGCGGTTCTGACCACTCCAGCCCAGTTCCATCTAACGGGCCCCCTTCTGCCCCGCTACAACCCACCGGCAGTGGCCCTGGTTCTGGCCCAAACTCTTCAGAAAATTCCACTAGTGATCCCCAAAACCTGACAGGCCAGCAGAATCGACCCGGTGGGGTGCAGCAAAGTGCCTCTGGGCCTCATGGTCCCAGCCCGGGCCCCACCACACCTGGCCCGACAGGTGGAGGACCAACTCCATTCAACCAGAACCAACTGCACCAGCTGCGGGCCCAGATCATGGCCTATAAGGCATGTTCCCGTCTATTGATGATTAAGTGTGGCGTTTGGACGTATTTCTCTTTGAGATGAAGGCTGGAAAATCATGTACGTATGTACGCCGTTCGCGCTAAAATGGCGGACTTTAACATCTGGATGTGGTCCGTCTTCCAACTGTAGATGCTGGCCCGAGGGCAACCCCTGCCTGACCATCTCCAGATGGCCGTCCAGGGGAAGAGGCCCGTGGGTTGCAGCCCGGGAATGCAGGGTCAAGGAGTGCCGGGGCAGCCCATGCCAAGCCTGCCCACCGGGGGTCCTGGAGCTGTGGGCCCCGGGGGGCCTGGCCAGGGACCGGGTGGAGGCCCGGGGGGACAGATGCCCCAGGGGTATAGCAGAGCTCACGGTGAGGGCGTATACAGCGGAATATGGGTCTGTGGAATTACACTACATTTACATTTTGCGCATTTAGCAGACGCTCTTATCCAGAGCGACTTACAATAAGTGCAGGCATTTCACATATAGCTAAAACACACATCAAAAAGGCAATAAGTACATTGTTCCTGGGTGGGTGCAGGGGGAAGTGCTAGAGATAGAAGAATGATTCGGTTGTGAAGTTTCAAACAGTCGAGAGTTGTGGAGCTCCATTCATGGAGCTACTGGAGGTACAGTTTGAAGAGGAATGTTTTTAGACGTTTTTTGAAGATTGGTAGAGAGTCCGATGATCTGATCTCCAGAGTGGAGTTGTTCCACCATTGCGGGGCAAGCACGGAGAACAATTTAGACTGAGCAGATCGAGAGTTGCCCTCCCGTAGGGATGGCACTACCAAGAGGCCTGAGGTGGCAGAACAAAGTGCTCGCGTGGGTGTGTACGGCTTGATTAGTGACTAGATGTAGGAGGGGGCGGTTCCTCTTGTTGCCCCATAGGCTAGCACCATGGTTTTGTAGTGGATGCGTGCTTCGACCGGGAGCCAGTGTAGTGTGCGGAACAGCTGAGTGACGTGGGAGAACTTTGGTAGATTGAAGATCAGGCGGGCTGCTGCATTTTGAATGAGTTGCAGGGGTTTGATGGCGCACACTGGGAGACCAGCCAGAAGGGAGTTGCAGTAGTCGAGACGGGAGATGATAAGTGCCTGGATCAGCACTTGTGCGGCTTCCTGCGTAAGATACGGCCTTACTTTCCGAATGTTGTAGAGCATGTACCTGCAAGACCGGGACACCGCCTTGATGTGTGCAGAAAATGAGAGGGAGTTGTCAAGGGTCACGCCAAGGTTTTTCCCACATTGGGTAGCAGGGACTGTGACGTTGTCCACCGTAATGGACAGATCCTGGAGCGGGCAGGCTCTTCCTTTGAAGAAGAGCAGTTCAGTTTTACCTAGGTTGAGTTTCAGATGGTGTGCAGACATCCAGGCCGAGATGTCAGTCAGACATGCAGAGATACGGGATGCCACCTGGGTTTCAGACTGTGGGAATGAGAAAAATAGTTGGGTATCATCAGCATAGCAGTGATAGGAGAGGCCATGTGAGGATATGACAGAGCCAAGAGACCGGGTGTATAAGGAGAAAAGGAGAGGGCCTAGGACCGATCCTTGGGGGACCCCAGTGACCAGGGGCTGCATGTTCGACGGCGAGCCTCGCCACACCACCTGGTAAAAACGGTCCGACAAGTACGAGGAAAACCAGGAATGCACCGCTCCTGAGATCCCCAGGTCAGAGAGGGTGGAGAGCAGGATCTGATGGTTTACTGTGTCGAAGGCAGCAGATAGGTCTAGTAGAATGAGAACAGAGGAGAGAGAGTTGGCTTGGGCCTTGCGTAGGGCTTCAGTTACACAGAGCAGCGCTGTTTCAGTTGAGTGGCCCGTCTTGAATCCTGACTGGTTAGGGTCCAGGAGATTGTTCTGCGAGAGGTAGGAGGACAGTTGGTCAGCTATGACGCGTTCAAGCGTTTTGGAAAGGAAGGACAACAGGGACACAGGTCTGTAGTTGTTGACATCCGACGGGTCGAGAGACGGTTTCTTGAGGAGCGGAGTCACTCTGGCCATCAGGAAGTTGCTGCAACACACTGCCTAACTGTGCTAATTAGGAGCCTATAGTCCAGTGATGGACAGAAACCTAGCCTATTGTTTGGTTGATAGGGCTGAAACTAGCAGATTTCTACACACTAGCAATACCAGTACAGACTTCTACACTCTAGTAAATACCAATACAGACATCACAAGACAGTTTACTTACAGCTGATTGACAATGCAGGTTTAGCCAACAAGGAAATGGAGCACACTAGCTAGTGGAAACGTGAACAATGCACAAGAAAGCCATACATACCCATCGATCAGTTTTCAGCGCCTACGTGCTGTGAACAATAGCAAGGCTGTAGAGTTTTATGATTATTTTAATTCGGCTGAACTGTGTGTACGGGTTCTCGGCAGTAAGTCGAGTTCGTTCTCTGTGGGGGTTGGTCTCCGCCAGGGCTGCGCTTTGTCACCAGTCCTGTTTGTGATATTCATGGACAGGATATCCTTGCATAGTCATGGTGGGGAGGGGTCTTGTTCGGGTGTGAGGAGACAATTGTGTAAGGAGAACACCTAGGGAGGTGTTCCTGGCAGGTCCAGCTATGAGGAGGCCTCGGGGAAGACCCAGGACTAGGTGGAGAGATTATATCTCCACACTGGCCTGGGAACGCCTCGGGATTCCCCAGTCACAGCTGGTTAATGTGGCCAGGAAAAAGGCAAGTTTGGGGTCCCCTGCTAGAGCTGCCGCCCCGCGACCCGACCCCGGATAAGTGGTTCGAGATGAGAACGAGAGATTAATCGAAATGGCAATATAGAGGCTACTATATTATAGCCGGATTTCTCCTTTCTGGCATCTAATAAATGTAATGTTCTCCTTTCTTGGCACTGAACTGAACTGTTAGGGATGATGGGACCCAACATGCCTCCACCGGGACCCTCCGTTCCATCGGGCCTGCAGGGACAGAACCTGAATGGCCCACCCAAACCCTGGCCTGAAGGTAAACAGCTCTGACTCGCGCTGCTGGGACTCGCGTAGAACGGTTAGTCACCTTTGCGCATCTCTCGACTTCTTCTTAGGTCCAATGGTGAATGCCGCCGCCCCCTCCAATGCCCCCCAGAAATTGATCCCTCCCCAGCCAACGGGACGTCCCTCACCTGCTCCCCCCTCGGTACCACCTGCAGCCAGCCCGGTTATGCCCCCCCAGACCCAGTCCCCTGGGCAGCCGGTCCAGCCTCAGCCCATATTGCCCCACCATGCCAAGCAGAACCGCATCACTCCCATCCAAAAGCCACACGGCCTTGACCCGGTGGAGATTCTGCAGGAGAGGGAGTACAGGTAACATGCTAAGCTCTGACCCTTGACCCCTAACCCCTAAGGTACTACTCTAGATGCATTAATGAGAGCAGACAGATTCACCATGCTACAAGCTTTCTCCTTACTCCATCTCCTTACTCTCTGACCCTCTCTGGTTGCTGTGCCTTTTTGTCTGTTTCTCACTCATTCTCATTCTCTCTGGGAGGTGTTTTTTATTTCTGGGATGTCTTTCTCTTTCTGGGATGTGTCTATCTCGCTTTGGGTTGTGTCTTTCTCTCTTTGAGATGTGTCTCTCTGTTTTGCGTCTGTATCTTCAGGCTTCAGGCTCGAATCACCCATCGTATAGCTGAGCTGGAGAACCTCCCAGGCTCTCTGGCAGGAGACCTCAGGACCAAGGCCACCATCGAACTCAAGGCCCTCCGGCTGCTCAACTTTCAGAGACAGGTACTAAAATGTCCCCCTTCAAGAGAGGTACCCCCCCTCTCGCGCACAAATCCAAACATGCCCCACACTCCCCACAAACGATGTCCACACAAGCATCGAGCCTTCACTGCTGCACACCTCCACCTGGTTACTGTCTCCCTGCACAGCTACGTCAGGAGGTGGTGGTGTGCATGCGTAAAGACACGTCCCTGGAGACGGCCCTGGACGCCAAGGCCTACAAGCGCAGCAAGCGCCAGTCCCTCCGAGAGGCTCGCATCACGGAGAAGTTGGAGAAACAACAGAAGATCGAACAGGAGCGAAAACGGCGCCAGAAGCACCAGGTACGTGCGACACGTCCACGAGTTGTACGAAAGCACGCACATCCCTGGCCTGTTGAACCTCTCTGGCGAACCATGTGATTGGTCAGCGTGGGCTGGTTCGCTTTTATTTGGGATTATGTCGTCGTCTATCATCTCATCTTCAATAAGAACACACACGTTCTAAATAGTTGTCCAATTATTGCTTTTAAACTATTCTCGTTCTGTTTTACTCCCTTGACCATGTTGGCCTGTGCGATGTTTTGTTGCTTTCTATTCCGCTCTCTCTCGCACTCTCGTCTTCTGTTCGATCGACTCTTTCTTTTTCTCACATCTTTTCTCCAGGAGTATCTGAGCATTATCCTCGCCCACGCCAAGGACTTTAAGGAGTACCATCGCTCCATCACGGCCAAGATCCAGAAGGCCACGAAAGCCGTGGCGACGTACCACGCCAACACAGAGCGCGAGCAGAAGAAGGAGAACGAGCGGATCGAGAAGGAGAGAATGAGGAGACTGATGGTGAGGAGAATCACCCAAACACACGTTCACACACACGTTCAGACCCACATCCAAACACACGTTCAGACCCACATCCAAACACACGTTCAGACCCACATCCAAACACATATTCACACACACGTTCAGACCCACATCCAAACACATATTCACACACACGTTCAGACCCACATCCAAACACACACGTTCAGACCCACATCCAAACACATATTCACACACACGTTCAGACCCACATCCAAACACACATTCAGACCCACATCCAAACACATATTCACACACACATTCAGACCCACATCCAAACACACATTCACACACACGTTCACACACACGTTCAGACCCACATCCAAACACATATTCACACACACATTCAGACCCACATCCAAACACATATTCAGACCCACATCCAAACACATATTCACACACACATTCAGACCCACATCCAAACACATATTCACACACGTTCACACACACATTCAGACCCACATCCAAACACATATTCACACACACGTTCAGACACACATCCAAACACATATTCACACACACGTTCACACACACATTCAGACCCACATCCAAACACATATTCACACACACATTCACACACACATTCAGACCCACATCCAAACACACATTCACACACGTTCACACACACGTTCAGACCCACATCCAAACACATATTCACACACACATTCAGACCCACATCCAAACACATATTCAGACCCACATCCAAACACATATTCACACACACATTCAGACCCACATCCAAACACATATTCACACACGTTCACACACACATTCAGACCCACATCCAAACACATATTCACACACACGTTCAGACACACATCCAAACACATATTCACACACACGTTCACACACACATTCAGACCCACATCCAAACACATATTCACACACACATTCAGACCCACATCCGAACGCATATTCACACACACGTTCAGACCCACATCCAAACACATATTCACACACACGTTCAGACCCACATCCAAACACATATTCACACACACGTTCACACACACATTCACACACACGTTCAGACCCACATCCAAACACATATTCACACACACGTTCAGACACACATCCAAACACATATTCACACACACGTTCACACACACGTTCAGACCCACATCCAAACACATATTCACACACACGTTCAGACTCACATCCAAACACATATTCACACACACGTTCACACACACATTCAGACCCACATCCAAACACATATTCACACACATGTTCAGACACACATCCAAACACATATTCACACACACGTTCAGACCCACATCCAAACACATATTCACACACACGTTCAGACACACATCCAAACACATATTCACACACACGTTCACACACACGTTCAGACCCACATCCAAACACATATTCACACACACGTTCAGACCCACATCCAAACACATATTCACACACACGTTCACACACACATTCAGACCCACATCCAAACACATATTCACACACACGTTCAGACCCACATCCAAACACATATTCACACACACGTTCACACACACGTTCAGACCCACATCCAAACACATATTCACACACACATTCAGACCCACATCCAAACGCATATTCACACACACATTCACACACACGTTCACACACACATTCAGACCCACATCCAAACACACACGTTCACACGCACGTTCAGACCCACATCCAAACACATATTCACACACACATTCAGACCCACATCCAAACACATATTCACACACACATTCACACACACGTTCAGACCCACATCCAAACACACATATTCACACACACATTCAGACCCACATCCAAATGCATATTCACACACACGTTCACACACACATTCAGACCCACATCCAAACGCATATTCACACACACATTCACACACACGTTCACACACACATTCAGACACACATCCAAACGCATATTCACACACACATTCACACATACGTTCACACACACGTTCAGACCCACATTCACACACACATTCAGACCCACATCCAAACGCATATTCACACACACATTCACACACACGTTCACACACACATTCAGACCCACATCCAAACACATATTCACACACACGTTCAGACACACATCCAAACACATATTCACACACACGTTCACACACACATTCAGACCCACATCCAAACACATATTCACACACACATTCAGACCCACATCCAAACGCATATTCACACACACGTTCAGACCCACATCCAAACACATATTCACACACACGTTCAGACCCACATCCAAACACATATTCACACACACGTTCACACACACATTCACACACACGTTCAGACCCACATCCAAACACATATTCACACACACGTTCAGACACACATCCAAACACATATTCACACACACGTTCACACACACGTTCAGACCCACATCCAAACACATATTCACACACACGTTCAGACTCACATCCAAACACATATTCACACACACGTTCACACACACATTCAGACCCACATCCAAACACATATTCACACACATGTTCAGACACGCATCCAAACACATATTCACACACACGTTCAGACCCACATCCAAACACATATTCACACACACGTTCAGACACACATCCAAACACATATTCACACACACGTTCAGACACACATCCAAACACATATTCACACACACGTTCACACACACGTTCAGACCCACATCCAAACACATATTCACACACACGTTCAGACCCACATCCAAACACATATTCACACACACGTTCACACACACGTTCAGACCCACATCCAAACACATATTCACACACACGTTCAGACTCACATCCAAACACATATTCACACACACGTTCACACACACATTCAGACCCACATCCAAACACATATTCACACACATGTTCAGACACGCATCCAAACACATATTCACACACACGTTCAGACCCACATCCAAACACATATTCACACACACGTTCAGACACACATCCAAACACATATTCACACACACGTTCAGACACACATCCAAACACATATTCACACACACGTTCACACACACGTTCAGACCCACATCCAAACACATATTCACACACACGTTCAGACCCACATCCAAACACATATTCACACACACACATTCAGACCCACATCCAAACACATATTCACACACACGTTCAGACCCACATCCAAACACATATTCACACACACGTTCACACACACGTTCACACACACATTCAGACCCACATCCAAACACACACGTTCACACACACGTTCAGACCCACATCCAAACACATATTCACACACACATTCAGACCCACATCCAAACGCATATTCACACACACATTCACACACACGTTCAGACCCACATCCAAACACACATATTCACACACACATTCAGACCCACATCCAAACGCATATTCACACACACATTCACACACACGTTCACACACACATTCAGACCCACATCCAAACGCATATTCACACACACGTTCACACACACGTTCACACACACATTCACACACACATTCAGACACACATTCACACACACATCCAAACACATATTCACACACACATTCACACACACATTCACACACACATTCACACACACATTCACACACACATTCACACACACATCCAAACGCGTATTCACACACACATTCACACACACGTTCACACACACATTCAGACACACATTCACACACACATCCAAACACATATTCACACACACATTCACACACGTTCACACACACATTCACACACACATTCACACACACATTCACACACACATCCAAACGCGTATTCACACACACATTCACACACACGTTCACACACACATTCAGACACACATTCACACACACATCCAAACACATATTCACACACACGTTCACACACACATTCACACACACATTCACACACACATCCAAACGCGTATTCACACACACTTTTATCTAACTACTACAACCCGTCTCTACCAAGTTGAATTGTACACGTCTTCCAATTTCGGGGTCCTCACCAGTGTCATTAAACCAGTACACACACACACACACTGATTCTACACACGTACACACACATCACCCATTCATCTCACGTCGATGGGAGTGGCTGTCTGAACCTCCTCATCTTCATCCAGGCTGAGGATGAGGAGGGCTATCGTAAACTGATCGATCAGAAGAAGGACAAGCGGCTGGCCTACCTGCTGCAGCAGACGGATGAATATGTGGCCAACCTCACAGAACTGGTCCGGGCACACAAGCTCGTACAGGCCCTCAAAGAGAAGAAGAAAAAGAAGAAGAAAAAGGTACGGGAAAGTGAGACAGAGAGAGAGTAATATAAACTAATATACACGCACACCCAGTGGTTTCAGATGCCCAGACAGAAGAAGACGATGTGTGTAGCTGCCTCAGTGAACTAGAGCTGCCTCAGAGTAAAGCTTTGGTCTCTGTATGTTGCTTATAGGGTCAGTGTGAAGATGTGGTCGTGATTAACTCTCTCTGACGTCTGGTTGACTTCCTTACAGAAGCCAGAGAACCCTGAGGGCCAGACACCTGTTCTGGGGCCAGATGGAGAGGTAAGGGGGGGGGCAATACTTTAAAACTGTTCCCATGAGGTAGTAGTGATAAGTGAAGACATGATGTACATTTAGTCAGGCAGTCAATTTCTTCAATACAGTCAATTTCTTAGTCTGCCCGTTTGAATTCAGAATCTAAATCAAATGTACGAAGCAACAGGCATCTATCCTAATACCCCAGGGGCAGCCAGTGTTGACTCAGTGCCCCCTCCCCCCCATCAGCCTCTAGATGAGACGTCCCAGATGAGTGACCTGCCTGTTAAAGTGATCCACGTGGACAGTGGTACCATCCTGACGGGGGTGGACGCACCTAAAGCCGGACAGCTGGACACGTGGTTGGAGATGAACCCTGGGTACGAGGTGGCCCCACGCTCCGACAGTGAAGATAGCGGATCAGAAGAGGAGGAAGTGGGTTTGGGTTTTGCTCCTTCTTTTGGTTGATGGTGTTTCAGGTTCTCGTCTTTGATGCAAACATTTCGGCCAACTTGTTTTGGCTGGTTAAGATTGCTTCACAATTTTTAGGAGGCATTATTACTTTAGCTTCCTTAATAGAAAATGGCAAATAATTTCAGCAGTACAGTGTGCTTAAGAACGTCTCAGATTGGTGGCTTGTCATAATTGATGGTTTCTACCTTTCTCAAATATCCTCGCCAAAATATAAAACAGCAATTCTTCTCATTCATTATTAGCATTTAGTTTCACTGATCCATTTTGTTATTACAATTTTGCGTTATACCAGTTAAATTGTAATTTATAAAAGGTTATTCATCAGTTGTAATAAATGGTAGTATATTTTCTCGGCACTTTCCGTTAGGTCATTTGTCTTGGTTTGTTAATGCAATCCATTCTTGTTTTTTGTTAATATTTGTTAATGACTAGCATCTAGTGCTTAGCATCATGTTGAATCACTAGTCACTAGAGGCCTGTTGATTGGCTGATTGTCACTGCCCCACCCCCCCTGTCAGGAGGAAGAGGAGGAGCCACCCCCGGCTGTGCCTCCGGGCGTTGTCCTCCCGGGATTGGTGGGGTTAGAGGAGAAAAAGAAGAAGATCCCAGACCCGGACTGTGAAGACGTTTCTGAGGTGGATGTACGACACATCATAGAGTAAGCACACAACGTCTGCCTGGCGACTCTCTCTCCTCAAGTGTGCACTCCTTCACACACAACTGAACAATCTGACTGGAATTACCTCTCAACAAGTCTAGGACCAAAAGCGCCACTTATTTCCAGTGACGAATGACTGACTCCGAAAGTGCCATTGTAGAATAATTTCAGAGAAGGTAAAAGACCCCGGGAATTAAGTGAATCTGATTGGCCCATTGTGCTCCTCCCCCAGGCATGCCAAGCAGGATGTGGACGATGAATACAACAGTGCCGAGGCGGCGTTCGCCCGCGGGCTGCAGTCCTACTACGCTGTGGCCCACGCCGTCACCGAGAGAGTGGAGAAACAGTCAACTATTCTCATCAACGGACAACTCAAACAGTACCAGGTGAAGTGGCACTGGCTGAAGGCTGACCTGGCACCAGAACTGAGTTATCCCGATATTAGGCCACAGAACCACCCTCAACCACAGAACCACCCTCAACCACAGAACCACCCTCAACCACAGAGCCACCCTCATCCACAGAACCACCCTCAACCACAGAACCACCCTCATCCACAGAACCACCCTCATCCACAGAACCACCCTCAACCACAGAACCACCCTCAACCACAGAGCCACCCTCATCCACAGAACCACCCTCAAACACAGAACCACCCATATATCATTATGAGAGATACCGACCTTTGATAACCTTGAGTTCTGACTGACCAAAAATGTTCTCCTGGTTCCGTATTCTGGACCTTTTCATATTTTCTCTGAACACTTGTGTTAACACTCCTCCCTCTCTTGCCCTCAACCTCCTCCCTCTCTTGCCCTCAACCTCCTCCCTCTCTTGCCCTCAACCTCCTCCCTCTCTTGCCCTCAACCTCCTCCCTCTCTTGCCCTCAACCTCCTCCCTCTCTTGCCCTCAACCTCCTCCCTCTCTTGCCCTCAACCTCCTCCCTCTCTTGCCCTCAACCCCCTCCCTCTCTTGCCCTCAACCTCCTCCCTCTCTTGCCCTCAACCTCCTCCTTTCTTGTCTCTCCTCTTTTCCTTTGCTTATGATTATTGCTGTCTTCCTCTCACTCTCTACTTCTCTCCCTCTCGTCCTCCCCCACTCTCTCTCTCCTCTCTCCTCTCTCCCGTCAGATTAAAGGTCTGGAGTGGCTGGTGTCTCTCTACAACAACAATCTGAACGGTATCCTTGCCGACGAGATGGGCCTGGGGAAGACCATCCAGACCATTGCCCTCATCACCTACCTGATGGAGAACAAACGGGTCAACGGGCCTTTCCTCATCATAGTCCCGCTCTCGTGAGTACTGTACCAGTCTCCGCCACGCACAGAGAACCATGGCTTCAATTACAATTCAGCTTTAAAGCTACATTCTGGGATCGGGGAAAAACCCACACGGGAAACGTCGGCCCCCAAGTCAACTAGTTTTTAAAATGACTTGCAACAGCCAATTGCCGACTTCCCAAATCCCAGACTGAAGCTTTGATTGTAACTGCATTCATAGTGAGCTTGATGTGATGGTCTTATGTGATGGGGTACAGTACTGCACAAGGTATGGGCGCAATGATCAGAGAGAGTTAGAGGGTGGAGGAGGCACATGCCGGGGGTGGGGTGGGGGTGAATTGCTGGTTTGGCAATGTACCAGTGGTTTGCGTTGGTAAGTTTGTCTCTCTTGTCGTTGGCAGAACTCTCTCTAACTGGGTGTATGAGTTTGACAAGTGGGCTCCGACGGTGGTCAAAGTCTCCTACAAGGTGAGATACTTTAATGTTTGTCGCGTCTCTGGAAGATGTCTGCATTTTGTGAGCCCACTAGAGGCGTGTAGGGGGTTCCTCAGATGTCCGGGCCTTCATGTCATTGTGTATTGAATCTGATAGTTCTATACAGGCCATACTTGTTCTCCACACAGGGTTCTCCTCAGGCCAGGAGGGCCTTCGTCCCACAGCTGCGCAGCGGCAAGTTCAATGTGCTTCTAACTACATACGAGTACATCATCAAGGATAAACAGGTTTTAGCCAAGGTAACACACACACAAAGACTCACCACACACACATACACAACCATACACACACACAAAGACTGACCACACACACACACAACCATACACACACATACAAAGACTCACCACACACACACAACCATACACGCACACAAAGACTCACCACACACACACACACAACCATACACACACACAACCATACACACACACAACCATACACACACACAAAGACTTACCACACACACACAACCATACACACAGGCATATCCCTCACTGCATTAAAGTATCTCACACTGCATCCTCACATCTCCTCACTGCAATAAAGTATTTCATACACTCTTTAGTAACAGCACTCTCACATTAGTATTTCACATGCAAAATCTCCATATACTCAAATAACTAATTCCTGGATTTCACACACCGACCCTCAGTATTTCACACACTGCACCTCAGTATTTCACACACTGCACCTCAGTATTTCACACACTGCACCTCAGTATTTCACACACTGCACCTCAGTATTTCACACACTGCACCTCAGTATTTCACACACTGCACCTCAATATTTCACACACTGCACCTAAATATTTCACACACTGCACCTAAATATTTCACACACTGCACCTCAATATTTCACACACTGCACCTCAATATTTCACACACTGCACCTCAATATTTCACACACTGCACCTCAGTATTTCACACACTGCACCTCAGTATTTCATTAACTGCATCTACATATTTCACACACTGCATCTCTGTAAATTCCTTTCTAGTCTCCAGCCATATCCTCACTCTGACACAGGTAAGAGTTTGAACCGGGTTAAGAAGTGGGTTCAAACAGTCTTCACTATTCCAACCTGGGTGTGAACAGTCCTCTTCCTGAAACTCCTCCCCCCACTCAGATCCGATGGAAGTACATGATAGTGGATGAGGGCCACCGGATGAAGAACCACCACTGTAAGCTGACCCAGGTCCTGAACACACACTACCTGGCCCCGCGTAGGGTTCTCCTGACCGGGACACCCCTCCAGAACAAGCTCCCTGAGTTATGGGCCCTGCTCAACTTCCTTCTGCCCACCATCTTTAAAAGCTGCAGTACCTTCGAACAGTGGTTCAATGCCCCCTTCGCCATGACCGGAGAGAAGGTGACTGGTCTTTTTTTACTGGCAGAGATTGTAAGGTGTCAAAAATGTAATAGTTGTTTACAACATTTATCTTAATGCTAACATGTTTGCTAAGCTTGGCTTTGTGACTTTCCTGCATATGTGTGTAGTAAATGTACCGTGCTGCCTGTTTCGCTCTGTGTAGTAAATGTACCGTGCTGCCTGTTTCGCTCTGTGTAGTAAATGTACCGTGCTGCCTGTTTCGCTCTGTGTAGTAAATGTACCGTGCTGCCTGTTTCGCTCTGTGTAGTAAATGTACCGTGCTGCCTGTTTCGCTCTGTGTAGTAAATGTACCGTGCTGCCTGTTTTGCTCTGTGTAGTAAATGTACCGTGCTGCCTGTTTCGCTCTGTGTAGTAAATGTACCGTGCTGCCTTTTTCGCTCTGTGTAGTAAATGTACCGTGCTGCCTGTTTCGCTCTGTGTAGTAAATGTACCATGCTGCCTGTTTCGCTCTGTGTAGTAAATATACCTGCCTGTTTCGCTCTGTGTAGTAAATGTACCATGCTGCCTGTTTCGCTCTGTGTAGTAAATGTACCTGCCTGTTTCGCTCTGTCGTCCCCAGGTGGACCTGAATGAGGAGGAGACCATCCTGATTATTCGTCGTCTCCACAAGGTTCTCCGCCCCTTCCTGTTGCGACGGCTAAAAAAGGAAGTGGAGGCTCAGCTTCCTGAGAAGGTACGATATCGTGTTTCCTTCTCCACAGCTGTTCTGTCTCGGCAAACACACATAATGTTTTGTAGACAATGCTGTTCTCCGACATGTGTCCTCCTGTCTCTCCTCCTACCAATCAACCAATCAGGTGTTTGTCATGTGTCCTCCTGTCTCTCCTCCTACCAATCAGCCAATCAGGTGTTTGTCATGTGTCCTCCTGTCTTTCCTCCTACCAATCAGCCAATCAGGTGTTTGTCATGTGTCCTCCTGGTTCTCCTCTTACCAATCAGGTGTTTGTCATGTGTCCTCCTGTCTCTCCTCCTACCAATCAACCAATCAGGTGTTTGTCATGTGTCCTCCTGTCTCTCCTCCTACCAATCAACCAATCAGGTGTTTGCCATGTGTCCTCCTGTCTCTCCTCCTACCAATCAACCAATCAGGTGTTTGTCATGTGTCCTCCTGTCTCTCCTCCTACCAATCAACCAATCAGATGTTTGTCATGTGTCCTCCTGGCTCTCCTTTTACCAATCAGATGTTTGTCAGGTGTCCTCCTGGCTCTCCTTTTACCAATCAGATGTTTGTTTCTGGGTGTGGTCCGTCTCCAGGTGGAATATGTGATTAAATGTGACATGTCAGCTCTCCAGCGGGTCTTATACAGACACATGCAGGCCAAGGGAGTCCTGCTGACAGACGGCTCAGAGAAGGACAAGAAGGTGAATAGAGACATAGAAATAAAAAAGATAATATTCAAATAGAATAGAATATACACGAATGCAATTGAAATGAAACCTTTGTGAAACATCCTCTTTTAATCTGTGTTTCTGTTTCAGGGTAAAGGAGGAACTAAAACTCTGATGAACACCATCATGCAGCTGAGAAAGATCTGTAACCATCCATACATGTTCCAGCAGATAGAGGTACAGGTGGAATAAACGTGGACATGCACACACACACACACACACACACACACACACACACACACATGCACACATGCACACACACACACACACACACACACACACATACATGCACACACACACATGCACACACACACACACACACACACACATACATGCACACACATGCACATGCACACACACACACACACACACACACACATACATGCACACACACACACACACACACACATACATGTACACACACACACACACACACACACATACATGCACACACACACACACATACATGCACACACACACACACACACACACACACACACACACACACACACACACACACACACATACATGCACACACACATATTTATATATATTTTTTATTAACTTTCTATTGATTTACTGACCACATCATATTAATCTTAAAATTGTGACTACGCTGACAGGAATCCTTCTCTGAGCATTTAGGATTTTCCGGAGGCATAGTGAGTGGGTAAGTACGGAATTCATTGGACAGAAGTGTTTCTATGACAACGACCGTACACGTTTTTAATGTTTTCCTCTGGTTTGCTCCTCTGGTTTGCTCCTCTGGTTTGCTGGCGTGTCTGCCTCCTAGTCTGGACTTGTACAGAGCCTCTGGAAAGTTTGAAGTATTGGACCGGATTCTGCCTAAACTGAGAGCCAGCAACCACAAAGTTCTGCTCTTCTGTCAGATGACTTCACTCATGACCATCATGGAGGATTACTTTGCCTACCGCAACTTCAAGCACCTTCGTCTAGATGGTAATGTGTGTGTGTGTCTAGATGGTACTGTGTGTGTGTGTGTCTAGATGGTACTGTGTGTGTGTGTGTGTGTGTGTGTGTGTGTGTGTCTAGATGGTACTGTGTGTGTGTGTGTGTGTGTCTAGATGGTACTGTGTGTGTGTGTGTCTAGATGGTACTGTGTGTGTGTGTGTCTAGATGGTACTGTGTGTGTGTGTGTGTGTGTGTGTGTGTGTGTGTGTGTGTCTAGCTATTCAAATGTCTAAACAGTTACTTTACGTCATTAGATTCATTATGTGATCAAATTAATGGTTCCAAAATAGCAAAACCTGCCCATTTAGCACTTTAACTGCTCCGTCAAACACTCAACGTGTTTTACAAAATCATGAGCGACTATTACATATGTGTTGCAGTATTTTTCTCTTATTTTCCCTTCATTCCCTCTCCTTCCTGTCCCCCTCCGCCTTACTTTCCCCCTTTCTCTCCCTCTTCGCCTTCCTTTTCTCTTCCCCTTTCTTTTTCTTTTCCACTCACTTTCCCCATTCCTCTCCACCTCCATCTCTCCCTCCCTCTTCCACTCCCTCTCCATCTCTCCCTCTCTTCCACTCCCTCTCCATCTCTCTCCAGGAACCACCAAAGCAGAGGACAGGGGGATGTTGCTGAAGGCATTTAACGACCCGGCGTCCCAGTACTTCATCTTCCTCCTCAGTACTCGGGCAGGAGGTTTGGGTCTGAACCTCCAGTCAGCCGACACGGTCATTATCTTCGACTCCGACTGGAACCCTCACCAGGTAAGGGGAGAAACACACACACACACACTCTCTCTAAAGCCGGGCTACTAGGCACTAACCTGCGCCCATATTCCTCTGTCCTCCTCCTCTCCTCTCGGGGCTCCACAGGACCTCCAGGCCCAGGACCGCGCCCATCGCATCGGCCAACAGAACGAGGTGCGCGTCCTGCGTCTCTGCACCGTCAACAGCGTGGAGGAGAAGATCCTGGCCGCGGCCAAGTACAAACTGAACGTGGACCAGAAGGTCATCCAGGCCGGCATGTTCGACCAGAAGTCGTCCAGCCATGAGCGCCGGGCGTTCCTGCAGGCTATTTTGGAGCACGAGGAGCAGGACGAGGTCGGGGCCACGGGCGGGGTGTGGAAATCTGGGGGGGCTTGGGTGGGTGCGACCAGAACACCCTCAGCCCTGATCTGCCACACCTGCTCTATGTCTCTTTCACTCCATCCTTTTTTCCCCTTCACTTTCTCACCCTCTCCTTTTTCTTCCGTACATTTATTTATCACTCTTATCATTCTTGTATTTGACACTTGTCTCACTCTTCTTGCCTTTCCTCTCAGTTTGTCATTATTCTCTCCGTCACATATTCCCTCTCAGGACAGCAGACAACAAACACCTGATGGAATTTAAATACTTACGACCGCTTCATTGGTCATATCACATGGCCTTTGACGAATGCCTGGTCCCAGATCAGTGCTGGGGTCATACGATCCCGGAACAGTCCTGCACCGCTCATGTCCGACTGTTTGTTGTATGTCCGTCCACGTGTGTTCGACCGGTCAGGAAGAAGACGAGGTGCCTGACGATGAGACCGTCAACCAGATGATCGCCCGGAGCGAGGAAGAGTTTGACCAATTCATGGTAGGCGTCGCGCCGTAACCGATCAACCAATCACGTCACAGGACATCCACAGCTGTCAGAATGTTCTGGACTCCACCGATGGATGTGTCCTGTTTCTCCCCCCAGCGTATGGATCTGGACAGGCGGCGTGAGGACGCCCGTAACCCGCGACGTAAACCACGTCTGATGGAGGAAGACGAGCTGCCCACGTGGATCATGAAAGACGACGCGGAAGTGGAGAGACTGACCTGTGAGGAGGAGGAGGAGAAGATGTTCGGGAGGGGCTCTCGCCAGCGCAAGGAAGTGGACTACAGCGATTCACTCACTGAGAAGCAGTGGCTTAAGGTCAGGGGTCAGAGAGGCCATTGGGGTTGGTTGTTATGGTGCTTGTATTGGAAATGGCCATGTATTTATTATCTGCAATCTGTACCAGATTATATCTCAATCCCCATGTTACATGTCAATCACTAGATTAGGTATCAACCCAATATTACCTATCAATCCGCTGAAAATATATCAATCTCTAGATTATACTGTATATCAATCTCTAGATTATACTGTATATCAATCTATAGATTATACTGTATATCAATCTATAGATTATACTGTATATCAATCTCCAGATTGTACTGTATATCAATCTCTAGAGTATACCGTATATCAATCTCTAGATTATACTGTATATCAATCTCCAGATTATACCGTATATCAATCTCTAGATTATACTGTATATCAATCTCTAGATTATACTGTATATCAATCTCCAGATTATACTGTATATCAATCTCTAGATTATACCGTATATCAATCTCTTATTATGATTATATCACTATCAACTATCCATTCTCCCTCTCTTTCTCCCCCTCCATCACCCTCCCTTCTTTCTCTCTGCCTTCCTCTCCTCTTTCCCACCATCCCTTCTCTCCAGGCCATAGAGGAGGGGACGTTGGAGGAGATCGAGGAGGAAGTGCGTCACAAGAAGACAACCCGAAAGCGTAAGCGCGACCGCGATGACCTGCCGGGTCCCTCGTCGGGGAGCACGCGCAGTCGGGACGAGGAGGGGAAGAGGCAGAAGAAGAGGGGTCGTCCCCCGGCTGAGAAACTCTCCCCAAATCCCCCCGCACTCACTAAGAAGATGAAGAAGATTGTGGACGCTGTCATCAAGTACAAAGACAGGTGCGCTTTGCTCTGGTGTTCCCAGAAGCCTGGTTAAGGTTTGAGTTAAACATGGTTTAATAATTTATGAAAACAAATCCCACCTTAATAATGACGAACTGGCCAGAGGCCTTTAATTGCATGAGTGTAACCAAAACAACATTCAAAATCTCAAAAAATACAATTTCTTTATTTGATATTGTATTAAATACTGTAGGACACATTAAATAGTAAATGTTGACTCTTCGGGTGAATGTTTTGCTAGAAGCTAGGTGTTTTTGTTGTTGAATGTTTATTACTGTGTAGTTACATGAGTTGACTGTGGGTTGGAAAAGGCCTGTCCTCAGGTCTATGGGACTGCTGTCTGAATCACGGTGTAACTGAGGTCTGAATCACGGTGTAACTGAGGTCTGAATCACGGTGTAACTGCGGTCTGAATCACAGTGTAACTGAGGTCTGAATCACGGCGTAACTGAGGTCTGAATCACGGCGTAACTGAGGTCTGAATCACGGCGTAACTGAGGTCTGAATCACGGCGTAACTGAGGTCTGAATCACGGCGTAACTGGGTCTGAATCACAGTGTAACTGCGGTCTGAATCACAGTGTAACTGAGGTCTGAATCACAGTGTAACTGAGGTCTGAATCACAGTGTAACTGCGGTCTGAATCACTGTGTAACTGAGGTCTGAATCACAGTGTAACTGCCGTTCTGAATCACTGTGTAACTGCGGTCTGAATCACTGTGTAACTGCGGTCTGAATCACAGTGTAACTGCGGTCTGAATCACAGTGTAACTGCGGTCTGAATCACAGTGTAACTGCCGGTCTGCTGTTTGTCTCTGCGGATGTCTTTCATAGCAGCAACGGCCGTCAGCTCAGTGAGGTCTTCATCCAACTTCCGTCACGTAAGGAGCTGCCAGAGTACTACGAGCTCATCCGCAAGCCTGTCGACTTCAGGAAGATTAAGGTACTGGGACCACACTGACCCCTGTCTGTAGATGAAGGTACTGGGACCATACTGCCCCCTGTCTGTAGATGAAGGTACTGGGACCACACTGCCCCCTGTCTGTAGATGAAGGTACTGGGACCATACTGCCCCCTGTCTGTAGCTCAGGTTCATGTATCCTGTATGTCTCTTTCTCATCCTTCTCTCTTTTGTCCCGCCAATTGGTGTTTCCTATAGGAGAGGATTCGTAGTCATCGGTACCGTAGTCTGGGTGACCTTGAGAGAGATGTGATGCTACTGTTTCAGAACGCACAGACCTTCAACCTGGAGGGATCACTGGTAGGCCAACACATTAATACATCTGTCCTCAGATCTGTGAAGTATCAAGGGGATATGTTATTGGCCAACTGTCCTCAGATCTGTGAAGTATCAAGGGGATATGTTATTGGCCAACTGTCCTCAGATCTATGAAGTATCAAGTGGATATGTTATTGGCCAACTGTCCTCAGATCTGTGAAGTATCAAGTGGATATGTTATTGGCCAACTGTCCTCAGATCTATGAAGACTCCATTGTGCTGCAGTCAGTGTTCACCAGTCTGAGACAGAAGATTGAGAAAGAGGAGGACAGCGACGGAGAGGACAGTGAGGAAGAGGACGAGGACCTAGAGGAAGGCTCGGAGTCAGAGTGTGAGTCGTCACTGAAGAAGGGAAGTAAGGGAGAAATTGAAAAGGAACCGAAAGAATAAATGATAGATAGCCAGGGAGAGGCTGAGACATAGAGAACATGTCTGAGTTGGCGTGTGTATGACATGTCCCGTTTCCACAGCCCGATCGGTGAAGGTGAAGATCCGTTTGGGAAGGAGGGAGCGGAGTAGTGAGCGGGGAAAGGGGCGAAGACGGATGGGCCGTACCCGAGCCAAACCCGTGGTCAGCGACGATGACACTGAGGAGGAGCAGGAGGAGGTGAGACAGGCTTGTCAATACAACCCAACTCCTCGTTGGGAGGAGGAACCACACTAAAACAACCACACTGAATGTCTTTCTCTTTCCTGTTCATCGTTCTGTCTTGCTTTCACAGGAGCGCTCTCCTAGTGGCACTGATGAAGAGCCGTAAACCCGCAACAACAACTTCCACGAACACTATCCTCTCATTTGTTTATTTTCAACGTCATAGCGACATATGAATATGTTACAACGCTGCCCCCTTAAGACCATGTAGGGTATGTGGTGGGAGACCCCTCCCTCATACTGGTCACAAGTAAACAGCCTAGTTTATGTGATACGCCACCTAGTGGACCTCCCGCTGAAAGTGTTCTTTAGTATGTTTGGTCCCAGTCTCTATTGGTCGGTGAACGCTAACTCCGAACCCAAACGCGTGAAATGGAACTGCGTCCCCCGGTAACTACGTCAGTGGGTGACTACTTAGCCTGGTAACTACGTCACCCGGTAACTATGTTCCCGATAACTACGTCGCCCGGGTAACCACAAAGAGATTATGTTCTTCTGAAAGGCACTTCCGCTGCTGTTGTTTGTATGGAACCACATTGAGGGACAAACCTGACTTCCACTAATGTAGAATACTTAGTCTCACGTAAGACCAGATGTACGCTGCTTTATTGTAAAGTAGAATACTTAGTCTCACGTAAGACCAGATGTATGCTGCTTTATTGTAAAGTAGAATACTTAGTCTCACGTAAGACCAGATGTACGCTGCTTTATTGTAAAGTAGAATACTTAGTCTCACGTAAGACCAGATGTACGCTGCTTTATTGTAAAGTAGAATACTTAGTCTCACGTAAGACCAGATGTACGCTGTTTTATTGTAAAGTAGAATACTTAGTCTCACGTAAGACCAGATGTACGCTGCTTTATTGTAAAGTAGAATACTTAGTCTCATGTAAGACCAGATGTACGCTGTTTTATTATTGTAAAATAGATATTTAAAGGACATTTCCGGTTGCGTTTACGTATTTGCCATTTGCTGGGAATGAGGTCTCTGTGAACAATGTTAAATTGCATTTAAAAAGTGCATTAAAAGGTAGAGTTGGATAACGATCTTGCCTACTCTCCTACTGAAATCAGTGCTTAAAATGCCTGGGGTATTTATTAATAGATAAGTATTTATTAATAGAAAAATAAAACGAATGCACCGTTAAGTGACATTTCAAATGCTTTTTTGGATGGTGTGCTGCTATCTTAGTGTAGCAAAGCAAGATGACTGACTGTTTCATCCAGCTTTCTGCACCAATTCTTCTGTGTTTTTTGTTTTTTTTCAACGACGGACCAGATGAACTGTAGTTCTTGCCAGTATTTATGTCTGCCAGACAGCACTGTTAGATATCTGCGGTTGTATTCTTCTAGATATGCATGTGTGTATGTGTGTTTAGGGTCTAATCCCATGTACTGTATTTTTCCCCATGTGGTGAAATTATTGTTATGAGCTATGAACCTGTATCAAGGTACCCAATGACCCATTGTGATAATGTTGTGGGTTCTCTGTATTGTGTTGTGTCATTACCTCTGGCTCTTCAACACCTTAATAAATTATATTGAGTCACCAAAATTGAAATATAGGTCAATCGTGTTTCATTTCTTCTAAAGACTTGCTACTTTATTGGGTAATGGTGTAATGGCAGTTCTTGTCCACAGGGAGGCAATCTCACTCAATCTTTTATTAGGAGATACAGCAGGAGAAATGCTGACATTAGGAGATACATCAGGAGAAACGCTGACATTAGGAGATACATCAGGAGATACACTGACACTTCACCTCCTAGACCAAGTGTGCCAGCGGTATATTGGGACATGGTCTCTGCTCTAAAGTGAAATACTATATAGGGACTAGGGTGCCATTTGAGACCCACACAAGCCTTCGATGACTGATTAGAATCGTCCATTTTAGGTCCTCAATGAATGACTCTATCTGATTGGACAGAACAACTAGGAATACATCAATCAGAACTGGTGTGGTTTTGGCAGTCGGCCGGGTTCGAGTAATGGAAAGGGTACTGCAGGGGCTTCTGGGAGTCACTGGGGATGCGAGGCACCAGGGCCCCCAGTGTTTACCTTGGAAGCGTTCCTCTGACAGGAGCCAGGCTTCGAGGAACGCTTCCTAACTTCTAGGAATTCCGTTTGCCTAAAGTGCTGGAGTTAAACTCGCACAGACACAGACACGAGTCTTGTTTCGCCTGAACATAAGGGTAAGGTAACCAAGTGGTGTCTGTTGTGCCTGCGTTGGCCCAGTGGTGTTGACGAAGATGCACATGTACTCTGCTGTGCGAGGGCTACGCCATTTCACCGCACTATCTATCATTTTCCACTTTCCTGTCTTAAATAATAAAGCATGTAAATGCACAAAATAATGCTTTTTAATTGGTTTCAGACTCCGGGAACTATTGACGCCTTTCACCTGTTTCCGGGGTTTAAATATCAGTTCGCACACTTGTAAAATTCCTATCATCCATCACAATCGGAGAAACCAAAAAGATGTCAGCCGAAAGTAGACCGGATGGGCGCCGTTAGAGCAGTAATAACATGTTTCCGAAACAAGGTTTAGGGTTTTTGCCAAAAAAATTAACTGTTTGTCGCCAGATTATACAATGGTTTTAATTTATATATTTTTTGGGTGGGTTTTCCCTGACTGTCACGAGTCTGAACATACACAGGAAAATGAAATTATCTCTCTCTTTTGAATTCGGAAGAAAAGGTAGCCAGGGGCAGTAATAGAAATAAAAATGTACAGAAATAAAAGTTAGGGTCTACGTCTCTTTGATCAATGGTGTGACTGAGGTGAGAACAAGGTGATAACGATATTGATTCAGCAGCAGAATCCAATTATTACCTCAGTAGAAAGGAATGCGTCGTAGATGTCATCAATGAGAACAAGAAATTCATTCAAGAACTGTACAGATTCTGTACAACACGTTCCAGTAACGGTAGTCATCCCAAAACTAACCTTAACCATGTACCTAGATTCCTGATCTAATTTCAGTTCAAATAGTCCTGAAAACATTTTGTTTCAATCTTTCCACTGAAAACAGGATGTAGGAACTCTGATAAGGTGTTTAGTTAATCCCTGCTACGAGTAGGTCTGGTCGAACAAAACAATAGGCAAAAACTGTAAACCTATTTTCATGTCAGCATTTTGGCTTAACAGTAACCAAGACTTGTGGAAGTTGGTGCTGCAAACGTTTCTTCTAAAAAGTACAGAGTCAAGGTGTCTGAATGTGTATGTAAATGTGACATTTCTGTTGTTTCGCGTGACACATTTGCAAATATTTGTGAAAACCTGTTTCGATTGGTCCGTGGGGTATTGTGTTTACATTTATCATAGCTTGTTCTTGAGAATAAGAATTTAGCGTAACAAAAAGGACCTGTAAGGGCCAGCCGGTACAACACAAGTAGTCCAACAAGCACTTCTGCCAGAGGAGCCGGGCTGTCTTCCTTCAGAATGTATCAGGTGATGGTTTCTAGGTGGAGCTACAGGTGAGGAGACAAACGGAGGTCAGGTTAGAGGTTGGCTAATCATTAGTGTTACCACGGCAATGGAGAATTTCTAAAGGGAGGGGCAGGAAACATGCAAAGTTTACACACAATGAGGGTTTGTTAAGAGTCATTCTGGGCGTTCTGGAGTAAATAGTTAAGCATGAATTTCAACATTCCAGGAGTTTCTTCTACAACCTTCACCAATAGGAGCTAACTAATAACTGAACCTGCCTTAGAGCAAACACAATGACACACAGATACTAACCCATCAGGAGACTCTTATTCATTCATTTATGAGCATTGATAAGGGTTCACGCACACACACACACACTTCGCTAACAGAAGCCAGCTGGTACAGGCTGGTCCTGGATACTCACACACACAGCTATCACCACATGGAATAATTCGCTCTGTAATTGTCCGATTTGATAAATATTCACAGAATCTCTCTAACCACATGACAACAGGAAGACCCACAGAAGTGATCTCAACAGAAATCTCTTTACCTCCTGCTATTATCTGTGTCTGTGCCGTACTATATGTCATATTTATACTAGTCACTGAACGGCAAACGTAACAAATGTTCTCCGTCCAGGTACCATTTGTTTTGAACAGCGTGTGCCAGTGACCTCAGTCACACACTGACAGTTTCAGCTAATTCTAGTACACAAAGCATAGAAAGTGTTCAGCCTCAAATACTACCATATCACCTTAACAGTACACTTCGTTCAGCACCACAAACTACCATATCACTTTAACAGTACACCCCAGGGCCCATATACACTGATAAGCCAAATCATTATGTGTAATATGCTGTTGTTCCTCTGTGCCACCAGGACGGAACCGACCCGCCAAGGCATAGACTCTACAAGACCCCTGATGGGGTCCTCTGGTAACTGGCACTGAGACATTAGCAGCAGATCCTTCAAGTCCCAGGTTGCAAGGTGGAGTCACAACACACCATTTTATGACTAATCACTAATCAGCTTTGACATTTTCAACGTTTTGTTAAAATGGGGAACTTTTCTGCAACTTACTTCATACCCAACTGTTAGCAATATCGAATAAATCCTACATTATTACAGGAAACTACTGTTCAGTTGAGTTGTGTAAAAGAAAAAAATCTGTATTTCGCAATTTAGATCTGCAAGCACACACAACACTACACACACTATTCAATACATACAGCTGTATTGTGTTGCATTTGGCTGGCAATAGTGGATTAAGTTGGGTAAAACACACACTCTTGTAAATTTACATCCTAGAGCTCTCAGGTCTTCAGAACCTGGCCTGAAAGTTCTTAAGATTCTGAAGGTTCTGAAGACTTCCTGGCCAGGTTCTGAAGACATGAAAAGTTTCTAAAGACCTTTTGAATAAATATGTAAAATGTACACAGTTAATACTAACATGTAATGTTTTACTTAATGACAGTAAACAGGTTGCTATGAATATAAAATGCATGTGTTTTATTATTATTTTCCCCTGTAAAGCCCGCATTGAATTGCTTCTATGTATGAATTTTGCTATATAAATAAACTTGCTTGCTTGCTAATCTGGCTTCTTCAAAGTTGAGAAACGGTAGATTCAGTAATTGATACCCACAGGTTGTTTAGCAACAGGGATGCATAATTACTAGCTTTATGTTGTCATGGAAACATTTTGTAATACCTACTAAAACGAAAGATGATATACCTCCGCCAAAGTTTACATAGGTGCAATAGGCTATGTATATTTTGAGGTATAAATTCTATCAAATTCACATCTTAAAAAATATTTTCAACACCAATCAATTGCAAACGATGTGTATAGTATAGTTTGGGGATATTTGTCTCAGAATAAAACACAATGAAAAAAACATATTGAGAACCATTTTTCTGATCAGAATCAGGTTTATTTAGTCTGTTTACACACACAAGGAATTTGTTCTAACCCCTAGCCGGAACAATTAAAACAAGCATTTTAAAACTTATACTTACAGAGCAAAACACAAAACACGAACAGACTGACAAGAGAGACCATGCTGGCTGGCATATGTACTGGATGAACATAGGATGTGTAAATGCATAATATGCAAAAGAAGGCAATACTGTTGTATATAGTTGTGCAGAAGAAAGAAGAAGAGCAATGTTTAATTATAGTTGGACACATTTGTCCATTGAGGTGTTTTGTGTTAGCCCCGATAGTGTCCAGGGTGGGAATCAATAAGATGTGGGGTGAGGGGGGCTGTTCTTGTAGCGAGATGTTTTGGTCTGATAGACCTCAGCCGTCTTCCAGAGGGGAGAGCATTGAATAGTCCAGTTGTGTCACTCATTTATATAAACCCGTTTACACACGCACACGCGCACACACACACACTCCCACAGTGAGAGTGATGGACAACAATAAGACGCCAACCGGAAAAGCCAGATAATGAAAATAGCACGCGTGTGGTCGGTGGGCGTTCGTGTGTGTGTGTGTGCCCGCGCGCGCGCGGATGTGACACCGGGGTAGCCCCGCCCCCTTGCGATGCTTCCAAAATCACACCACTCTTCTGGCCCCTCCCACTTGTTGGACCACATAGAAATGGTCAGAAATGACTGGCAGATGTAACACTTCGACCCGGCACTCGTCCTGAACGCACAATTCGTTTACCCACATTTGTTCAGCAAGCCTGACAAAGCATCTCTCTGTTGACCTTATATAGTACTGTTCCGTTGCTTGTAAAAGTGTGCCGGCGGTGGATATTCAGACGGAGAAACGAAGACCATCCACATTACTTGGAAGAGAGGAGATGCTGCCGACTCAAGTTGCAATCACCGGGCTCACATGTTGTTTGGTGCTGCTTTTCCCCTGTTCAGCTCTGGCAGGTAAGGATGTCAGGTTAATCATTATATGATGCGTGTTGCTTCAGATGTTCAGAGGGTTGACTCCAGGTTGTCTGGTCACACAGGTCACACCTATTGGCTGCTGCGTTTTTTCGCATATTTGCAATTTGTCTATGTTTGACTGAGTCTTGGTTTATGTTTGACTTGAACATGTGACCTTGCTTTATTAAACTGTTAAACATGTTTATGCCGACTCGTGTGCTAGGCTGAACTGGTAATAGTAGATTATGTGTGGGGGAGCGTGATGACAGTCGAGCTCTATAACAGCTGTTATAGACATGTCTACTGTCGCCACCCTATTAACGTGTTAACCCAAACAATTGATAGCTACAATAATTATTTGTCATCTTAATAATACCTCCGCTTATATTTATATTCCTGTTCCATTCGTGTGTTTAATTTGTTTCATCCATGTAAGATACGCACCGCGAATCTATTGGCTCAGCTTGAAGTAGCATGTAGCCCGCTAGCCAATGAGAAACGGCGGATGTCTCGGTAACTTGTGGGCGTGGCGTGCCGGCGGAAAAAGCCGGTTGTCCATCTACAAGCAAGGGCGCGGCAAGTGGGCGGGGCTGTCTGTACCACTGCGTCTGATTGTAAAATCTTTATTTTTATCCTTATTTAATTCGCAGAACACATTAACTTAAATAGCCTATCCTTTTTATTAGAAAATGATATAATAGTCTAAAAGTACATGTAATAAGCTTTTGTATGCATCGCGTAAAGCATGTTTTTGAAGCTTTTTATAGTTCTTTACTGTAATTAAAATCAAGCAAATTATTAACTTGTGTGGCCCTCTACCAGCCTTCCATAGTTGGAACAGTTAAAGATACTGTTCCAACATTGTTTGATAATTGGATTTCGGGGTGTGCATGTATGAATGAGTATGAATGTGCGTGTGCGCATGTATCTGCCACTATATATATATATATATATATATATATATATATATATATATAGACTACTGCATTACAGAACAGTTAAACTTACTTAACGAGAAAGCCTGTCAAATACAATGACAAGGGTACTAATAGATCACCACCATCGTTACCATCCTCGTCATCATCACGACCGCCATTTCCTTTCAAGCTCTGCCAATGAAACACAAGAGGCTATTCTCGACTGCACATCCATTCCATTCAACCCCAGTTCAGATAACAGGGCAGATGGAAAACATGTGGGTCTATCGGAGGCTCAGATATGATGGTTAGTGGGCATGTTGTTTTCTCCTCCATCCGCCCACACCAAGACACCCATAGACTTGCCTTAAATAGTAAAGTGGTGGCGAAGTTAGCAGGCAGCATGTATAAATAGAACCTGATGCGTACGGGGACTGTTCCTCTCCATTTCTCTCTCGCTCTCGACAGCAAAGCGAAGTCTAGTTCAAAATAGCCTACGCGTCTCTTCATCGGGTCATGATGTGGTTTGTCATCTAGTGTGGCAGATCTCTACCTGAAACGTCAACTATACGGATGAAGCGATCGCCTGTCTGTGCCTGCAACAATGGGCCCTTACATTAAATCAACCAATCCAAAAAACTGACTGGCAATGACGTTATGCCTCGGTCTAGAAATCCGTTCTGTACAGTCGTGTCTCTGTCATCCGTCTGTTTAACAGATGTTTTCTCGTATTCCTGTAAGAACTCCGCGTGTCAGGACAGCCGATGAGTTGTAAAAAGATCAGCGCAATGCCGTTGTCAAGGGTGACGCAACTGAGAAATCCCCTAAATCTTGGTTATCTGCGGTTAGCTCCTTCACGTCCTGAAAGACAAACACTATCCACGATTCCACGAGGTGACTCACCTCACCCAGCGTATACGTTTATGTCTTACATATCGCAGGCATGAGCCGACAGCCTCGAGGTGCTCGTAAGAACGGAAGTTCGAACTTTGGTTTTTGATGTTATTCTGTTCTATTGTTGTCAGAATTATATCATTGGGATTGTTCGTTATCTTCAACGACCCACCGTTACTACGCCAACCGCGTTGTGCGACCACACACACAGCCGCCTCTGCCACCCCAGCAAGAGCGGGTTGTATTTGAGATGGCAGGGTCACCCGAACTTAGCTCTTGACGTTGGCAGTACCTCACGTTGAGAGCGAGCCAATGGAGAGAGGGTCAACTCGGAACACGCTGGATGCGCAGCATTCCGAGGAAAGAACTGTCGCCGGGTATTTCAAAAAGCATTCCGAATGGAATGGCGCTTGGGTACCTCTAGGAATCTACGACTTCCCTTTATGACGTCATCGGCTAAAGATATGTAGGGAACACCAATCCAGGCTGCACACAAAGTACAGCTTTAGGCTTTCAGAGAATTGGCAGGGAAGAAATGAAGCATGACAGCGTGGCGTCAGGGCTTCAAGGCCTCCTGTCATCTGCATTCTCACAAGGGACTCTGCGTACGCTCTGACCACGTCCGTGGGCCGCTGTCTGTAAATCACAACTCTCCATTCCACCAACAGCTGGAATAAGATCCACAGGCAGAGCCTCTCTTCCCGGAAACTCCCTCATCTATCGGCAGAATGTGTGTGTGCTTGAGCTCATGCGCTGTGTTTACTGGAAACACTGTCATGGCCTTGGCCTGAGCTGCAGTCTACAGATTGTAGGCTTTACGTTCCAGAGGGCTGTGTTTGAGGGTTATTTAAATTAATTGGTCGAGTCAGGCGACATTTCACAAGACAAGAATAGCTTCTGTACGTATATGTCAGATCCGTTCTCCACCAGTCTGTTGGGGACATGTCAGTGCAGTGTTTTTGCATCCCTTCAGACTTCCTGTCATCCGATATCCTGAAAAAGCCTCACTAACCGGCTGTGTGGCAATTGTCTTCACAATTCATCAGTCATGCAGGACCAGAGGCGGTTGCCATTACAATCGGCAACATCTCGCCGCACAACCTGAAAGACTTCCTGGTGTGTTGTGACCAGGTGTGTTGTGACCAAGACAGTCCCCGCCTCCTCTCGTGGCTCTCTGTGGAGCTCTTGTTATGAGGAATGTCTGTCAAGGGCCAATCAGAAACTGGTGGTGTGATTGTAACTCCTCCCCTTTACATTGTCTTAAAGAAACAGTTATAATCAGAGTGCCTTGGGCTCCGGCCGGCTCTGACTCATACCCAGTTGCCTCAGGCACAATGGGAATTGACACTATAGTGAGAGTAACTGGATTGATCAGCTAGACCAGGCCGCTCTGCACAGAAGGTTTTTACCTCTGTGGAAAGAATTCGGTCATTCAGGGCCAGTTTCAGGGATGCATATAAGCTGCACTTTAGGACATAACAACAAGGTCATTGGAGAATCCTTGGGGTTTTGATCCGGTTTCACTGTAAAATATTCAACACAGAAAAAACAATTTTGCGTCAGTCATTCATTGGGCAGAGACGAGAAGCGAGACCAGTTGCGTACTTTCTTTCACCAGCTGTGGCTCAATAGTACGTGATGGAGACTTTACAGAGAGATACAGTATACTGACATGGGGTTCGTTCCTATGGAAACACCCATTACTCTCTATATCATCTCATATCCTGTTGCATTATAAGTGGAGTCAATATGCTTGAGCTCTTCCGTCATAATTGCTAGTCCCAGGTGGGCTGTAGGACATATTGAGAGAGCCTGGGTTCTTTCTATCAGCAACGTCCTACCATCTTAATGGACATCGGATGAATCCCCTCCATCGCTAGCCGGGTGTTTCTAAAAATAGACTCCCTGGGGGAAGCCTGAAATACGACACAACATTCAGTATCAGTGCTCTCAAACGTTCAAATGTATCATGTCCGTCTTTAGCATCTACCTTGTGTGTTTTTTGTCCGGGTAGATGCCGTATCCAAGTGCAAGGACAACCACTTCGGGTGTAACAACGGGAGATGCATCACCAGCCGGTGGGTCTGCGACGGAGGTGACGACTGCGGCGACGGTTCTGACGAGCTGCCCACCGCCTGTGGTAAGTAACCGCGACTCCGCCTCCGTACTTTCTCCAAATTGTTCTTCTCAACCTCAGTCTCGTCCTTGTCTTGTCCTCGCCTCCCTACCCGTCAGGGAGAATGTGAGTGCAAAGTTCCGCATTGTAATGGATTTCTCCCTCTTCAGTGGCTCAGGCCTGCCGGCCCAATGAGTTTAGTTGTGGAGGCCCACTGAATCGGTGTATCCCTGGAACGTGGCACTGTGATGGCCAAGCTGACTGTGACAATGAAGCGGACGAGAAAGGCTGTGGTAAGAGAGCAGAACACTTATTGACCCGGTCCGGTACCAAGCAGACATGCTATACGCTTCCTGTTGTGCTCGCCACAAAAAAAACACATTGAATTAGAAAATGCAAAAGCCTTCTGCATTTCCCCAAAGACCAAGCACAGGGAACTTTTGTCGAGCGCTAATACCGTATCATCCACATCGGCTTAACGGTGTTCCTATATCCTCAAACCTCCCCTTCTTTCCCACAGCCGCAAAGATCTGCACTGAAAACCAGTTCCGCTGTTCCAGCGGCGAGTGCGTCGCCAAGTCGTTCGTGTGCGACAAAGACAACGACTGCCCCGACGGTTCCGACGAGGCGTCGTGTCCCACGGCAACTTGCAGCCCCAACACCTTTCAGTGTAACAACACCGTGTGCGTGCCGAGGCTCTGGGCTTGCGACGGCGATGAGGACTGCACCGACGGGTCAGACGAGTGGCCCCAGAACTGTGCCGGGAGGGACGCCAAGCCGACGCAAAAGTCCTGTGGGACGCTCGAGTTCCACTGCGGGAGTGGCGAGTGTGTCCATAAGAGTTGGAGGTGTGACGGAGGGAACGATTGTGCGGACCACTCCGACGAGGCCAACTGCAGTGAGTGGAACTATATTTTGGTCTGCTCCGTTCTATCTATCGGGAGGGGGGGTAACTGAACAGGTTTATTTAACCCTATGTTCCCCTTTCTTTCCCTTTTGCACGTAGCTCGGGCCACTTGCCGGCCAGATGAGTTTCAGTGTAACCACGGCTCCTGTATCCATGGTAGCCGCCAGTGTGACGGCCGGGTTGACTGCAGGGATCTGAGCGATGAATTGGGCTGCAATAGTGGTGAGACCCAAGTCTAGTACTGAAACACACAGACCCTGTATTTCTACAGCATCTGTAAGAATAACAGTAATTATCTCCTCTCGTCCCGTAGTGAAAACATGCGACAGTCCGGATCACTTCAAGTGTACGTCTGGGGACTGCATCACCATGGACAAGGTCTGCAACGGGCAGAAGGACTGTCGTGACTGGTCAGATGAACCCACTCTGCAGTGTGGTGAGTTGGAGCTGTAGACGCTCTAAGCATTCCTGATCCCAATGTGATGGATAAACAGCCCAAATAGGGAGCACTATTGTGGTCTTGCCCACACAAAACCTTCTGTAATCGAGGATGACCGTGGTATTTCCAGATGACACGTATCTTAACTGAGATGTTTCTGATTCTGCAGGTAAAAATGAGTGTTTGACTGGTAATGGCGGCTGCTCTCACAACTGTGCTGACCTGAAGATTGGCTTCAACTGCTCCTGCCGTGCTGGGTATAGCCTGGGGAGGGACAAGAAGACCTGTGATGGTGAGCTGACTGCAACTCATCCCACACAGTCCTCCCTCTATACGCAACTCATCCCACACAGTCATCCCTCTATACGCAACTCATCCCACACAGTCATCCCTCTATACACAACTCATCCCACACAGTCATCCCTCTATACACAACTCATCCCACACAGTCATCCCTCTATACACAACTCATCCCACACAGTCATCCCTCTATACGCAACTCATCCCACACTGTCATCCCTCTATACACAACTCATCCCACACAGTCATCCCTCTATACACAACTCATCCCACACAGTCATCCCTCTATACGCAACTCATCCCACACAGTCATCCCTCTATACGCAACTCATCCCACACAGCAATCGCACTGAACGCAACTCATCCCACACAGCAATCGCACTGAACGCAACTCATCCCACACAGCAATCACACTGAACGCAACTCATCCCACACAGCAATCGCACTGAACGCAACTCATCCCACACAGCAATCACACTGAACGCAACTCATCCCACACAGCAATCACACTGAACGCAACTCATCCCACACAGCAATCGCACTGAACGCAACTCAACCCACACAGCAATCACACTGAACGCAACTCAACCCACACAGCAATCACACTGAAACACAACTCATCCCAAACATTACGATAGGTCAACGTATTTCACTGAATTACAAACACTCACAGTGAATATAAACGTGAAGGCGCCTCTAATAAATCCACTCACAGAACCCGTGCTACCCACTGTTGACCCATGACCCTGTGGTTCTCCACCTGCAGACATTGATGAGTGCGCCAACCCCGACACCTGCGCCCAGATCTGTGTGAACGTCCCGGGAAGCTACAAGTGTGAGTGTGAGGAGGGCTACGACATGGACCCCAAGACCCACACCTGCAAGGCGGCCTCAGGTACCAGTGAAACCAGGGTCCCCCTTGAAATCCTCACCGTCGCTCGATTGAGCTTTTCGGACGTAGTTAGGAAATGTTGCCATGGTAGTGAATGGAGTTCAGTGGCTGATTTGAGACCTGCTTTTAACTGTAACGTCCTGTCTTTTAGGTTCAGGCCCGTACCTGTTATTCACCAACCGCCACGACGTGAGGAAGATGACCGCGGATCGTAGAGAATACGACCGCCTGATCCCCGGCCTGAAGAGTGTGGTGTCGATTGACATGGACATGCCTGGGGAGAAGATCTTCTGGTCCGACCTCCACCGCAAGACGATCTACAGGTGAGAACAAGAAAGGCGCGGTGTAGAAGCGTGTGTGTGTGTGGGGGGGGGGGGTCTGCGGTGGCGGGGGCTACGCGTTTGCAGTCTGCCCGTAAATGTGTCCGTGGTCGTCCGTTGACAATTGCCTTTGTCCTCCGCAGTGCCGACATGAACCAGGCTGGAGACCCCGTCCACCACACTGTGGTGATTGACAGCGGGGTGGAGGGGCCGGAGGGCCTCGCCGTCGACTGGATTCACGGCAACCTCTACTGGACGGACAGCGCGCTCAGCACCATCTCCGTGGCAACGATGGATGGTGCTCGGAGAAAGACGGTGATCAATGAAGGTCTGGATAAACCCAGAGGCATCGTGGTGGACCCAGTCAACAAGTAAGAAACCAGGGGTTTGATTGAGTTTTAACTTGTTTGTATCAGCGCCTACTAATGTGTATTCAGGTAAATGCGTTTGACTAACAGTGATGGATTTGTTAATGTAGATTCGGGACGTTTGACTAACAGTGATGGGTTTGTTTTCAGCTTTATGTACTGGACCGATTGGGGGGACGAGGCAAAGATCGAAAAGAGTGGGCTGAACGGAGCCAACCGAGTTGCCTTGGTAACCGACAACATTTTGTGGCCAAATGGCATAACTCTGGGTAAGAGTATGGACCGCTGATGGGACATTGCGTAGTAGCGTGTTGTATGGGGTCTTGCCTGGTTTCGTTATACACCGAAATAGCATGTGTGTAATAATGCGTAACTGTTTTACAGATGAAATATCATCTACATGAGAATGGGCATTGAATATATATATATATATATGTATAAGAAACCAATGTTTATATTGTTGGATTTGCTCTTTAAATGTCTTTCCCTTTCCCCGTCTTACAGACACGGTCAACCAGAGACTGTACTGGGTGGACTCTAAAATGCACACCCTCTCCAGTATTGGTGTTAATGGAGAAGGAAGACACACTCTCATCTCCAACGAGGATAAGCTGGCACACCCCTTCTCTATTGCTGTCTTTGAGGTAAATTCGGACTGAATCTGGATATGAAAGTCAGAATAAGAACTGTAAGAATTAGTTCTGAAATTAACTTGGCCTGGTTAAATAATGTGGGGGAAATAGATTAAGTACGATTCTTTGTTATAGAAAGGCTAAAGTATATAGTTGGCCTTTCTAGGTTTCCCCCATTTTAATTCGGATATATGTGGCAGGCCGCAGTAATCGTTTGTGTATGGTTTTTTAAGTACTATGTACAGTTGGAATGCTTTTGGTCAACCATTTTTATTCTTTCCTTTCACAGGAGAAGGTATTCTGGACGGACACGGAGGACATGGTCGTCATGAGTGCCAACCGCTTGACAGGAAATGACATCAGAGTACTGGTGGCTGACCTGAACCAGCCGGAGGACATCATCGTTTACCACGACCTCAAGCAGCCTGCTGGTATGGCAATGGTGGTTTTAAAAAAGAATTTAAAAATCCAGTTGAACATCTTAAGTTTACGTCGAAAGCAAAACCGTTTGTCTAATCATCTAATTTTTCTCTCTCACTTAAGGAACGAACTGGTGCAGAAATGCTAATTTAGTGAACGGAGGTTGTGAGTTCCTGTGTCTACCTGCGCCCCATATCAGTGCACAGTCCCCCAAGTACACCTGTGCCTGTCCGGATGACATGACTCTGGGCCCGGACATGAGGAAGTGCATTGCAGGTATTTCCATGGTCAAATCGTATTGAACATGTCCATTAAAGAGCTTGTTCCAAACCCGATGGAGTCTGCAAGTCACAAATCACGGTTGTTGTGAAACCTTGTTTCATAAGGATGAACAAATTACTGTGTTTTTAATCGTCTTTACTCACTTCATCCCACAGGAACCGTCGCACCCCCTGTCGCGCCCAAAACAGCTACCCCGGTCTCCCCTAGAGCTCCAACCAAACCCACCACCAAGACCACCACATCGACCGGCCCCCGAGCTCCACCTCAGGATGGTTCCACGATGTCCACGACCGCCCACAGCCCCCAGGGAGCCGAGGCTACGGGGCAGAATGGATATGTGGTCCGGCTCAAAGAGCCAGAGTCCTCACACGCCGTAGCCATCTACATCATAATACCAATCAGTGAGTATCTGAACTATTAGAGCTGTTAAATCTGCAGTAGTAACAGAGTATCTGAGCTCTTATAGCCGTTATACTGCAGTAGTAACAGAGTATCTGAGCTCTTATAGCCGTTATACTGCAGTACTAACAGAGTATCTGAGCTCTTATAGCTGCTATACTGCAGTAGTAACAGAGTATCTGAGCTCTTATAGCCGTTATACTGCAGTAGTAACAGAGTATCTGAGCTCTTATAGCCGTTATACTGCAGTACTAACAGAGTATCTGAGCTCTTATAGCCGTTATACTGCAGTAGTAACAGAGTATCTGAGCTCTTATAGCTGCTATACTGCAGTAGTAACAGAGTATCTGAGCTCTTATAGCCGTTATACTGCAGTAGTAACAGAGTATCTGAGCTCTTATTGCCGTTATACTGCAGTAGTAACATAGTATCTGAGCTCTTATTGCCGTTATACTGCAGTAGTAACAGAGTATCTGAGCTCTTATAGCCGTTATACTGCAGTAGTAACAGAGTATCTGAGCTCTTATAGCTGCTATACTGCAGTAGTAACAGAGTATCTGAGCTCTTATAGCTGCTATACTGCAGTAGTAACAGAGTATCTGAGCTCTTATTGCCGTTATACTGCAGTAGTAACAGAGTATCTGAGCTCTTATAGCCGTTATACTGCAGTAGTAACAGAGTATCTGAGCTCTTATAGCTGCTATACTGCAGTAGTAACAGAGTATCTGAGCTCTTATAGCCGTTATACTGCAGTAGTAACAGAGTATCTGAGCTCTTATAGCTGCTATACTGCAGTAGTAACAGAGTATCTGAGCTCTTATAGCCGTTATACTGCAGTAGTAACAGAGTATCTGAGCTCTTATAGCCGTTATACTGCAGTACTAACAGAGTATCTGAGCTCTTATAGCTGCTATACTGCAGTACAAACAGAGTATCTGAGCTCTTATAGCTGCTATACTGCAGTAGTAACAGAGTATCTGAGCTCTTATAGCCGTTATACTGCAGTAGTAACAGAGTATCTGAGCTCTTATAGCCGTTATACTGCAGTAGTAACAGAGTATCTGAGCTCTTATAGCTGCTATACTGCAGTAGTAACAGAGTATCTGAGCTCTTATTGCCGTTATACTGCAGTAGTAACATAGTATCTGAGCTCTTATTGCCGTTATACTGCAGTAGTAACAGAGTATCTGAGCTCTTATAGCCGTTATACTGCAGTAGTAACAGAGTATCTGAGCTCTTATTGCCGTTATACTGCAGTAGTAACAGAGTATCTGAGCTCTTATTGCCGTTATACTGCAGTAGTGACAGAGTATCTGAGCTCTTATAGCTGCTATACTGCAGTAGTAACAGAGTATCTGAGCTCTTATAGCTGCTATACTGCAGTAGTAACAGAGTATCTGAGCTCTTATAGCTGCTATACTGCAGTAGTAACAGAGTATCTGAGCTCTTATAGCCGTTATACTGCAGTAGTAACAGAGTATCTGAGCTCTTATAGCTGCTATACTGCAGTAGTAACAGAGTATCTGAGCTCTTATAGCCGTTATACTGCAGTAGTAACAGAGTATCTGAGCTCTTATAGCTGCTATACTGCAGTAGTAACAGAGTATCTGAGCTCTTATAGCCGTTATACTGCAGTAGTAACATAGTATCTGAGCTCTTATAGCTGCTATACTGCAGTAGTAACAGAGTATCTGAGCTCTTATAGCTGCTATACTGCAGTAGTAACAGAGTATCTGAGCTCTTATTGCCGTTATACTGCAGTAGTAACAGAGTATCTGAGCTCTTATTGCCGTTATACTGCAGTAGTAACATAGTATCTGAGCTCTTATTGCCGTTATACTGCAGTAGTAACAGAGTATCTGAGCTCTTATAGCTGCTATACTGCAGTAGTAACAGAGTATCTGAGCTCTTATAGCTGCTATACTGCAGTAGTAACAGAGTATCTGAGCTCTTATAGCCGTTATACTGCAGTAGTAACAGAGTATCTGAGCTCTTATAGCTGCTATACTGCAGTAGTAACAGAGTATCTGAGCTCTTATAGCTGCTATACTGCAGTAGTAACAGAGTATCTGAGCTCTTATAGCCGTTATACTGCAGTAGTAACAGAGTATCTGAGCTCTTATAGCTGCTATACTGCAGTAGTAACAGAGTATCTGAGCTCTTATTGCCGTTATACTGCAGTAGTAACATAGTATCTGAGCTCTTATTGCCGTTATACTGCAGTAGTAACAGAGTATCTGAGCTCTTATAGCCGTTATACTGCAGTAGTAACAGAGTATCTGAGCTCTTATAGCTGCTATACTGCAGTAGTAACAGAGTATCTGAGCTCTTATTGCCGTTATACTGCAGTAGTAACATAGTATCTGAGCTCTTATTGCCGTTATACTGCAGTAGTAACATAGTATCTGAGCTCTTATTGCCGTTATACTGCAGTAGTAACAGAGTATCTGAGCTCTTATTGCCGTTATACTGCAGTAGTAACAGAGTATCTGAGCTCTTATAGCTGCTATACTGCAGTAGTAACAGAGTATCTGAGCTCTTATAGCCGTTATACTGCAGTACTAACAGAGTATCTCAGCTCTTATAGCCGTTATACTGCAGTAGTAACAGAGTATCTGAGCTCTTATAGCTGCTATACTGCAGTAGTAACAGAGTATCTGAGCTCTTATAGCCGTTATACTGCAGTACTAACAGAGTATCTGAGCTCTTATAGCTGCTATACTGCAGTAGTAACATAGTATCTGAGCTCTTATAGCTGCTATACTGCAGTAGTAACTGTCCGAACCACTGAGACTGCAATCCACGTCTCGAAAACAATCGTGGCCGACAGCAACGACTGACCTCTGACCTCTGCTCCACAGTCGTGCTGTGCCTGGGACTGTTCGGCGCGGCGTTGCTATGGAGACACTGGCGGGCAAAGAACACCAACACCATCCACTTCGACAACCCTGTGTACCAGAAGACCACGGAGGACGAGATGCACATCCGGAGGAGGAGCGAAGATGGATTCAGTTACCCAGAGGTGAGCCAGCGTGCCACAGTGGTCGAGAATGTGTTGTACGCCGGACCGGTTCATTCCCTGTTGTCATGGCAATGGCCCCGGTCATCCTGTTACCGTGCGGTGGCTAACTGACTTGTCAATGTGCGGTGGCTAACTGACTCGTTATCGTGCGGTGGTTAACTGACTCGTTAATGTGCGGTGGTTAACTGACTCGTTAATGTGCAGTGGCTAACTGACTCGTTATCGTGCGGTGGTTAACTGACTCGTTAACGTGCTGTGACTAACTGACTCGTTAACGTGCTGTGGCTAACTGACTCGTTAACGTGCTGTGGCTAACTGACTCGTTAACATGCGGTGGCTAACTGACTCGTTAATGTGCGGTGGCTGACTCGTTATCGTGCGGTGGCTAACTGACTCGTTAACGTGCGGTGGCTAACTGACTCGTTAATGTGCGGTGGTTAACTGACTCGTTAACGTGCGGTGGCTAACTGACTCGTTATCGTGCGGTGGCTAACTGACTCGTTATCGTGCGGTGGCTAACTGACTCGTTATCGTGCAGTGGCTAACTGACTCGTTAACGTGCGGTGGCTAACTGACTCATTAACTTATGGTGGCTAACTGAGTCGTTAACGTGCGGTGGCTAACTGACTCGTTATCGTGCGGTGGCTAACTGACGCCATGTGCAGAGTGACTTCATCGTTATGTCCTCTTGTTTCCTGACACAGAGACAGCGGGTGCCCCTGGTCGAAGACCTCGCATGACTGGTACAGGAAGAGGAGCAGGTGGACATGAAGGATTGCATTTGAGAAGACAGGGATTTTTTTTTACGGAATAGGTGGCAAACAGAGAAACAACAGAGGTCCTTGTAACGCTGACACTGCTGCTCACCCGAATATATTCAGGCCTGTGTCGAAGGCCTCGTTGCAACAAGCATATTTACTTGCTTCGTTTTCTGACTACTTCATTCCGACTCTGACACTGTGCCGCCGTCCAAGATGCAAGACGATACAAGAAAGAAACTACTAAAACCTGATTGTCGCTAAAATACTACCATCTTCCACTTGAATTTTGCACGATGTCGTGCATTGCACTATATGTACGGAAGACCTCCTGCTATGACACTGTGTCCTTTGTGAAGAAAAGGCAATTTGCACAACACGAAGAATGTGTGAAAGATTGACAGTTAAAACAGGCTGCGGTTAAACTGAGAGACAGAGATATATAGATCTCGTCATATCTCGTCAGACAAACAGTGTGTATGTTTACTTACCAGGACGGAAATTAAGCTAGCTGGTGGCAGGTACGCTTCCAAATGAGCCAGTGGAAAAAATAAGTCTACTAGCCAGTACGGCCAAAGACCAAAAAAATCTTAAAGTTCCATCCCCGTTTATTTAACGATGTAGAATATGACAGTTGTAGTACATCATCAACACACATACCGATTTATCACTAAACATCTCTTAAAAGTCTTTACATATTTGTGCCTTTGCTGCCTACCCAAGCGTAATAATATTCTCTTGCTATGTGTGGCATGTATAGTAAAGCACATTGCGGTATGCAGCGTATGAAAGTATCCTTAAGAACGCCTTTTACTGTAGTTAGACTACGATTATATCTCTGACAGTAGTTGTTGTCTTCGCGTTAATAGCTACCGTTCTGTCTCTTGGTAGACGTTATCTATGCTAGCCAGCGCTAGCTAGTGCCTTACTGCTGCCTGTCTGTCTTTGGCTTTACACACCTTAAGGGATTTAGAGAATAAAAAGTTGTGTGTTTAGTTACATCCACTTGTACAGTTTGTACAAGTTTGAAGTTAGAAGAAGGTTTTTTTCTTCGTAAAGGGGTGGGCGTAATTGTGTTGTATTCTGCTGTATGCAAAAGTAAAGTCTCGGGTTGTTATGACAGGATGAATAATTACTTCTGAGAATGTGTATATACTGTATAAGTCTTTGTGAATAGCTCACTTTCTGCTTGTTACGTTTTTTTATACATTTTACAAGTTTTGTTTTGTAAATATTATACATTTATTTTATTTATTGTAATTTGTTAATATTATGTAAATGCTTACACGGCTAAACAATCAATGTATTACCATCTGAGTTGAAAACCAAAGTTTTTGTTTATTATTATCATTGTCAAGTCAGTGTAATTAACATTTACAATTAGGACATTATCATCAGAGTAATTATATTTCGTAGGTATTACTACCTTGGACACATTTAGGGCCAGAGACATATTGACAGAAGACAACACACTGTTAAACGATGATGGAAATTCAGAGCCATAAAAGAGCTGCGTTTGCAACACTTTGTCAAGTTATATATTTGATCCATTATTTTTGTTAATTTAAAGCTGAAGATTGTAAACAAAGTGGTCATATGCAGAACACAACGCTTTGTACCACTCCGTCATAAGAGCGTGTCAATGGCTCTTTTTGTTGATTGTTTTGTGTTGTGTATTTTTTATAATTTAAAATAAAATATATAAATATATATAAAATATACGTGTTGCTGCTTTTAATTTCACAGTTACTCTTCAGGTTTTGTCAACATGAAGAATTGAACCCTTGCTGGGTGGTACTTATTCTGGCCACCCTGTACTCCTCAAACAGTCCCTGACCACAGGGGGTACTGGCCAATCGAATAAAGTACTTTAACTTTGGTGCAACACGATATCACAGGTTTTCGTCAACCTGAGGCATTTTACATTCAGCTAGCAATAAAGTCCTGTTGTATTTGTAAAAAAAAAACATGAAGTAGAATGTTCTTGCGAAAACAACAGCCAGTCAAGCGGGACTGTAAACTCATGTTATTAAAGCAATTTCAGTGTGGAACAAGTGATGACTGCTTACATTGTAGTGGTCCATCTTCTACTTGAAAGCGGTACTCTGGTAAATACTATGTTTACCGAAGTTCTCTGACCAAACATTCACTTATTTTTGAAAAAGTTAACTTGCAGGGTACAAATACATGTCACACGTGTAACTGTATTGGCAGCCAGACGATCCCCTACAGCCTAAAATCTGCTGAATGTAGTAGCCTGGTTACCCTGGTGTAGTTGCCTGGTTACTCTGGTGTAGTTGCCTGGTTACCCTGGTGTGGTTGCCTGGTTACCCTGGTGTAGTTGCTGGTTACTCTGGTGTAGTTGCCTGGTTACCCTGTTGTAGTTGCCTGGTTACTCTGGTGTAGTTGCCTGGTTACCCTGGTGTAGTTGCCTGGTTACCCTGGTGTGGTTGCCTGGTTACCCTGGTGTGGTTTCCTGGTTACCCTGGTGTAGTTGCCTGGTTACCCTGGTGTAGCTGGTCTGACGCATACACACCCAAACCAAGCACAGCCAACATGCATCATCTTTCAACGTCTTCATCCATATTTCATCCGTAATGGCATGTAATCCTCCACTCCTCCATCTTCTGGACTCTTCTCAGTAAACATCAGAGACTCCATTAGCAATGTACTTAACATAATGGAACCGGGAGAGAAAGTACCATAACAGAGGAAATGAGATAGGAAAGATAACCAATGGCAAGTTACGGTACGAGAACCATTAAACTATAACCCTACCAAACAAAAACACTACACTAGAAGACCACTAATGAAAGACTACACTAGAAGACCACTAATGAAAGACTACAATAGAAGACCACTAATGAAAGACTACACTAGAAGACCACTAATGAAAGACTACAATAGAAGACCACTAATGAAAGACTACACTAGAAGACCACTAATGAAAGACTACAATAGAAGACCACTAATGAAAGACTACAATAGAAGACCACTAATGAAAGACTACAATAGAAGACCACTAATGAAAGACTACAATAGAAGACCACTAATGAAAGACTACACTAGAAGACCACTAATGAAAGACTACACTAGAAGACCACTAATGAAAGACTACACTAGAAACCACTAACGAAAGTCTACACTAGAAGACCACTAATGAAAATTCCTTGTCTGTTCACACATTCATGGCAAATAAAAACATTTTTTTCTGAAAGACTACACTAGAAGACTACCAAATGAAAGTCTACACTAGAAAACTACTAATGAAACACAACACTAGAATACTATCAAATGAAAGACTACACTAGAAGACTACTAATGGAAGACTACACTAGAATACTACCAAATGAAAGACTACATGAGAACGCTACAAATGAGAGACTACAATAGAAGACTACATTAAGCCACTACTCTACAGCAGTAAACAAAATCACTACATGAAACAATCAATAATCAATTTCCAGTCGAAGGGGACAGAACCAAAACCTGTAGACACTTGACACTCCCCGAAACCGGTTGGACACCTGTGATTTAACGTAACAACATGATAATTGTTTTAAAGTTGATCGACAGGTAAGAAACACTAGGCAGGGAGAGATTGGACAGACATAAGATCACACTATTGAGTGACTATGTAATTGGCCAGAATTACAAAAGAAAGTCCCACCATTTAGTGTTTCTGAACAAGGGGCTGGTCAAATGGAATGAAGGGACCAGTTCTACCTGTCATATAAAAAGACACATCACCTCAAATTCAGCCCCACCCCCGAACAGTCAACAGACATTAACCATTTGAAATTGCTCAGATGTATTTATACATCCCATATTAAGGTCAGATGTCTGTATGACACTGATCATTTTCATAAAATGATAAATACGTTATCAAGGTGTGGCCGATTAGATATGGCACCGAGGCCAAATAGCATTCTCTGATCTTAGTAAAAAGCTGCGAGTTGCATTGATTTATTAGACTAATTAATGAATGTGTTTAGTGTACGGGTATTCCTATTGGAACGCCCAGCAGGGTTCTCGGTGGTATAATCTTCTGGCGCGTTCCCAGTGGTTTAACCGCCATGTCATGCAACGTCTAGACCAATGTGGATCACACCTCGTATCATCAGCGACATTGTGGAGAAACCCGGCGCATCCATCAGCTTGTACAGTTTGGCAAATTAGCTTCCATTCACCGTGTGTTTCTCCCAAACCCAAGGGCATTAGGTTACCCAGTGACTGTTTATGCCCTGTGGTAAGGCTGGCAGGCCACTCTTATCGCCCGCATCTTCCCTCACCTGATCGGTCTGTTTACCGACTGTCACTTACTGGCCTCCCATTGGCCAGCCGGGTCACGATAGGGCGTGGTTTGAGCATCACACCACTGTGACATTCTGTCTGCGGGGAGTGTCTTGTGACATAGAAATGGGATGTCACTACTCGAACAGGAACAACAGGTTACCAAGCTGCACGGGGAGTACTTAATGATCTGGTGATAAGCCACGCCAATGGCCTATGTCTCAGCCCTCAAAGACGAATACCGGAAGCAGTTGTCAAGCTGTGGGGCACGCAGGGAAATAGCCATTCCTCAGGTAGTCAGGCCATGGCTCTAATCGTACACACCCAGACGCATGCATATGGGCCGGTGACATGTTCAGTGACGAGCCGTCTCCCTTCTGAGTCATTTCAGGGGATGAGTGTCAGACAGCTCTTAAGCACCACAGATTAGTTGGTCCAGTAGTGCCGCAGGCCTCAGTCAGGCTTGTCGATGACGTTTGTTAAACCAAAGGGTTACATTAGCTACCTTAGGTAATGAGGACGTGAGGTGTTTTTTAGACTTGTGTCAGTCACACCACTGTAACATCTGCAATGGCTGCCTCGATATTACTCCCAACATTATATGTGCAATGGTCAGCCACTCAACACTAGGTCATAGACTTTATTTTTTCAAATATATGTGGGACAGATAAAAAGCTTAACTGTTTGATCAGTGTAAGCCTAGAGTTGACTTTTTCTCGGGAGACTGGCGTACAAAGCATCAGCCCTGATCAAAGGCAGCGCGGTAAAGATGTACACAAGAAAGTAAAGCTCCCTAGCTGGCGCGTTACAGATACGACATATTCGACCTTTATTGGTTTAATGATACACTCGGAACGTGTTGCACTAAGGCGTTGTTGTCTAGTTTTTTCACCCGCAGTCAATTATGGTATCTTAGGGTTGAATAAGGGTTAGATACCGCAAGTTTATTCATACAAAGCCTTCGCGGAAAATATAGGCAAGACGCTGTATAAAGACTGACCCACGTAACCTGACACCTTTAGCATACACAAGCCGGTACAGACAGCTGTAATTGTTCACTGCGGCCCTTTAATGTAGGCCAATGAAACATGTAAAAGGCATTTGTGAAGATAACAGGCAAGGTTAATCTGTCATAGTTTTGTGTGGGTTTGTTACAGGAGAATTTTGTGTTTGTTTTGCATTATACCATGAGAGCGACAGACAATGAAGTATTAAGTAACACTAAACGCATACAAAGACAACTGCCATAAAAATAAAAAGCGTTCCAGATATATCTTCACATGTTTGTCACATAATAACACGTTTATAAGGTATATGAAACATGGCACATTTATATATTTCAAATGTACCCTGAAACGCCAAAGAATGACAACATGACATGATAATAGTAAAAAATACCAAAATCTAAAAAAAATACATTAATTGTTGATTTTAGCAAGCCAGGTACTAGGTTCAGACATTATAGTACACAATATATCCTAAGTTTTCTGGGTTTTTACAATCACTTCCTTAATTGTCGTGAATATATTGCTTTTGGTTTAGGCCTTTCTAGATCTATACCGCCATCTAGTGGAATACTTGAACAGTGCGTCCAGGCGTCCCATACAGGTGAGTGCGACGCTGTAAATGTTTTACCTGGGTCCATGTGACGTCAGACCTGATAGCGCTCTGCGGGAAAGTGAACCGGGGAAGCCATGAGTGCATTCATGAGCATTTAGATATAGCTTTTAATGTTAAAAAGTAGAAGTTGAAGGTCTATGTAAGCAGACAAGCTTTACATAGTCGCGGACTATTTTACTTTTTGGTGCAAACACTATGTCTGTCTCCGCTGTCTTCGTACTGGATTTAAAAGGAAAGGTAAGATCAATGACCTTACTGATGGCGGCGATTACAGTTATAACACTATATCATTTGGCTGGATTTGACTACGTAACTTCGGTTTTTGTTTAATCGAGCATTTAACGTTTCAGCCATTCACCATTAATAGATAACCACGTCGTTAAATATTAAGTAGCATGCGAAGGTTTCCTTCAAGGGTTGAACAGGACACTTCCGGGATACAAGTGACTAGAAACACGTCACGTTATCAGGCCAGTTGTTGAATTGCCATGAAAGATGTCGAAATAAGGTCACACATAGGCCTTAACTGCTGTATTTTCCAAAACCGAAAGTAAATAGCCTATTGAAAGTATCAAAACATGCGCATGTCATCTTGTGTACAAAGAATAGAAAATATTAGAAAAAATATTAGAAAAAAAACACATTATCCACAAACAAATATAGAAACACAAAGATGTGTCAGTTTTAGGATTGTTAAAGCTAGGGATATATATTGAGAAACAACTGTAGACCTTAATTCCTGGAAGTATTAGATAGGATATTGGGCAAAACAATGGGTTGTTGACCACATGCAAACTAACAGGCTTACATGTTGTACACTTCACAAACAACAACTGGATGTGCCAAGTTCTAATACTTCTCTAATTGGAGGGTTGCAATGAAAAAACGGAGTGGAACTGAATACCACCAGCCTAGACTATATAGCATGATCTGTTGTCATGGCTGATCTGTTGTCATGGCAAGGTGTTGTCAAGCTCATGCGTGTTCCAATGGCGATCATTCTCCCAGGCTCCACATGAACTGTGATGTCATTTTTGAGAGATTCCACACATCTGCAGGGATCTGAAGTTCTAGAGTTCCAAAAAAGAGCTCTACATCATAGGACCTCATCTCCGCTCACATCCAATGGCTTCTAATAGGACTCTGAGCTTTCGTCCGTCCTGAAGAACAACTTAGCTCTCTTAGTATATGGCCCATGTATGTGTTCTTCCTGCTATTCCAATCTCCCAGGTGCTGATATGTCGGAATTACAAGGGCGATGTGGACATGACTGAAATTGACCATTTCCTGCCTCTGCTCATGACAGAGGAAGAGGAGGGTGTCACCTGTCCAATCATAACGCACGGCAAAGTTCACTTCCTGTGGATCAAGCACACCAATTTGTACTGTATCCTTATATTGCATTTAAGATGCTAGACAAATAATAGTTTTCAGCCATCTTTTACAAAGAAAATGGGGAAAGGTAAAGTTAATATTTTAGTTTACGCCGTTTATTTTTTGTTACTGTTGAAAAAGGAACAGGCCGGATTCAAACCCATGCCTCAGTAGTACATGTGCATCAGTGACATGAACCTCTGAACCACTCTTGGCCCCCTGTTAGAAGTTAAAAAGTAATATTTCATATGTGTTCACTTTTCAAATCAGAAGTGCCACAAAAACAAAAAAATGCCCTAATAACATGAAAAACATACAGTATAGAACTGGTTAAAGACATTGGCCAAAGGGTGGCATCAAAACGGGCATGTGAGTGTTCTATCTGCCTTGACGTTGCCCCCTCACAGTGGTGGCAACCACCAACAAGAACTCCAACGCCTCTCTGGTCTATGCCTTCCTGTATAAAGTGGTTGAGGTGAGTCAGATGGGCCCAGACCTGTCTGTGTTCTCCTGTTGACTGTCTGTGTTCTCCTGTTGACTGTCTGTGTTCTCTTGTTGACTCGCTGTCTGTGTTCTCCTGTTGACTCCATTGCCCTCATTTGTACACCACTAATTGTTCTGTAGTTTTCAATGATGCAATAGCAGTGCAGCAATGTTGATGTTTTTGAGCATTTTCTATTATTATATTTTTTCTTCCTTTTCAATACAATTCTCATAATATAATAATTTATAAGAGGCGCAGGGACTCAGCATTCCTCTCCTGAGTGCTCTGACACTTATTATGACCTATATTTAATCAGTGCATGTGGCATTTTCAGGTGTTCACCGAGTACTTTACAGAACTGGAGGAGGAAAGCATCCAGGATAACTTTGTAGTGGTGTACGAATTGTTGGATGAGCTGATGGACTTTGGCTTCCCCCAGACAACTGACAGCAAGATCCTACAGGAGTAAGTGAAAAACACAGATATATGTATACACACACACACACACATTCACACACATTCATACAGAGTCAGAAAAACCTTTCTCTTTTTTGTAGATTTCAAATTTTGCATACTTACTGTGACTGAATTGTGTGGTTTTCCTGTCAACAAAAATAATTTGCTTGTGACGGTTGTAAATGGCTGATTATGAAAATGTAAAGAGAGATGCCAGTATGCCTTTACCAGACATACTGGTTCTAGACCTGACATCTCGCGCCAACACAGGTTTTGGTTGACCTCCACCACTCCAGGTACATCACCCAGGAGGGTGCCAAGCTGGAGGTGGCCAAAACCAAGGTGCCCACCACTGTCACGAACGCCGTATCCTGGAGGTCAGAGGGCATCAAGTACAAGAAAAACGAGGTGTTCATTGATGTCATCGAGTCTATAAACCTGCTGGTGAGCGCTATAAAGACGACGTTTAATGATGTGTTTAAAACCCGTTCAATGCATTTCATCATTGGTTTTAATTTACTATTTGATTTTGAGAATGTATCGTTTAACGTTACGCCAATCTGAGATGAACTCTCAGCTGTAAAATAAATAAATACATATATATATTTTATAAGGGTATTCTTTTTATGTGCTAGGTAAATGCCAACGGTAGTGTGATGAGCAGTGACATTGTGGGCACGGTCAAACTGAAGACCATGCTGTCTGGAATGCCGGAGCTGAGACTGGGACTCAATGACCGGGCGCTTTTCGCCCTAACCGGCCGTACGTAGCACACAGTACACAGAGAGAAGTATTAGTCAGATAACTGTAGAAATGTACTAGTGTGTTTGTTTGTGTGTCTTCAGGAGACAAGGGGAAGACCGTATCGATGGAGGACGTGAAATTTCACCAGTGTGTCCGTCTGTCCCGTTTCGACAGTGACCGCACCATCTCCTTCATCCCTCCCGACGGGGAGTCTGAACTCATGTCCTACCGTATCAACACTCATGTGAGTCACATACACAGTGTTATATAGAAACTGGGTGGTTTAGACAGGGAGTCTGAACTCATGTCCTACCGTATCAACACTTATGTGAGCCACATATACAGTGTTATATAGAAACCGGTGGTTTAAATTCTGATGGGGAGTCTGAACTCATGTCCTACCGTATCAACACTCACGTGAGTCACATATACAGTGTTATATAGAAACTGGGTGGTTTATATTCTGATGGGGAGTCTGAACTCATGTTGTACCATATCAACACTCACGTGAGTCACATATACAGTGTTATATAGAAACCGGGTGGTTTAGACGGGGAGTCTGAACTCATGTCCTACCGTATCAACACTCATGTCAGTCACATATACAGTGTTATATAGAAACCGGGTGGTTTAGACGGGGAGTCTGAACTCATGTCCTACCGTATCAACACTCATGTCAGTCACATATACAGTGTTATATAGAAACCGGGTGGTTTAAATTCTGATGGGGAGTCTGAACTCATGTCCTACCGTATCAACACTCACGTGAGTCACATATACAGTGTTATATAGAAACCGGGTGGTTTAAATTCTGACGGGGAGTCTGAACTCATGTCCTACCGTATCAACACTCATCAGTCATGGTGTATTGGACTTCTACAGCGACCTGACAGGTCTTATAACTTAAATATACAATGTTACATATACAATGGATTGCATAAGAGTAAAACCCTCAATAATGTTTTACATTTTGTTATGCAAAAAAATAGAAAATAAATGCGATTTTTTTTGTGATCAGTCCTTCTAGACAAACTATTACATATTGATGATTATGAAAAGTGCTTAAAGGAGCTAGAACCCCTTGTGTCTGTTTCAACTGGTGACATGGGTTTTTTTTACGTGTACGAGCAGAACTCACGCGATACGCTCCTCCACACAGGTGAAGCCCCTCATATGGATCGAGTCGGTCATTGAGAAGTTCTCCCATAGCCGGGTGGAGATCATGGTCAAGGTAATGCCGCTAAGGAAGCGATTCGTCATAACCTATTTGGTGTCGGAGTGAACACTCCTGATGGCCTGTCGTTGCTTTCATTCGGCAGGCTAAGGGGCAGTTCAAAAAGCAGTCTGTAGCCAATAACGTGGAGGTACGTGTGCCGGTGCCTAGCGACGCCGACTCTCCCAAGTTCAAAACCAGCACTGGCCACGCTAAATACGTCCCAGAGAAGAATCTGGCCGTGTGGACCATCAAGTCTTTCCCGGTAAGGAATTCCGAAGGTATCTAGGGTGATGTTTTTTTCTTGCTGTTCCAGCACTATGGATATAACATATAGAGTGACACCCGGACTCAATGTGCAGCCTGTGAGATTAGATTTTAAGGGTACATTCATGCATATTTTATTAAACATGTTGCAGTTACAGTGTGTTTTGTACACAGAACCTTCTCATTAGTTCTAGAATCCTTTTTTGGTCAAGTCTTGGGCAGAATTTGGCGGGATGACCTGTTCTAAGCATATTGACAGAAGTCTGGACTGTTCTCGGTTCTGTCGGGAAAGGGAAATTATGCATTTTTTGGAAATGTATATGCAACTGCTCCCAGACTCTTGGGCGTAAATAATCTTTCTTCTGAGGGCATTGAATAGTTGAATGCTAAATTATCTAATGCTAAATTTGAGACCCAATTTCGGGGGGTGTATTTACTTATACATGACTGAAATTGAGTTGCTATAATAGGACTATAGTAAAAAAAAAATCATTTTTAAAACTTATTTTATATCAAACTGTTTTTTTCTGTCTACCTCCAGGGCGGTAAGGAGTTCCTCATGAGGGCCAGTTTCGGGCTCCCTAGTGTGGAAAACGATGAGCTGGAGGGCAAGCCACCCATCACAGTCAACTTTGAGATCCCATACTTTACTGTGTCAGGGATACAGGTGTGTGTGTGAGTTTGTGGTTAGGTCAAGTTTAGGTGAATGCAAAATGTTTCATGTCCCTGCACCAATAGAACAACAAACGTCTTGTGTGTGCACTGTGCATGGTGATTTATTCAACGCAAACCATTGTAGGCTACCATTGCCTTATTTGGTTGGGCAAAACAAAATGTCCACCATGTGGGTTAAAATTTACTGATCTCTTCTCTCACGCTCCCTTTCTCTGTCTTCTAAGGTGCGATACATGAAGATCATAGAAAAGAGTGGTTACCAGGCCCTGCCTTGGGTTAGATACATCACACAAAGTGGAGGTAGGACTCTTCAGATGTAACGTAGCTAATGTTAAAGAAAAATGAACAAACTCAAGAAAAAACATGTATGGTATAAAAAATAATCTATTTTCTTTATATTTAGATTACCAACTACGGAGTAACTTCTAAACCGTTCGGACGTCTGTCATTCTGAATAGCTCAACTATCAATTTCATTTCAAACGTCCTGAAAAATGTCTCTAAATTTCACTGACATGCTCTGCTGTATGTTACTGTTTAAGATTGAATTTTGGTTTTGTACTTGAATGCAATTTCAGTTTTAACTTGTTATATTAACTGTGTTACTTGCTGATTCTCTTCATGTTTAAAAAGTAAGATAACTAAATTATGGCATTTACAGAAATTAGTGTTTTACTTGTATGCATTTTAAGGAATAAAACCTTTAATCTATGAATTGGTTTCTTTTAAATCACTCAGAATATGAGCAGTATTCAAACTACATTGCTAGGCTATCAAACAATTTCCCAACCATTGGCGCCCATTGATTGTCAGAACTGTCCATCGCAGCTTTTGTGAATGAGTTCTTTAACCACCCGCCTTTTTTCCACCTTATTTTGTAGATTTACTATCGACCGTTCAGAAATATGAATGAATGTTCTTTAAAGGCACCAACGTCCAGAAAATTGCCGCTTTCTACGTTCTGTCATTTGATTAGTTGACATTGCTGTTACCACAGGGATACTGTAGCAACCGTGTTGTAACTCCGCCCATACCCCCATAGGTGCATTTTGATTGGCTCATTCCAATGTTTGTAAATGTTGTTTTGTAGTACTACTATAATTCTAGTGTAATTCTCAGCGCGCAAATTAAAGGTCCTGCCGCCTTCAATGTTATTAAACATTTACTTGTTGTGATTTATTTGAAATTTTCGCTGGTGTTGTCGGAGAAGCAGGCCAGTAACGGTCGGGATCTTTGAGAACGGACAAGGTAACTAGCCAACGCTTTAGTTTCGGTGTGAATTTCAATTCCCCATTTTTTTTTACTGCAGTGTCAGCTAGCTAACGTTAGCTCGCTAGCAGGGTTAGCCGGTTAGCTAAAGGGATCCGCAATTGTGAGTTAATTAATACATATAATTTTAAATGGCTAATTGTATTGTTCATCTTATGTTCTAGCTGTACAGTAGTTTATGCTGACACAATCGCGACCAACCATAATAACGTTTAACAACTTGTCATTTGTAGGTAAATGAATGCTAACGTTATCCGGCTAACCATTAGCTAACACAGTACACTACAGTTAAGGAAGACGTACTGCCTGTTTAGACAATACAAGATAAACGCATGAATAGGTATTCCTTCTCTATATTGTAGGGAGCAATCATTACACAAATAAATTCACAATGGTCCTGAGTCAAAGTGACGCGGGCAGGAGCCTGACTAGTGCCGCAGCCAGAGGGAACACGGAGGAGGTGCGGAAGATACTGGAGGAGTGCCGAGTCCCCGCTGACACTGTCAATGAGTTTGGCAAGACCGCTTTACAGGTGACTATCTGGTCCAAGATGATCGATTGTTATGTTTTATATTTATATATACTCACAAGATCATCTATTATTATAATGTTTTATATTTATATATACTCAACCCGTGTTGGCTGTAATTGTGCTGGTTACAGTCTGTGTCGTGATTGAGGGACATAAATGTCAACATCTACTACTAGCGGACAGTGCACGATTATTATCCCTGAATACTTAAGCCTGTTTTATGCTCGAATCGACGGCGTACCCTCGCAGACCCCTCTGCGTAGACGCGAACCCCTCGCAGACCCCTACGCCGTAGCTCGACGTGCACCTCCAAAAAAAATTAACTACACGTCGAGGCGACGCAGACCACAAGTGCTGTGATTGCTCAGATTATACATCTGGCGGTGAAATGCAACGCAACCCGACGCAGAACCATAAAACGGCCACGACGCCGTAGGAGTGACGGCGTATTTAGATTGTTTTGACTTAGTGAAATCCGTTTATTTTGTGAATTAACGCAACCACAAATTATTTTTAATTAACTGCTTAGTCTGTAAGTACAGTCATTCTGGCACATTTAAATGTAGGCTAAACGGATATTATAGATATATTATATATCTGGATATTATATATTTTCAGGTCCACTACTTTTGTTTGTTGTGAAAAACACGCACATACGATACAAATGCGCATTCACCTTTTCACTATAGGTGATGATGATGGGCAACTCCAATGTGGCCTGCATGCTGTTGGAGCACGGAGCCAACCCGAACATTACAGACAAACGAGGAATATCACCGGCGCACGACGCAGCACAAACCGGCTTCCTGGACACACTCCGGGTCCTGGTGGAGTTTGGCGCGTCAGTTAACGCGGCCGACCACACGGGCTCTTTACCCATCCACGTCGCTGTCCGAGAGGGCTACCGGGACATCGTGGAGTACCTCGCGCCCCGGTCGAACCTGAAACACACCAACGCCTGCGGAGAGACGGTGGTGGACGTTGCCCGTGCGTCTACTTCATGTACGCCAGACGTGGTGGAACTTCTAGAGAGACAGTTGGAGTCTCAACTGTTCTCTCAGTCCCCGGGCCTGCACTAGAACCAGGTCTTGTTGTAGCATGGACTCTTTCCTCTTACCTACCCAACATCCCCTCTCATCTTAAGTGGTTGTTGGGTTCCCTTCTACTCTATACCTATCTACACTCTCTTATCAAAACATTGTGACTTGAATTGTTTGATGTAAACTTTACTTGGGTACAGGATGATTTTTAGTAACTGGTCAAGGTTGCTTTGTGCTTGTCTGTTGTGGCAGCGTATGGCAGACTCTGTATCGGTGGACATTTCAGATGGACGCCTCCAATTTTTGCACGGAGCAAAAGCACCTTTTTGATGGTAGTTCCAGAATTTGCACACTTGTACAAAGCTTTAATACTCTGTTTTTGTGAGAATTTACTGCCTCATTGTGAAGGGAATTGTACTGTTGATATTTTAGATTTTTAAAATCATTTTGTTTTGACTTTATTGGTGTATGCTATGATGACTGCATCACATATTGGTTGGGTTGGTCTTTTGACGTCTTTAAACGTGTCTTATTAGGCATATTTAGATTTTTTGAATTTTACATCTATTATTTATTTATTGATATTGAAATATTCCTATTAACTTTTGTAAATAGCTGCATTTTTTGGATTGTTTTTTGAGATGTTATTTATATACAAATACTATTGAAAACAAAATAAGAAGGTATTCACTCTTTGGAAGACAAAAGCACAAAATAAAGTGTTTAACTTGACTTGTTTCTGCTTATTAGTTTTTTATTCTGTCAAACCTGGCAGAACTGTTACTAATATTACATGTGACTTTATAGACATTGTCAAAATCATTAAAAGAATATACTATAAATGTCAATGAGAATGTATTCTCAATTAGCCTGTCTGGTTAAATAAAGAAAATACTGTTCAACTGAACACATTTTGAAAGACTTTCAGGGCATTTTGCTGCCGTTCTCTGTTTGACCACTAGAGGTCAATAACCAACCAGACTTTAACACGAAGGCAGGTACAGGTGTACCTCAAGAGAACTAATGCTGCCTTCATTACCAATCGGGAGACGGTAAATACCATATCTCAAAACGCTAAGTACTGGTAGGATAGATGTGCATGCTCTATACATATTCTGGATATGCTGAATGTCTGGTCACTCAGCAAATATAAAATAAAACAATGTATACATTCTCCTACTGACCATATAAGGCCTCCAACTAATGTTGATATCACAGAGAAAAGGCTGGTGCATTGTGAGCATGGGTAAAAGAAGCCTTAGCTTCTGGACACAGGTGCTGAGATAACATGTACTCTATGGGACTTGGGCCAGCCCAAGGTGAGTCAACAAGGGCATTCAGGACCGCCTGGTGGAATGTACAGTTCAGGTCGGATATTATGGACACAAACGCGCACGCAGATTTAAAAGAAGGCCCTGTTTTGTTAAGAGCAGTACAGGCAGTTGACCCAAGTCCAGGCTAAGAAGGACGCAGACAATGGGCTTTTTGTTTGACCATGTGCCACAATTTTCCACCGTGAATAAAGACAAACGCACCACGCTCCACTTCAGCCACCGACATCATTTTAAAAAGTAAAGCCATCGGTCCTCCAGGTTTTGGAGACTGTAGCTCTCATCCCTCGTTAAAACACTCATTTACGGCGGGTACACTGTGGGGGCTAAAAAAAACAGCAACGAACAATAGTGAACACACCCTCTTGAAGTTCTGACTAGGGTTCGATATCTTGGAAGTCCAGAAATAATCATTGCATGGTGTTTAGACAGAGGGGTTAAGATGGGCCATCCAAGCCTGGTGGTGAACTTCTAAGAGCTTGTCCCCCTTAGTGGTGTGTGTGTAACGTGGAAACAGTACCATAGAAATGTGTCACATTAACAATATTCCAACGCATTCATATCTGCAATGATGTCACATCCTGTATTCACAGTACGCTCGATGAAGTAACAACGTGAGTCATTGGGCAGCTAATCACATCTGTTAGGAAACATTTCTTCAGTCTCTCTCTCTCTGGACATAGTTTGCCTCGGTGGCAGATGTTACTGTGCTATTATCATTCTACTATAGAGCATAGTTTGATTATACAGCCTGAACAGATTGGGAACCAGGCTATCCCGGTTATTTAGCCTACTGAGTAACCTCTATCACACCCTTAGCGAGCTTTATATCCAAAGAAAATCACATTACTGGGAAACATCAGGAGGAAGTGTCTTAACCAAGAGGCGTGATCTAATGTTGCCAGAATGACCCAGTCCTATTGGTACAGAAGCGTCACATGACACCCAGTCAGCGACTTGGACTTCACTACCAATGCATGTCCATCTACCAACCAGCCATAACACATTATGGGAACGACTGGCCTCTCCTGAATGTATTATAGTCATCTGATTGAGTAAACCCACTGTGGTAAGAACACAACCTGGCCAATTAGAAACCAATGTGAAGTAATTGTGTGCATTTAAACGGTTACATTTCTGGCACACTCAGACGGATGTCTCGGCCTGAGGTCGATTTGGGTTCCATTAGGGTCTCTCTGAGGCTCTGCCTTTGAGAGTCTGTAAATGATCACATCTGGCTAATTCAGAATGCATTTTCTTAACTACTGGTAAACCTTTAACTGACATTAGTGTCTGAAGGGGAAACGAGAACAAATGATTGGCAGAGCGGAACTCTGAGCGTGTTGTGGGCTATGACAGATCTTGCTGTCTACACACCTTTGTAAACTTCCACTGGGTGCTCCCGACCCCTTCCAACCCCCAGTCTAGTCTACTCCAACTTCAACAGGAACATGGTCAAGAAGGGAGGCTACAAGTGAACCGGCCTCATCTGTGGAGTGTGTCAGGAGGAGTGTGTGACGAGTATGTGAGGTCAGGCCTGTGTGTGTTTACAAGCGAGGCTTGGTTAATATGATCTTTAATTATGTATACAGATATCCAGACTGCACTAAGCCAGACTTGCAACAGGCCACAACGTGGATGACAAATCTATAAGAGACAAACACACAACAGTAGCAGCAGAGTTCTAATAGGGTCTAAGTGTAGGTGTGTGTCTCCAGTAAATTCACAACTGTAAACAGGTCAATGACTTCATGCAAAAGCAGACTAAAGTCATCGCCATGTTTCTAATTACCTTTCAAGAGTCGTCCGTACATTTATCAAAACCGGTTTCGTGGATCAAACGAGGACCGTGGCAACAAGGTGCCACAAAACAAGATCGGTGACAACAAAGGAATAAGAACGTTTGATATGGGCGTGTTCGCGTAGGTGTAAAAGCAAAACGCTTAGCTATATATTATGAATATATCTATACTATATGAGCATGCCGTATTGCCTCCATTTAGTTTCAGCTGCTGCATGACACAGAAAGACCAGCATTCATTTAATAAGTTACTAAGTGTATCTCATTAAATAAAGGTCTCTATATTCATTGCCTCCCCATGACAAGTCTTTATAGAGGTGGGCTTAAAGGCACGGCAACCTAGGGTAATGCAGAAGGTCTTTGACTGATATTCGCTGGACCCAAGTTTGAGTGCCGGTCAGTTATGAGTGCCATTCAGGTTTGAAAACTGGTCAAGTGTACCCCTATAGAAGTGGGAAAGCAAAGCATTATCATGAGGGACTTGGGGCTTATTTACTTTACACAACATTGTTGAGCTGCTAGATTAATTTGTTGTGTAAACTTGCAGATGAACTTCAAAGGGCGCGTGAACCACATTTGATTTGATCTGATTGCACTTTCGAAGTTTTGCAAGTGTGAAGACAATTATGTCTAAACCGTATTTAGGTTTCTGTTCATTCCACAGGCATATTGCTCAATTTCCCCACGACTGAATGCCATAATCCTGCATGGTACGTCTCCGGCGGGCCGGTATATGTTCAAACTAGGGATGCACCGAAATGAAAATTCTTGGCCGAAACCGAAAAAGAGGAAACCAAGACCGAAAACCGAAACAAATTATGCCAATTATTAGTATCATTGCATTTATGGATATGAGGCACCAAGGGCGTAGGTTTGGTCTCAGCTTTGGTGGGGACATCTCTCCCCCCCCCTCCGGCAAGTGAACTTTTACTGAGAATAATAGCCTGTTGCTTTTATACTACACTAAAGTTTAACTAGCATAGGCCTATCCATGTGCAGACAAAAATCATTATGTAGTACCTGGCGTTCAACTTTTAGATGGTAATGCTGTTTGTCAGATTCAATATATTGTAGCGACCCTGGTGGTGCCACTACTCCGCCCCTACTAATGGGATATCCCAAATAGGCCACATTACATAAGCAAAATATACACAGGAAACATTTCCACTGTTTATTGTGACTGCAAGATTCTAACATATGGGGTATGTATTAACAGAAAGCACTGGTAACTTTACCGTTGTCTTCAGTCACTCTCCTGTGTACTTATAGCGTGTCAGATAACTCCCCTCCCATAGGTTTTTTAGCCAATCAAATTACGGCGTTTCTAGTCCCGTCCTCCTGGCGCTGCGGTCGGAATTGACCCAAATCGCTTCACAAACTCATAACGGAGTTCGCCAAAATATTGGTGGGGACAATTTAGTCATGTTAAAATGTTGTTTAGGACATGTCCCCAGCGTCCCCCCCTAAACCTACGCCCATGTGAGGCACTTTCTTGCAGGATTTCACTGAACATATCAGACAACGAGGGTGCATGCCCCTCATCTAGTGCAGAGAGACGAGTCTTTTTTTCTGCGCTCTGATCTCCGTGCGCTGCTGCTCCGTGCGCTGATGCTCCGTGCGCTATTGCTTCGTCTCCACGCGGGTTCTCCGCATCCATCGCCGCCTGGATCATTTCTCGTGCGCGCTGCTTTATTTCTGCATCCAAGTAATGGTCTTTATAACGCGGATCAAGTACAGTCGTGATGAAGTGCAGAGGATCCGAATAGATCACAACATATTTCGGCCGTATTGTTTCGGTGATAAAAATATTTCGGCCGAAAATTTTCGGTGGCCGAATATTCGGTGCATCCCTAGTTCAAACGCTAAGGAAATGGTTTTGCAAACTTAGCTATTAAGCATTTTATTCTCTGTAGTAATGTACTCAATCCCTAGGATGAAATGCTAATGTCTTCCACAACAAAAGCGACCAACAGCATTGATTACAGTGGAAATATCCTAAAAAGAAACATGTCAAATGTCACTATGTTAAGCAAGGCTGGTACATTTGATGTTACTTTCCACGTACCAAGAAAATGTAAAAAGTAACCCGTTGAGGTGGGAATTTTAAATCTGACACATTCATGATTTTTCCTAATGAAATATGACACTGAAACAGCAGTGTCTTACAACAACAGTATCAAACGTACTTTGCCAGTTTTGCAAACCTCACACACCATAAAGCATTTATTTGAAAATTATGTTCAGCTCCCAAGGCAAAACGTTTAGTGTGAAAAAAATTTAAAGCTCAACATGTGACATTCAAGCGTACCGTCGTTTCAGAAAGAAGTACATTATTTAATAATCTTTATTATTTGTTGCCATAAATCTACACACAATACACCACAATGACAAAGAGAATAATTTTTCGATTGTGCCAAGTTATAGAACATTTTTTTTCCTTGATTTTGCACATTTCCTGAAACGTGTCTTAACTCAGTCATAAGGGCTTGTTGTGTGTAGATTGAAATCAATCATTTATGCATCATGTCTATTACAGCAAAATGAGTAGAATGTGAAAGGGGGTCGCATTTTATCAACGGCACTGCAGTCATTTGGGAAGACTATTATTTGAGGCCGATTGTGATCTTTGTATTAAAAACATTTAAAAAAGTAAATACAATAAGTAAACAAGATTTTACCAAAATACATGTATATTGCAATTACTAATGATTGTATTGATTTCTGCATTTTAGGGATAAATACTACACTATGTCTTCAGTTCCTGTGTTCCGTTTTATATCTTATACTACAGGAATGACCAATCATACATCACCAATTCTGTCCCCCTCGTCTTTCACTCAGCTGTTCGTCAGTGCACCTTGTCTTTCATCCTGCTCTGTACATCTAATGGTAGTAGATCGAGCAAGTTGCTCTCTACTACCAGACCACTCGTCTTCAACAAGGGACAGTCCCCTATCTCTGGGGGAAGAGACTCTAACCTGTTCCCTTTAAGCTCTAGGCGAACTAACTGGGTCAAGTTAACCACCTTGGGGCTGAGAGAAAGCAGGCAGTTGTTGCCCAGCGCCAGGATCTTAAGCCTCTTGCAGGAGAACAGCTCCTCTGGCAGAAGTTCCAGGGAGTTAAATGCTGCTGAAAAAAACTGGAGACTCTGGAGGATCCCCAGTTCCGGGGGTAACACTGCAAACTGGTTGTGGGACAGGTCCAGGTGTCGAAGCTTAGTGCAGTGGAAGAGGCGTGATGGAAGTTTCCACAACTTGTTCCAGCTGACGTCCAGCGTTTCCAAGGACTTAAGCTTGGAGATGTGCTCAGGGATATAGCTAATGCTATTGTGCCAGAGACGAAGGATCACCAGGCGCCGGCAGTGCTGCAGACTCAGGATCTCCTCCACGGTCGTCAACTTGTTTTCCCTCAGGTCCAGCTCCTGCAGACTAGACAGGCTGAAGACAGCGCTGGGGATTCGCTCCAACTGGCATCCAGTGAGCTCCAAAACAGTCAGGTTAGATAGTTTCTTCAGGATGCTGAAGGCTTGGAGTTTGAGACCTTCGTTGCAAATGCAGAGACGCTGAAGGTGGCCCGCCACATCCCCGACACTCGGTGGGATCTTGGTTAGACGGTTGCGAAGGGTGAGAACTCTTAGTTCCTTCAGCTCACGCAGAGAGTCTAAGGTCGCACTACGGGAGAGCTCATGAGTCAACGGTCCACTCAAGTTGAGCTCTTCGAGATTCTGCAGAGTGTACATCCATATTGGCACCTGTTCAAGACCCACAAAAGCAAGTCTGAGTACTTTGAGCTTCTCCCTGAAGTGGGACAAAGCAGCAAGCTGAAGCTTGGCGTTACAGTGGATGAGAGACAGCTCTACGAGAGAAGCTAGCTGTACCACACTGGAGGAAATTGTCACATTGGTTAGAAGTTCCAGTTTCAGGGACTCCACTTCTGGGATTTCAAAGACTGTATCCGGGAGACTGGGAAGCATGAACAGATGAAGCTCTTTACGGTTTTCAGCATTCCTGGTGAGTTTGGCTCGGAGTTTCTCTGCGGTCCATTCGTGGTTGAGGTTGACTTGTTTGAGACAGCTCTCGCTGACTTCAGACAGGAAGACGGCAAAGCGTTTTGCGTAGAGAGCGTCATACTGGTTACTGAGGTGCAGGAGGAACGCAAAGTCATTCTTGACATCAGGGATGTCATTGATGCCCGTCTCCAAACGCACATGCTCAAACAAGTACTCCTTGAGTGGACGGTGGAAGAGCCAATAAAGCGTGTAGATGCACAGGAGCCCGTAGACTCCAACGAAGCAGATGTAACAGTAGCACAGTTTTGAGAAGAGGTGGGCTTTGTTGTGGTTACAGCAGTAGATGTCAAAGCCTGTGAGCTCTGGGGGAACGAAGCAACGAACTACAATCTCAATGTTGGGCACCAACGCAACACTGTAACAGGTGACAAGGACAAACTGGAACACCTTGAGGGAGGTCTGGAGAACATACATCAGGTAGAGGAGATCCGACTCCTCTACGTGTGTTCGGAACTTCTTCACCTTCTCAAATAGCGCTTTAGCCTGCTCTCCTTCCTTCTTGTCGAGGAGTGAGGCCGCTGGTTGCGATTCCGGGTTCATCATGTCCGAATTTGACTTGATCGACGACTGCCGGAGAAGTCCTATAGTCTCCTCCTCGGTTCCAGGCCCACCGTCTGGCGAAGCCGCGAATGCGGACAAAGATGACTTCGACATGGTGTTCTTCCGCCATATCACCATCTTTTCCTCACCGCGCTCCTCAGACACCTCGCTGAGTGCCCGAGTGGTCCAGGGCGAGTCGAAACACTTCCCAAGGATGTTGACGAAAAGTTCAATTTTAGACGACGTCCCAGGGAACTTGAACCAGAAGCTGCTGGCCACCATGAAGACAACGGTGTGGATTACGACCAGGTAAGGGAAGTATTTACCATACCAGTGCACCGCCCGTTCGTAACAGTAGTGGTTGATAAATATGTACTGGTGGATATCAAGGTTGTTCTTACGTCCATACACCTCTTGGATGATGGGGCTGTGAGAGAAAAGGCAAATTACTGTATTGTTAAGATAAACAAACATTTAGCTTTTTGCTTTGTTTACACTCCAACTATTCAATTAGGAGCATGGATTTGAACCGAAAACCCTGTGGCTTCCCTTTCTAATATGGCTCTAGACTGCCTACCTGATGGGCTTGGCCAAGGTGTGGCGCTCCCAAGTCTCATTCTCCCTGTGGCTGCGGATGTGGCTGCAGTCAATGGCCTCTGGAGTGGGGCTGGAGAAATGACTGGGAAGGCAAGATATCTTCTCCTGAGTGAGCTATGTTAAAGAAAGAGGGCGAGAGAGAAAGAGAGTGAGAGGGGGAGAGAGGGAGGGAGGGTGAGTGAGCAACTGGGTCAGAACAATGAAAGGTTACAGTGTCTCAATTTCCCCAAACCTAGAGGTCACCCTGTCTGATAAGACTACTTTGCTATGCGGCGGCCGTGTAGTCAAGTGCAATCATTCAAGTTACGCTGTCTTTACAATACAGGGACTAAAGCTCAGATTTTATTTCATTACGTTTTATATATAATACACATGTGCTTGATTTGCATGAGTATTCTTCTTACCTGTAGCGTGCACCCAAACACTCCAATCATGAGCATGGCAACACAGAGGTATTCCGAGAACACATCCCACCACGGCTTTAGAACCCGGAACTCCGGGTGCTGCCCAGAGGCAAAGTTACGGAACTCAGTCACAGGGATCATCCTAAGGATTAGGACAGGCAGGAAGTTACCATTTAAGGATTAATGACAAATCTGCATTTTAACAACCATGAAGTATTGCTTTGATTACAATAATTATATTACAAATGGTTACGTTGAGCTTTACATACAACGTGCAACATTCATAAACAACGGGCAACATGTTTTTCTACACTGTTATTACCTAGAATTTAGGGATAGCTGGGGTTTAGAGAATTCAAAAGGGGTTTGGGAGGGAGTGGAAAAGGTTGGGCCTACATTACCTATTCAGCCTACCTTGGAAAACGAACAGAGCCTGTACTGTAGCCCACTTACTGTTGTACAAAGTGGCTAAACACGTTTGACAACAATAGTTGGGCAGCAAAAAAACCGGCGCTCTGTTTTTTGGGAAGGAATTATTAAACGTTTACTGCTGATTTACCATTTAAACCTATTGTATCTTAAGAGGTGCTGACCCCAATTAACATGGCTGATAAAAATAACGAAATACAGACGGTATATTTTTTACACAAAAACGCAGGGAGCAAATCATTACCACTTGGTCAAAAAACGGATTTCAAAACACAGTCCCATACAAATGAATTTAGGGCACATAGCAGCTTATACCAGGCTACTTGACTGCCTCGCAAAAAGTTAGGTTACAGGTAGAGACGGCACTGTTTAGGTGGGACAGGAATAGCCACAAACCCCGCGATAGGCTCCTGTTGAGACTATTTTACAAATAATAGACGACAGGAATTCGAGCAATATGTACAAGTTGCCGTTAATTAAGTCTGGCGATCACCTCTCCAAAACTTAAATCATAAAGTGTATTCATCTCGTATAGGGTCCTGTTCAATTTAGATATTACATTCATACTTGAAACCTCTATACCTCAACAGGGCGGTTAAAATATAAATATAATAAGTCAAATAAACGGTGTTTATATAGTTACGCATGCAATTTAGCCGATATGTACACAAGTCAGCTACAGCACAAAAGTGGCAAATTAAAACCTGTATGTCAGGTAACCACTTCCAGACAAAACAGAGAGCACATTATCAGAAGTATACTGCATTGGTGTTCACAACGCGGAGTAATCTCATTTTGGAAACTGTTTTAATGCTATAGGACACGCGACATCAACATTAAGAAACACATTGTTCAATGGACATCTTCATGCTCGGTCACTTACCTGGACGCGTGCGTGGCCCACAGGTGGGTGAGTCCGCGCGAGCCTTCACTTAAACCCGCGTGTCACGTGCGCCGCGGACTCACACACAGCCGCCTGCATCACCGCGAAGTGAAGTTACCCGCAAAATGACAAAACACACCAACCCCACTCACGATGGGTGAGTTAAAATGCGATTTTTACGGATTTGTGTTTTGTTATAGATTTTTTTTGTGAAAGTAGCGTCGATTGACAGATTGTGTAGCCTACAGGTATGCTATTGTAACCCTCCGCCTCCCGAGCTTGTCTCACATGGCGCAGGTATCCTGCCGCGGTCGGGTTCCTCAGCATGAAAGGTGAAAAAACGACGAGACATTATCGTGTTGATTTAGCTAAATGTGTCAATGATTAGCCTATATTAGTTACGTTACAATCATAGTGACACATATCCACAAATTAAAGTGAGGCGAGTCGACATTAGCTGACTGTTCCGTATTTGATGGTTTGTTTAAAGGAATGTGCTGGATTCAGACCAGTGTGTTAGTGCGTGATTCATATTGCAAGGCTCGTTTCCTGATTTGCAAAGATAGGTCGGCGTTCACATCAATGTGGATTTGGGATTGACCTTACACGGGCAAATATGTAGGATTTTCACTGTGCTAGGACGGTTCGCATAAAATAACATGACTAGAAGACAACTCCAGTTGATGTTCTCAATCTTTTTAATACAAAATTAATCTGACCTATTTATTCTCCATTTCAACTTTTTCCTCGGTCTGTCAATCAGTTTGCTTGTCTTTGTGACATTTTCATGAACTGAACTTAATAATTGATTGATCAATCAATAAATCACATTCTTAAGAGTTGTCACAAAGTGCTCATACAGACACCCAGCCTGAAACCTGACACAGAGCACACATCAAAAAGTTGATACACAGTGGCTGGGGAAAACTTCCTGATGGGTTGTTGTGATGAAACCTAGAGAGGAACCAGACCAAGGGGTGACCAGCCCTCGTCTGGATGTGCTGGATGAACCTATAATAGTTAAATGAATAATATATTTTTAATGCATAAATCACATTTTACAACAATTTTTACACTACCATAGAAGCCTGACTGTAGAAGCACTGCAGAGATGGTCGTCATTCCGGCAGAAAATCTGTTATAACCTTTTCAGACGTATGAACTATGCTGCTTTGGAAGTGCTTCGTCAACATCGTTTGAGACCAAATATTACCACATCCCTTTCTACCGCCCTAATAACATTTATAATAGCAATGAGAAATGATGGGGGATTGTGATACATTGCCAATATGACACAGCTATGTGATCTGCCATTATATATTGGCCATATACCACAGCCACGCCGTCCTTATTGCATAAATATATTTAGGGCACAAAAACAAAACCACTTGGAGGTCAGATTTGGCAGCTCCTGCCCTCAACCATTTCCGACCACTGCCCATGAAAGGTTCAGCCTGAGCATCTTGGCAACGGTGGACCAGAGCCGATTTGGCATTCCGATGCCAGATTCACCAAGGGAACGCGAAATGTGAACATGATAAATGACGTCCCAATAGCTGCTATTAATAACAGGGTTATACATGGTAAATGCTGCGCTTTTATATGGATGTAGTGAGTTCATCGAACGCAAATAACCATTAGACCCCTTGTAAGTAAAATATGTCAACTATAATGTGTTGCATTTAACAATGAATCCAGAAATCCTTTATCAACGTTAATGTCATGTATTACTATGGTGACGTAACTGGGGATATCGTTGCCGAATTATGACAAAACTAATCAAGGGTTTAGGCGCCATCTTGTGGTGAACCTGGAACAGCCACTCCCACTCAGATCCTCCAATGTGTCGCCCCCCCCCGCTGCTCCTGGATCAAGTGCTCTAATTGTATACCTCAGTGGTTCCCAACCTGTTTCAGTCACTGTACCACCAACATAAGCCTGCTCTGAGCACCCGTGAAGTATCCCCTCAGGTTGATTTGATTAGTTAGCTTATGGTGTCGTAAGTGTTCGAGTGCCCCCTGTAGATAGGCCAAGTACCCCCAGGGAGCCATCTCCAAGATGCTCTGCAAAAATCACCAGATTAAAAGACAAAAACACACACAACTGTCTTACAATAAACATATAATTTTAATATATAATGTGTTTTTGTACAGTGTGTTTACTGAAAAATGTAAATAAGCATTTATTTTAAATATTTCCAGAATCATTTCAACTACCGGGACGAAAAAGTCCCTTTTTTCGAAAATGTCTTTATCAAATGTTAGGCATTCAAACGGGCATGCCCACATAAAGCATGCGGCAGATTAGCAAGAAAACAACATCCCAACACAATTTGAATACCAGGGTCTCCGTTCACTCTGTATCGCCATAGAAACACAGACTGCAACAGGCGTTTGAATCCTTTTTACGAATGAGATGACATATATAGCATTCACCGTGCCGGGCAGGCTTCGCTGACACGACAATGCTGCTGGTCATTTTTTAGAGTCACGCCGTAACCTTCCGCGATGGGCGTTGAACAGAGTCCGATTTCGTTATGGTCATTTACAGCCACAACAACAGAAGGACACAAAACAAAATAAATAAAGCCAAAAAGGTCCTTCTGCATTGGGAAAGAATATCAGCGTACAAAAACGTCACTTAAAAAACCCTGTTGTCGCTTTAACCACTAATACAAATACAGTTCTTTAAGTGGCCTGTCCGGAAGATTAAAAATGGCACCCTGCTTTTCACACAGAACACCACATCCAGCCAGACAGAAGCACAACACAGGAAATAACCTAACACCTTTTCATCTCTTCCCATTCAGAGACTCGATGGGACGTAACGCCACGAGAACGCTTGGTCGCTCGTCGGTCTGCCCTGACGCGTATGAAAAGACCCAACTGCGGTTACAAAGTGAGTTCTGGGTAGCGGATCTTAACGAGTCTCAAAAAAAGGATAACTCCTCACTGCTACGATATTTGCATGCCGCAAAGGACCAGTGATTGGTTTTGGATCTTATCGGGAGCTCGGCACACTGTCTTCACATCAAGGCAGCCTAGGTATACTTTGACCACTGTTGGCAATAGGCGAACGTCACCAAAACCAAGGCATCAGCATTGAACTGCTACTTCGCCCTGCCTCTGTTACCTCAGGCACCAGAAAGTGGTGTGTATGCTGATGATGATGATGATCACCAACTGGCATAGATAATAATGGCACTTGGCACCAGAAAACACTCATATTCCCCAAATCACCACAGGGTTTGCCATAAGGACTACCACAGTTACTTATCCCTACAGTTGTTTTTCGAGGTACACAATTGTGTGTCTCTCACCCCCCTCCCACTATATTTGGTTTATTTTTGCAGGCTGATCTTGAAATAGAAAAAGTAGCTACTAATTAAATAGTCAGAGGCCAGTTTGTAGCCTCTCACAATATGTCACAGCCCTTAAAACCCCTTTGTGTGCAGGCCAGAGAAAACGCATCAATGGCCCACCAGGGGGAGCCAGAGTGCTACTATAGATATGAATGAAGACACACCGCCCAGAGTGCTTCCAATTTGAACGTGTGGAAAATCTAGAACTTCTATTTCTGCTATCTGCCTCAACTCAAGTAGATGGAACAGAACGCTTGACATTTTCATTTCAATTTGCTGGACAAAACTGAGTTGTTCTCACAGGAAAACAGTGAGTGAATCAACATGCTGGATAGGAAAATAAGAATTCAAACAATTTAGAATGAACAAATTAAATGTGCGGAACAAACAGGTGGGGAAGGGGTTGCCTAGGTGAGAAGTGCACCCATTCCCATGGAAGACTGAGGACTAAGGAAGACCCAGCCAGGGGTGGAGGGGTACAGCCACGCACCCCGGCTCTCACCAGACTCAAGTCCCACTCCCAAAGGATCCATGTCTGGAGTGGTGGTGCGACCCAGAGTCCCCCGACGACCCCAAACTTCCACTGCTGCCGGTGACCTCCGATCTTTGGTGCTTCTGACACGGGGCCAGTTCCTTCTGGCAGGGCTCCATGGTGACGGCCACTCCGACGCCACTTCGCCCCGACATCATTCGAGTCACCTCGGACCACGTGTCCGTCTCCGGGTCGTAGCACTCGACGCTGTCCAGGAACGTGTTCCCGTCGTAACCTCCTGGGAACACAGAGAGGGGACCAGAGCTCTTTAATACACGTCGCCCCCGGCCAGGGCTCAATAACACCCCAAGGAACTTAAAGACAAGATGTAAACACAATGTCACTTGGACACTGGAAAACTACAAGTGACCTAAACCCCTCAGTTGTGACCTCTAGTGGCTTCTATTTACAGTGTTCAAAAAACAGAGAATCCTTGCGCAGAGGCAAGGGACACCACCCAAAATATAAAGGTACACCACCCCGAACATAAAGGCACACCACCCCGAACATAAAGGCACACCACCCCGAACATAAAGGCACACCACCCCGAACATAAAGGCACACCACCCCGAACATAAAGGCACACCACCCCGAACATAAAGGCACACCACCCCGAACATAAAAGTACCCACCCAGAACATAAAAGTACCCACCCAGAACATAAATCCTCCCGTGGTGGGTGGTGACACCCAGGGCGGAGCGACGGTGCTTCATGGAGGCGGCGAAGCTCCACGTGTCCGTCTCCACGTCGTAGCGCTCCACGGTGTTCAGCTGGTTGGTTCCGTCATATCCGCCCATCACGTAGATGTGGTTTCCCAGAGAGCACACACCTGGACAGAACAGGGGAGCTTTTTATAAATAAATGCCTATTGAAAAACCCAGACATAAGGACCATCTAGACACCTGTCACTCCTCAGGCACACAAAAGATTTGTTGTTTTCTGGGATGTTAAGAGCACCACTCAGTGGTATATTTAAGGAATTAAGCTCGAGGGGGATCATGGTAGATGGCCAATATAACACAGCTAAGATCTGTTCTTAGGCATGACAAGAAAACAGTGCCTCGACACAATGCTTACTTGAGGTATATCGTCAATATATTACAAACCAGTGAGATGCCTTAAAGCTTCTATAAACCGGTTCCGAACACAATTCAAGCAGTAACAAGCGATGACCTCTTAAGGATTCTTAGCGCCTGGTTCACGATCTGAATTAGTTTTGTAACCACCGGATGTCATGTTTCACTAAACCTATTTGGGTCACGAGCGCCACTTTCACATCTACTGGCTAAAGCTGTACAAAATCCCCCACAATGCATCAAGAAAAAGCACCACAGGCTTTTTTTGCCCTTCAACCCGTGAACAATAGCCGTTACATTATTCACAGGAACCCCAGCAGACAGCAAGGCGAGCGCTATTACAGAAGCACCGTCGTGCCGTGAGCGACGGCCCGGGGACATCCGGTGAGCCCTCACCTGCCCCGGAGCGAACCGTGTTCATGGCTGCCATGGACCTCCACTCGTCCCTCTCCGGGTTGTAGCACTCGGAAGAGCGGAGGCGGTGCGTGCCGTCGAACCCCCCCACGGCGTACAGCAGCCGGTTAATCACCGCCACGCCGACGCCGATACGCCGCGTCAACATGGGGGCCACCAGCTGCCACTGGTCTTTGTCCGGGTCGTACCTGCGGCAAGAGAAGAGCAGTCATCACACACACATTGTCAATTGTCAGGTATTCTGTATGCTAATGTCGTTATTTCATACTTCCCTGTGGTTTTTTTAGGCACAACCTCTGACAAGAAACAAGTGCGCTTCCTTGTGTGAAACATTGAATAACATCAATCGTAACCTCATTCCGATGACACACCAAAACAACGTGACAGATTCACACGCCAGGTGGGAGCAGCATGAACATCGCGGAAAACAAATCACTACGGTAACGCACTCAGAATTAGCACATCGGTGTCCGAATTAGCTAAAGGGATCGGTTAAAAAAAAGCACAAACCGCCACGTTCGTCCAACCGCCCAATCAGACGCCCGTTCCACTGACCTCTCCACGCTGTTGTGATGGATACATCCGTGTGACCCTCCGACGGCGTAGATCATTCCGTCAATCACACCGACTCCTATCCGGTTCCTTGGCACGCTCATCGGCGCACACGGCAGCCAGCAGTTATTCATCGGGTTATAACAGTCCAGCGTGTTGGAGTCCATATTTCCGTCGGGAGCGTTGTTTCGACCGCCAACGGCGTAAAAGAGTCCGGAGATTACCACGGCTGCCAGGCCGCTCCGGGGGACCTGCAGGTCCGCCAGCCTTAGCCAGGCTCCGGTACACGGGTTGTAGGCCTCCAGGAAGGACAGGGACTGGCGGTAGTAGCCACCGGCGGTGTAGATAAGCTGGGGAACCTTCGGCGTGCGGCAGGAGATCACCTGGTAGGAGCAAAGGTCAACTATTGAACTGGTCGAGGAGATCACCTGGTAGGAGCAAAGGTCAACTATTCAACTGGTCGAGGAGATCACTTGGTAGGAGCAAAGGTCAACTATTCAACTGGTCGAGGTGAACACCTGGTAGGAGCAAAGGTCAACTATTCAACTGGTCGAGGAGATCATTTGGTAGGAGCAAAGGTCAACTATTCAACTGGTCGAGGTGAACACCTGGTAGGAGCAAAGGTCAACTATTCAACTGGTCGAGGAGATCATTTGGTAGGAGCAAAGGTCAACTATTCAACTGGTCGAGGTGAACACCTGGTAGGAGCAAAGGTCAAGTATTCAACTGGTCGAGGAGATCATTTGGTAGGAGCAAAGGTCAACTATTCAACTGGTCGAGGTGAACACCTGGTAGGAGCAAAGGTCAACTATGGTCAAGGACCGCTTGTACGACCACACTGGCAAGTCAGCAGTTTTTGTCGTTGTCTCATCAATCAACTAATCAAATCACCTTTGTGGGCTTGTGGAGGGTGAGGTCCTGAAAGATCTGTGCCAGGTAGTCTTTACACTGGGCGTCCCACTCCAGAGACTGCAGCTGGGCCTGGAGGAAGTGCGGGGTGAGGGAGTGGCAGCGGACGGCCTGGAGCAGGGCCTGGACGTAAGCCTGCCGGTTCTCCCGGTCATAGCGGACCCATGCCACGCACGCCTGGAAAACCTCGGACTCGCAGCGCACGTTCAGTTCATCCCGGCTGATGAGCGTGACCAACTGGCAGTGGGAGAGGTTGAAGAACTCTTCTTGGGTCGCGACCTGTGACAATAAATTAGTTATTGGCGGAACTGCAGAGAATCTGTGCATCAAGTTATGACTCATTCAGAGCAAAATATTATATAAGTGATATCCCCGTATGGTGACATTATTTGGGGGAATTTTAACAGCACAGTGAACTTAGTGATTGTAAACTTCTGACCGGGAATTGTGATATGCCATTTATATCTGTCAAAACAAAAAATACTTATGTCACGCACAAAGTAGACATGAAATTTAGTTGTTGAAAAACAAGTTGAAAACTTCACCCTGCGTGTATGTAAACTTCCGACAACCAACTCGACAGATCTAATCACGGTGTGTTCAGCAGCTGGCATTTCACGAAAAAATGCTGCCTCGCAAACCGAGAGCTCCTCCAACAGGTCTACCTGCCTGGTGGAGAAGTGATGGTTGAGTCATGCCAAAACCAGTTCCCGCGGTTACCATCACAGTAGGGGGTACGTTAAGGGTTATGGAAAATATTTTTCGGATAAAACGGTTGGGTAGGTTGGATTACATCGTTAGGATCAACACAGTTCCTCTGCAATAATCCATGAGCACATGTTTCATTTAAGATGCTAGCCTGGTCTGGCGATCGCAGCCCATGTGAAATGACGGGCCTGTGAGGTTGATATGCAAAGAGTTCACCTGCACATCTTATAGCAATCAGAAGAAAAAACCGTAACAGACTACAAAGAAGTTAGAACTTGATTTAATCTGTCCTCATGTTATTTATGTGACGAGGTGAACCATGTCATCCACATGGCTTTTTTTTGTTATTGCACGGCGAACTGAAGGCATAACAGAATGTCTACTTACGGAGTCACACACAAATACTGTATTACACATCAAGCTCAAAACAAAAAAGGGCCGAAAATGTTTTGATGATGACAAAAGCCCAAGCACGCGTTACGGAATTGTTTCCTTGACTGGCCGACCGCCGAAGAACGGTTGTGGAGTTCGTTTGATGACTCATTATCATTCTTCTGGGCGTGAAAGAGAGTGACTCACCGAGCCGTGCAAAATCTCTCACACACACACACCTGTCTGGGTTGGCCAACCAGCCAACCAGCCACACCAACCATGCCTGCAGACTATTTGCATTGTCATAATACATTGTCAGGCAGGTTGGCGGCGATACACTGGTGAGTCAGTTGTGTGATGGGGAAATAATGTATGACAATTACAAGCCACCATTAATGACCTGACTGACTGGTGCGCACACGCACGCGCACAGTAAAATAACAGATAAGGTTACGCGATGACTCTTCCGGATCAGAGTGAGATTGGGTGAGGCGGTAAGTATCTATCTGTTCAGGGAGGACTAATTCCCCCGACCCGAGACTTGGGACAAAGTGCTTATTCGCAAGAAATCGCCGAGAACATGTACAGTGCAAAGGTTAAAAGTACATGCCTAGACAAAGCTGATCCTGAATCAGTTATGATGTATCCTTACTACATACCTGGCTGAAGTTCATGTAGATATATTCCCGCGCTTTCTGGTGAAGCTCCGTGCAGCTGATCTGCTCGGCGAAGTTAGCTATGCCAATGGCGTTGCTAGGGTCCAGCTGCGTAACCAGGAAGTCGCAGCAGGCCTTGACAACACTGTCGATCTGGTACATGACGGCGCCGTTCATGACATGGATGACACACTTCTCCCCCACGCAAATGCTGGCCGTGTAGGCAAACTCAATCAGCCTCTCCATCACCTGAGAGGGGAGAGGAGCAGGGCGGGAGAAAGAAAGTGCAGTGAGAGAGAAAGAGTTGTTTTAACCAGGTAACAGGATAAAGTCCAGACAAGAACAAGAATACCGAAAAGGCTTGATTAATTTATAGCATTTGAACATGAACCAGGTTCTATCTTCACACAGTTGGTCTGATAATGCGGCAATAAGCACAGCAAGAACACAGTTCTGAGAAAGCCCGTAAAGGAGCTGCCCCTGTCCCCCGTACTCTAATCGCCCTCCCATTATTTAAACTATAAGGCCAACCTAGTCATTTTCATTAAGGGTTGTGTGTGTGTGTGTGGGGGGGGGAGGTCTATTACAATCTGTTCTGGCAGACTCAGTGGGGCAAAGCACACCAGATGGAACCAGAGAGGCTCGCTATAACAGGTGTGTGTGTGTGGTTAGCTTCCGAGTGCCGATTGTGACCCCGGTTTGTCGAGATATTTGTTTACCACTGAAAGTCTTTCCGATCAAGTCAAATGTTGACCACATATAGACAGAGTTGTTAAATATACCAAGCAAAAGTTCTTGTCTTCATTTTAAGAATCAATAGCAATTAAGGGGAACTTTTTTTCCAACTCTGCCCAATCAATGGTTAGTAAACCTCCCATTTGCCTGGCCATTTAGTTCCTAATTATGTCCTTCCACACTAGCCACACTGCTTAAAGTGTTAAATGTGCCCTAATCACTCACTCTGGGGTGTATCCCTTCTATGGGCACCACCTCCATGCCACACTCCTTCAGGCCGTTGGTGAACATGGCCCTGAACACCGGCGAAGACGAGGCAAGCACCACCTGGAACCGCAGAGAGACACACGTTAACTGCTGAAACCGGATCGAACGTCGGCCGCAGCCAACCACCACAACCAATTCAATAAAAGCCAAGCGGTTAATTATTAACGTGTCAATTCGTAATCAGATCCCAAAAGGTTTAGTGGTCATATCTCCTCTTTCGCTTTCACTCGAGACAGTTTCATGGTCCCCGGCTTTCACCAGAGAGGAGTTACGAAACTGTCATGATTTAGTAGTTTGCAGAGTTCGATTAAGACGCAAGAACAATCCCCAGCCCCCAGTTTACATGGACATGAGGTCCAAAAGGCAGAAACATATCCGGACCACCAACCTTGTGGGCTATGAAGTCCCGGGCCTCCAGGTCGTTGTAGCGCACGCGCAGCGTCACGTCGCACAGCTGGCCGTCTGTCCGCAGCTCGTTCATGATGGCGAAGGCGGCCGCCGTGTGGCTCTCCAGCGTGTAGCTGAAGACGCGGTGGCCGTTGCGCGTCGACGGCGTCACCACCGCCTTGCACTCCGTCAGGCTCTCGTTGGACATCCCGACGGGGGGTCCCTCTTGGCTGCCTCCCAGCGAACGCCGCAACTAAGAGCGCTGCTGGGGCTGACTAGCGCCGCCGGACATCGTCGCTTGCTGAGGGGGGCAAGGGCCAAACTTAGGAAAGACGAAAAACCGCAGGCTTGGCTGCGACGGAGGAATCACAGACGCTTCAGGAGCCTTTCAGGGTTTCTGGGAGATTTTCAGTCGGGAAGGATCCTGAGTGTCAAAAGATTGGGTCCTCTTTGAAATGTCCAATAAAATGGTTAGGTCGTTCTAGACCTAGACGGCGTCACGACCGTATGCCTCTTCTGCACTCTTGTTTATTTCACAAGACGAGCCCGAGTGCACGTTCTGGTGTAAAACTAAAACACATTCTACGCCAAGTGTCAGTCACGGTTAAGTGGCAACAACCGGGACAGTTTGAATCCTCAGTGATTAATTGCATCATTAAAACTAGTGTTCGGATGATCTCCTGCCTGCCCTACAGTAACCTCTTCTCTCCGAGTGAACGCTTTATGACAGGAAGTACTCGGTAGGTTTGACAAGACACATTTTCGTGATATCTTTGTGTTAGTGTTTTTTCAGAACAAATGAGTTAGCAGCACTCTAGACAAGCATGCAAAGAGTGGTGTCTAGTGGGCCGAGTTGCTTTCTTCAGTCCAAAGGTACTTGTGATTGTTTTTATGTTTTTTCCAAGGACATAGAAAATCCCCCCCCTAAAAAAATTCGGACGAAAAAATGGCAGCGGAGAAAAACAGATTCTGACAGAAAAACGTCCTTATTGATTTTCCACTGTGAGACTCAAAACACAGACAGTGATATTGTGCTGCATCTTTATGGCGAACATAAATGTGGTAAAACGTAGCTCATGGAGCAAGCTACTCCTCCCACCGGAGTTAAAAGAGGAAGGAAGGGGCGTTGAAGGAGTGTAAACTTCTAAGGAACAAAGTAATAGAGGAGCAGGTGCCAAAAATGTCGTCAGTGTAGCTAGCAGCCCTCAAGGTTCAGGAATGAGAAAGGGAGCTCAGTTTCGTTTCATCGATCAATCACTTCGCTCTAGAAGCTTTCCTAGAATTTACTCTCCCTCGGAATGTCAGTTTACTCTGCTGTGTTTACCGGGAAGATCTGGACACCGTTGGCAACTAGAAGAGAAGAGAGAGGACTATGTCAGGGTGAACACTATTACACAATGATCATTCATGTTGGCATCTTTGTTCCAATGTTGTTTTTACATGTCGGGCACTTTAACTTTTGCCTATACTGTACAAATTGAAACTTACCTAACACTGGGCTTTACTTTACCAGTGTTTCACCATCTAAGATCAGTTTAATCTAGGCCAAGAACTAGCTTTTTTTTAGCGACTGTGTCTTCATCAACAATTGAGTGAATAAGCAAACAAATATTTCGAAAGCACTCCAAACTTCAATCACTTTGTCAGAGCACAACACAGTTCCAGAACAGACAGAAACACAACAGCACTAGGACTTTAAAGGATACAATAGTTTAGTCACACTCATAAAGCCGTTAGGAGAGGTCCATATTTTTCTCTGAGTCACTGTGACTAAACTAATGTCAACATGGCCTGGGACATCACAGCTTTGGGAGTCGGAATGTCGACACACCGATATCACTAGGAAACGGCAGACCTGGGTTCAAATACTTTTCGATATAGTTTCAGAGAACCAATTTGTGTTTTAATAAGCATGTGTGTCATACGAATACCAATAGAGAAGTCTCAAACCACACAAGACCAGCTCTTCGATTAGACAGCAGTAAACACTGGGTATGCTAAAGATTTTCCAAATTGTTTTTGAACCCATTTGAGAAGGTGCAAAAGACCAAGCACAGGCACAGTCCAGTGTTTAGTGACGCACCTCGCGGACAGGGTGCAAGTGACACGCATTAGGACACTATTTAATTAGTCAGCGTGACTGCCGTTTTTTCCCTTCTTGGCCTGTCCGGTGACCAACTAGAGGGATTCGAGAGTAGCCCCATTTACAGTTACACATTAACACACAAGCACCGTCTAAAGCTCCTTGACGGCTGAGTTACACACCGGAGTTGTGCCTATTGAACTAACAAATAGAGAATAAATGCAGAACCTCTTCAAAATGCAACCATACTAAGTCACACTGCCTGCGTAGTGAATACAGAGGCTCAGTCACTACACCCCGACATGCAGCGGCTCTGACTGGTGGGTTTAAATGCCATGTTACGTTTGGTACTAAATGATTACCAGGCAGCGCAGGAGACAAAACACGCTTGGTTGGACTGAGCCGATCGGATTAGAGAACGAGTGTTATGGCCAACCGGTTGAAGTCTGTAACGAGTGGTACTCTGTGCTGTGTATCATGTAAACGACTGTCATATACGTCCCGCCACCTCAAAATACAGGAGACCTACACAACTATCAGGACTATACAGAACTCAAAGAAGTGAAACGAAAACCAGACATATGTTACACGATTACACAACTAGCGGAATAAATCCTCTTGAGACATGGTCTGATAAAATGATAACATTATTACAGTGCCACTGCCACGGTTTAACTAACCCATAATAGTTTCGTTATTACTAGGGGGATGGAGGCCACACACTGCCGCCAGTATGCAGATTTTTTTTCGCTACTCGGTGTGTGAGAAGCAGGGATTTGGAATCACACTGAAGGCTGATCCCTCACAGTTTATTGGGGAAATATTTCACAATTTACTAGTCACGATTTGCTTAACGTTTAGGCTACCGAGACGACCCGCGTGTGTTTATCCTGAGAGAATATTCGGCGGCCTAAAATAAATACTTTCCTTGCGCCAAATATGCAACACAAGGGGCAAAATAAACATTTTCAATTTCCCGGTGACATTAGAGAAACGTGCAGCAGTTTAAACAATCGCTTGGATTGCTAGAGGAGGAAAAGCTGTACAGTTGCCATTGTGTTTACAGGCATGAACTTACTTGCAGCGTAATTCCTCGCAATTTAAAATCAATAGTAAAAAAACAGACACCGCGTGTTAACGATACTTGTTAACATTAAGAGCAACCTGTACACTGAGCTTTTAGAAACACACAGACGCCGTGGATAAAAACAAAAGCTTAGCGTGGGCCGTGGGGTAGCCTATATCAGACAAAATTGAAAGAGTGCCAATGCGCCCGCGCCAGTGACTAATTTCATCGTGGACTGTGTAACCAGCGCTGACTATGGAGGGAGTTAGCAGATTAGTATGGAACTGCATGTACCAAAACATGACCCAGAAGTCAAGCGAGCTGCTTATGTAAACCGAGACACCGGCACATTTTCAGCAAAAGTGTTGCCTGCGCGTCACAATGCGTGATGATTGGACAACTGGTTTCAGACAAAGGGTTTGATTCGCGTCACAATCTAACGCTGCCTTTATAGTGACATAATCACAAATGTAGCCGAAACACACAATGTAGTGTTGGCACGCATTAATGTTAATAGATACCTAGATGACTAGACCACTCGATCACAGTTGGTGCTAATATGCCTTTTAGAGACCTTGACTAAATCATAAATCGACTAGAAGGCTACAAAACAACACGGGATATTGACGAGGAAAAAAAGTGGCAGTCACAATAATTAGCAGGTCGCAGGCTAATGGCATTTCAATTAGATTCTTGATTAAACGTGATCGAGAACAACCGTGAACATAAACCGTTCCCGTGCACACGGTGCGAGACAAAAATCACAAACACAGTACATCACATCAATCAGGATTGCTGTTGAAAATAGTGAAATGCACTCACGTCGCTGAATAGTTCCATCGCTGTAGTTTTGTGTCTGTGCGCCACATATGAACGAGGGGGGAAAGCTGTAACTCACCATGACTAAGCATTGTACAACGCTCGAACACCGCTGCCAAAATAAGAGCTGGCCTCCAGACCACACTGTTTGTCTACGTACATACGTATGGGCGGCGAACAGCCAGTCGAGGAAAGGGACTTTTACAGAAAAGGAGTTCTGAGAATAGAGGAAGTGAAGACCAGGGCAACGTTCAGTTGCAAAACGTTTCAAACGTTTTAGATAGACATTCCCTGGATGGAGCTACAGAATCGACCATTTCGCATGCCGGAGTGGTACGTTTGTTCTATTTAGCCTATTTCTTTCTGTTTACTCAAGAACATGAAAACCAACTGAAAGTGAACCATTTTATTGGAAGAATTCCAAAACCGCGCGCCTCTCAATCAATTCGAAGGGAACTAGTCTGAATTTGTTAAAATATGCATTATAAAGCCACAATTGCATCTATTGACAATGTATTGTAATGTTGAACAACGCGTAGGCGCTCAATGACGTGCTGCCTATGCACTTCTTGATTGCTTAGTTATATATTAGCCGAGAGAAAACGTTGAACGAATGCAAGGAAGCATGTCATCCGTATATTTTCCTTTGAACGAATGACATAATTGTGAAATTAATAGCGGGCCACTAAAACGAATACAATAATATGCATTTTCCACGGCCCCTCTGCCTCACCTCAACCTCATTTTATATTCTCATGCATTTGCCCCTTAAGGTAAATCTCCTCTCACGAGCGATAATTCCTGTTTCATTGGACACGTCATACACGGTTTCATTCAGTTATGATGCACTGTGCATTTTTTTGCTCTCATTGGGGAGTGTTCAGTCAGTACCGAAAATAGGTAATTCCGCAAATATGTTCCAGTAGGTGGCGCTGTGAGCTAAGTTTCCCAAATCGTCGAGTTGATGCTGATATACCTCTCCTATTCTCGGACTCAACTTGTAAAATTAATTCACGTGTTCATCAAGTCAATAAAAACATGACAAAATCGCACACAGAATAATTCAGAGCAAATCGTAGATGCCCAACATTTTCATTTGTGGCAACAATGCCATATTTTCTGTACCACTGCCAAATGTCACACTGGAAGAGTGGGTGACAAGCAAGGCCCTCCTACGTAGTCCAGTTGCCCTGGTACCTCGGCAAAAAAGCACTGCTCCCTTTGTTTGTGCAGCAGTGTGAGAACAGCTGAACTGGGACTTGATCTATTGATCCTGCAGTGTAATGTGTCTGAAGTGATTGCCTGGGCCTCCTGGAGTAGGGAACAGTTGTACGACTCAGCCCGGGAAAGGAAATTATGGTTCATTGACCTTTAACCTCTCCCAGAACATGGTCAGTCGAGAAGACAGAGGCGTTTTCTGGTGAAATGAGACAAGGAGGGGAAAAAGGAGCAGAAGCTGAGACGAAGAGATCGTATATCAGACTCGTACTTTGTTTACATTGTGAAAACGCCTGACTTTAGTATTCAATAGGCTTTCACTTTCAAGACCAAATGGAGAATAGCAGGGTTACATTATTGTATGCCAAACACTGTGCCGCTTATCCGGTAAAACATTAATCATTAATTTGTCTCTATCTGGTGTTTTGTCCTTACAGCTGTTTGAATTAAGGTGTCAAGAGATCAGTGGATTCAAATAAAGAATAAAAGTTTGTGTGTGCGTGTTCACTCTGTCCGTAAGCGGTTTAAAAACCTTAAAGCCATAGCTATAGAAGCAGCTAAGTGTGTACTAAGAAAACAGTCTTATTTTGCATACACATGTCGGATGATTCGGACGAGCTTAAACACACTGAAAAAACCCTCATATGGAATAGTTTATTAAACATTATACACTGAGGACATTATCTTTCCTATGTAAAACATAGATGTGGTACTTCATTCATAATTTGTGTGTTAGTTCATTCCAGATCCCTCCATTTATTTTAGGCACTTTGTGCCAAAACATATGCCAAATTGTTTTGTTGCAGATGAGTAAAAACTAGTTTCTCATAGTTTTTCTCCACCGTTCGGAACTGTATAAACATTACTCTGGTGTAACAGGTTTACAGTCAGGAAGTTGATGGGTCCGTGGTCTGCCTGTGAAGAACAGGATCTTTGTGTTTTTGCAGTCAGACAGGAGTTGGACGATAGAAACACGGAAAGCTTGTCAGAAGATGTACAGTGTGTTGGCCAATGTTAGAAACAGATGTGGGAGAGGGGGGGCTGTTTCCTGGTGCTTATTTGTAAAATGTGCTGTACCGGTCATTCACACCCCCGACAAAAACTCACACCAATAACCCCCACCCCCCCACACACACACACACGCAGTAACACACACACACAAACTTCTCAAATGTGAAAGGGACACAACACAATAGAAAGGGATTTACCAGAAAACAGATATTTTTTAATGAGGGAAAATACGATTTTGGTACAAAAGCATATATTTTACAGTACAAAAGTACAAATGCACCATATAAAATTCATTGTGAAATACAAAAAAAAACATTGCTAAAAACATTGTTTTTCAAGTACAAAAGTACTTTGGTATCATCCCATTCAACTGTACAGATCACATTTCATTATTATAATGCTGAATTACATTGCCGGTTAGAATGTAGAAAAATGCAATTCAGCATCACAGACTATATAAGAAAAATATCCAACATCAGTATGCCATACATAAGTATGCAACATCAGTATGCCATACATAAGTATGCAACATCAGTATGCCATACATAAGTATGCAACATCAGTATGCCATACATAAGTATGCAACATCAATATGCCATACATAAGTATGCAACATCAATATGCCATACATAAGTATGCAACATCAGTATGCCATACATAAGTATGCAACATCAGTATGCCATACATAAGTATGCAACATCAATATGCCATACATAAGTATGCAACATCAATATGCCATACATAAGTATGCAACATCGGTATGCCATACATAAGTATGCAACATCAGTATGCCATACATAAGTATGCAACATCAATATGCCATACATAAGTATGCAACATCAGTATGCCATACATAAGTATGCAACATCAATATGCCATACATAAGTATGCAACATCAGTATGCCATACATAAGTATGCAACGTCAGTATGCCATACATAAGTATGCAACATCAGTATGCCATACATAAGTATGCAACATCAATATGCCATACATAAGTATGCAACATCAGTATGCCATACAGAAGTATGCAACATCAGTATGCCATACATAAGTATGCAACATCAGTATGCCATACATAAGTATGCAACATCAGTATGCCATACATGAGTATGCAACATCAGTATGCAATATTTCAGAATGCCTCATCAGTATGGAATATATCAGTATGCAACAGCAGTATGCAACACATAAGCATACAACATCAGTATACATCCTCAGTATGCAACATCAGTATGCCATACATGAGTATGCAACATCAATATGCAACACATTAGCATACAACATCATTAAGCAACAGCATTGATTTGATTGCATCATTTTTTCCCACCAAATTGCCTAACGTGCGACTGCTTCACGAGGTTGCCAAGTTGGTCATGATTTATGTGACCTCATATCTAAGGTAGACCTCAGAGAACGTGTTCCACGTGACGATTCATCGGTTCCAATATGACACATGAGATGCGGCAGTGCACCAATCCGTTCTTATTGATACAGTGGCACATGCATAGTCACTTCTTATTAAAGGTTAATTGGTTGTCAACACAGTCGGTCGCTACTGTTCCAAGCGACGATCTTGACAAGACGAGGCAGTGAGGTTCATTACCCTGTGAGGGGGAGGGGGGTTGACCTGAAAACCTGTCATTTCTTTCCACTCTAAAGAGCAACACATTGCCACTAAAAATGGCAAACGGAAACGCGATAGGTATTTCCTCCTCAACCGGTGGTTCAGAATTTGGGTCAAACGTAGGTTCCCTCTCGCGTTGGACCACTGAGGCACCAGCGTGGGCACACTTTGTAGTTGTGCGGTGTTGTCACAACCGGAGTCTGTCGGCTGTGTGGTGAATGGCACTTTGTTCACTACTAGAGTTAGGGCGGCATTTTGAACCCATGCTTGGTACAGCATAGACCTTTGAGCCAGCAAGGGCCTGGAACCAACAAGCATTTTATAATTATGTAGGTCACCATACTCACTTAACGTTAATCCTACCACAAACAGAGTTGGCAGGCAACACTGGTAGGTTGTCTGTTTTAATACTTAGCAAACAATAACTGTGAGTCTCAATCCTTGGCTTTCGATGTCCGCCAAGCGCAGGCGAGACTTTATAGTGCAAAATCAGTTTAAGGAAATGGTTGATGTGCATTTGCCTGCAAATGCAGTTGTGCGGTTCTCAAGTCGATATCTTCCTTCTAATCATTTTATGTTTTGATATTACTGTTACCAGGTCAGTCCCTTGGCGTGACAGCATTTTTAAGTTTCAATGTAATGTTCTCCTCACCAACTGTAGCTGTATCTGACGCAATCATAGGTCATAAATAACTAAACAGACTTCTTGAGGGCTTTTGTCCGCACATGCATTAACTCGAACCAAACTAAGAATACCATAAATGTCGACATGTTCGTAAAAAGCCATGGTAGTGGAGCAGCTGAACAGGAAGTCAGTCAGATTTAGACTGTCAAGTTGGTCACTTGTGTCGTCTGTCCCTTCTGTATTAAAAGTTGACCCTTAGAAAGATAATTTTTAGAAGGGATAAGGCTCGGCCTATCTACCGCAGAGCTTTCTACATCTCACAGGTCATCTCTTTTAAATCCTTCACGAGGCCATATGAAGTACTTTCGTTGTCTGTCTTTCAACGGTTCGTCAGACCTTAAACAGCTTGGGGTAGGGGGCTTTGATCGGAGACGGGGTTGTGATGATGTTCCCAGACGATATAGTCGTCTCCTGGCCTTCCAGCTTCTGCGAGGGTACATCTGTCTTACTGAAGCTGCACTCCAGGAAAGGTACCCCAATTCTCTTCACCCGACCGTCCTTTGTCATGAGACACGGCCGGCAGAGGAGCTTCAGAATGGCCCTCCTCATGTCCTTGCTGGTCAGCGTGTATATTATGGGGTTTAGGAGCGAGTTCACCATGGCAACTCCCAGGAAGTAGTCCGCCTTGAGGAGAATGAGGCAGAGCTTGGCGGGACAGAAGGAGTCCAGGCCGAGCAGGACGAAAAGCGGCAACCAGCAGGCGATGAACACGCCGAGGACGATGGTGACCGTCTTGAGGAGCGCCATGTATTTCTGGGACTTCCTGGCTTGGCCTTTCCGGAGGCATCCCTTTGCCCCGCTGAGCCGCTGGCGCTTGGTGTTGGCGCGTACGATACGGAACACGCGGACGTAGAGCACCACGATGGCCAGGAGGATGCCGCTGAACACGGACACGCAGCACATGATGTAGGACTTGGCGTAAAGTGGCAGCACCGTAGAGCACCGGTCCAGGCGACCCATACAGTTCCACCCGAGGACCGGGAGCACGCCCAAGAGACACGCCAGCGCCCAGCTGCCCCCGATCAGCGCCAGCATGCGACCCTTCTTCGCCCCGTGGTACGGTCTCATTGTCACCATGGTAACGTGCCGTTCGATAGCTATGGCCAGCAGGCTGACAACGGAGGCGGCGAGCGTGACAAAGACCCCTCCCTCCCTGATGAACCACAGGAGGGGCGTCAGTTTGAGCGTGTTGGGACCCGACATGAGGATATTGGCCGCGTAGGTCACGCCGGCCAGGAGGTCGGACAGAGTCAGATTACCCAGAAGGTAGTACATGGGCAGGTGGAACTTCTTATTGGTCCAGATGGCGATCAGAACCACAGTGTTCTCCAGGACAATCAGGACGCAGATCACCAGCAAAGCTATGGCCTCCGGTTTTAACCCCTTGCGGTAACGGTCGTCCTGAAGCTTCCCGGTGAAGTTGAGGTGGGTCTCGATCACGCTGATGTCCAGGTAGGCCCAGAAGAAGTTCAGCAGCGCCGGAGAGGAGGGTGAAGTGAATTCAGAGTCTATGGTAGCTGTAGGGACGGCCCCGGAGTAGGTCGAATGGGACGCCACCACCTCCATGCTGTCGTAGAAGGTGGTTAACACTTTTGCGATGACAACCTTGGTTTACCTTTGTGGACCAAATTCTGAATATTATTATTATTGCAAAGTCCCTGCTCTTGACATCCTTCAGCTATCAGATATAACAGTACAGCAATCCAATTAAAAAACGTGGCCGGGGATGTCCTGGACTGTTTCATTTCCCCCTTCTCGCCACCAGGGGGACGTTTTTTGCTTTTTTGCTTGAACTCGGTTCAAATTCTGCAATGAAATAATACAAAGTGTTTAACAGTGATTGTAATTTTATGTTTTATAAAGAAAGAAAGAAACCAATTTGAAAAGCACGTGTTTATAAATCAATGGCCAACAATTCGGCCAACAATTTGTCTTTGTTATTTGGCCCTTATTTATGCTGATGTGGTTCATCGCTCAACTGACATAAGTAACACATAGAGACACATGCATGTCAGTTTAAAACAAACCACTTAAAACGCGTTGACTGGCGTGCAAATGAAAGATGCCAATGGGAAATGTGTCATGTACTTTTAGTTTTTTTAATTGCGTTTAAAGAGTGAGTCAATCGTGACAACGATATTGTGCGTGCGTACATTTGGCACTGTTTTATTCAGTCAATGAGGTGTGTATTTTCAGAAGGAAAAACATTTCAAAGTTGTGTATAGTGTAAGATATCCAATCAGGTATGTTTCAAACAAGCTGTGATGGAAAGGCTTCGCTCGTAATGTTAATAACAAAACCATTTAATGGGATATTGTCTTGGATCGTGAGAACGATTTTTTTCTCGGCTTTCTTTGAGTCATATGTTTAGACTTAACAAATTGTCTGGAAACATGAAAAGAATAACACAATATGAACAGCCAATGAACTGTAAGGAAACATAGAATAGGTTCATCCTTAAATGGAACAACTAAAAACGACCACATTTAATATGACTGTACTGTACTCGATTGCGAAGATGACAACTGACAGCCAGTGTATTTTAATAGTAACACTGGAATTGCATTCGGCATTACAGAGTATAGGACTATGATTTATAGTAGCCAAATACACTGTATTTAATGTACCCTAAATGCCGGACACCAAAGTCCTGTACGGTTCCCCCTGTCCATACTGCTCAAAGTCAACGGTGTAATAACCATACAAACATGTTTTACGAGATCTAGTAAAAGTTACTTAACATCTACCAATGTAGACATGATGTGTGAACAGAGTAACTGCAAACCCGGTGACATCTTTATCTCCCACTAACAGATAAAAGACCAACCATACTCCAGCCGTGGGTGCGTAAAATGCATCCAAACCATAATAACATGTTAAATATCAATTCAAACCAACACATAAACCTAGTGATATGAACGTACCTTGAGTGTTATTTGAAAAACAACGTGGGATTTTAAATCGTATATTGAGTATAGGATCCACTCACTAACCGTTGCAGAAACACGGAGGACTAACAAGCTAGAGATCATACAGTCGGACCAACTTTGTAACAGAGAGAGGGGGGGTTCGAGTTAACCAATGATGGAGGAGTTCGCTTTGCTCGGCGCAGGGTTCTGTTATGGACCTATATAACGACACCTCCTGCTGGGCACCCGGCATTTAAACGAATTCTACGACGCCCTCTCTCTCCCTCTCTCTCTCCTTCTCCCCCCCTCTCTCTCTCTCTCTCTCTCTCTCTCTGTCTCTCTGTCTCTCTCTCTCTCTCTCTATCTCTCTCTCTCTATGTGTCTCTCTCTCTCGCTCTCTCTTTCTCTTTCTCTGTTCGCACCTGTCTCTAACATTTAAATATTAAATATGCTGATACTACTGATTGCATATACGGCCTGCCAGGGAGCATTCCTCCACTTGCAATTGCCGTTATTGCCCCTGCCTCTGCCACAAAACTATACAGTTATCATACAGGACAGTGAGGTCAATTGCAGGAAGACAGGTCAAGAATAAAAGGGATCAAACCACTCCTGTCACCTCTTGTCCCCTTCAAACCCTGCGATATTACACACACACAGAACATGGAACGTTAACACACAAACAACCTTCCCACCCAACCAAATAGAACCCCCATATCCCAGGTCACTATACAGTAGGTTGATTGAAATTAGCTTTGTCACGGCATAACTGTTGCTTTCGAAAGTAAATTTCATTCTTTGTCTATTAAAATAACATCAAATTGACCAGGGTTTATGTTGTAAATGACTATTGTAGCTGGAATAGACTGATTATTTGCAACCATCATTCCTGTGTTCCGATGGCACATCTTGTGTGCTAGTCCAAATACATAACTTCCTGTTGATTGTTTGCAAAATCCTTTTCACCGTGATATAACACAGAAAATTGTTTCATTTCTATTTGATTAAAGTGCATCGGTCATGCAATGTAGAATCACATGTGATGTTGTGATTTCCTTCCATGGGTGACAGAGACCAGCTGAATTCACAGTAATCACAAGTAAATCTACATGATCAGACCTGCTATGTCCTCCATTGCCAAACTGCTTCAGGCATTGACTGCATTATGGACCAGGTCTGTCAAACAGAGTAGAACATGCAAGAGTAAGGGTGACACACCCAACACACACACACACACACACACACACACACACAAACACACACACACACACACACACACACACACACACACACACACACACACACACACACACACACACACACACACACACACACACACACACACACACACACACACACACACACACACACACACACACACACACACACACACACACACACACACACACACACACACACACACACACACACACCACACACCCTAAATTGAACCAAGAATATCTAGCATTATCCCTAATACTAATCCAAACTTAATTGTATCTTTCCCTGTAAACATGTAAGACAAAAAAATGAACAAAACCTCCCCCTTTAGTTGTTTTTCTGATTTAACCACTGTTTGGCGATGCTTTTCGTGTGACATACAGCTAGGTCAGGAACACACCCACACACACATAGTGACGTGTGGGGGGTCAGCTGTTCATTCACCTGCTCACTGCCCCATCGGCATCTGTTCAACTATAGGCAATCATTTTTTGTCTCTTCAGACAGATACCACAGCAGACAAGCGTGAACTTTAGCTTTTCGTGCGCTAACTGACCGGCCACTAACATTCCCTCTAAAGGTTGTGAGTTTGAATCCCTGTTATTGCTGCAAATGTCTTCCCCTTAACACTTTACCCTCCAGCTCACCTGCACACCATCTGCCAGGAAGTCATATACCCCAACACGTCTTTGGTTGTTCTCATATACCCTAACACGTCTTTGGTTGTTCTCATATACCCTAACACGTCTTCGGTTGTACTCATATACCCTAACACGTCTTCGGTTGTTCTCATATACCCTAACACGTCTTCGGTTGTTCTCATATACCCTAACACGTCTTCAGTTGTACTCATATACCCTAACACGTCTTCGGTTGTTCTCATATACCCTAACACGTCTTCGGTTGTACTCATATACCCTAACACGTCTTCGGTTGTACTCATATACATATACCCTAACACGTCTTCGGTTGTTCTCATATACCCTAACACGTCTTCGGTTGTACTCATATACCCTAACACGTCTTCGGTTGTACTCATATACCCTAACACGTCTTCGGTTGTTCTCATATACCCTAACACGTCTTCGGTTGTACTCATATACCCTAAAACGTCTTCGGTTGTACTCATATACCCTAACACGTCTTCGGTTGTACTCATATACCCTAACACGTCTTCGGTTGTTCTCATATACCCTAACACGTCTTCGGTTGTACTCATATACCCTAACACGTCTTCGGTTGTTCTCATATACCCTAACACGTCTTCGGTTGTACTCATATACCCTAACACGTCTTCGGTTGTACTCATATACCCTAACACGTCTTCGGTTGTTCTCATATACCCTAACACGTCTTCGGTTGTACTCATATACCCGAACACGTCTTCGGTTGTACTCATATACCCTAACACGTCTTCGGTTGTTCTCATATACCCTAACACGTCTTCGGTTGTACTCATATACCCTAACACGTCTTCGGTTGTACTCATATACCCTAACACGTTTTCGGTTGTACTCATATACCCTAACACGTCTTCGGTTGTTCTCATATACCCTAACACGTCTACGGTTGTACTCATATACCCTAACACGTCTTCGGTTGTTCTCATATACCCTAACACGTCTTCGGTTGTTCTCATATACCCTAACACGTCTTCAGTTGTACTCATATACCCTAACACGTCTTCGGTTGTTCTCATATACCCTAACACGTTTTCGGTTGTACTCATATACCCTAACACGTCTTCGGTTGTTCTCATATACCCTAACACGTCTTCGGTTGTTCTCATATACCCTAACACGTCTTCGGTTGTACTCATATACCCTAACACGTCTTCGGTTGTACTCATATACCCTAACACGTCTTCGGTTGTACTCATATAACCTAACGCGTTAAGCGTGAACATTATTTTGCGAGGTTACTTTACGTGCGTGATGCCTTGTTGAAATGTACACACGCATGAATGTGAACAGATGCAAACACTGTAACACACAGTGTGCACGGATTACCTACACAAATCAAACTAAGTCCCACTCAAACATTTTTCGAAAATGCTGTCTTAATCCACCTGAAAGTGCCCGGATTCAGTGGGGTTTGCCCTTTTGCCGGCCATCTACCGTCTCGATTGCGCCTGAGCCGCGAGATCGAGCGTGGAGTGTCGAAAGAGCACAGACAGTCTTACCTTTATTTAAACCCAGATCCAGAGATAATAAACAGGCAAGCTTAAAAAACGGAGACAATGCCTCAGCCCGGCTCATCCAGCCAGTTCACAAACACTATTTGTCTCTAGGATTAGTGTTTGACTGGGTGCTGCCCTGATCACCGTCCCAGGGGGATTTAGTCTGGCTCCTGTGTGCTTGTGTGTGAGATCATCCTCTCAGTGTGTGTCTATGTGCGCGAACGTGAATGCGTTTACGGAGCTGAGGGTCGAGGGTCGGGTCAGTTGATAACAGCTGGTGGACAATGCTGACTGACAAACGTGTCCCTCTGCTAGGAGACTTTTTTTGTCCGATCAAGCTATGATATAATAATAATAATACAAAATAAAGAAATCCCATTGATTGAAATGTATCTACAGCTGTCTATTTGGAGATGACAGCCCTGCGTTCATGAAAAACAGAAACGTACATTTTATTGTGTGTGTTTATGTGCACACCTGTGTGTGTGTGTGTGTGTCTGTGTGGGTGTGTGTGGGTGTTTGCATGCTTAGACGTGCTCATGTTAATTTTCATTCTGTTCACAACTGAGGTGCCTATACGACATTGAAACGCAGTGGCACTGAAAAACTGTAGAGAAGATACAGAAGGAGAAATCTAGAGGAACAAGGCACATAAGGGTCAGACAGGAGGTTATAAGACTGACAAAAGAGTAATGACAGTGTGATGCTGAATTATATAAGACTGGCTGCATCAAGAAATTATTGTCATGCTCTCATCTCATCTCCAACCGCTTATCCGGGGTCGGGTCGCGGGGGTAGCAGCTCTAGCAGGGGACCCCAAACTTCCCTTTCCCGGGCAACATTAGCCAGCTCTGACTGGGGAATCCCGAGGCGTTCCCAGGCCAGTGTGGAGATATAATCTCTCCACCTAGTCCTGGGTCTTCCCCGAGGTCTCCTCCCAGCTGGACGTGCCTGGAACACCTCTCTAGGGAGGCGCCCAGGTGGCATTCGTACAAGATGCCCGAACCACCTCAACTGGCTCCTTTCTACGCAAAGGAGCAGCGGCTCTACTCCGAGTTCCTCTCGGATGACTGAGCTTCTCACCCTATCCCTAAGGGAGAGGCCAGCCACCTTTCTGAGAAAACCCATTTCGGCCGCTTGTACCCGCTTGTCATGCTGGTATTATCATTCACTTATTTCTTTATGAAATGCATCAAAATTACATCTGAGAAGATGTATTGATCCGGGGTTTGTGGCTTGAAAAATACTAGGTGGTTAATTGTGGCAAGGACGTGCCTCAGAATGTTGTTGTTTTGGATGTGGTCATTTGGACAGTTGTTGTTTACGTTGTGACAGTTTAGGATGTGGTGCCGTGGAAAGAGATTTGCATCACCACATAAAGGTGCGGACGTGAGAGGAAAACCAAGCAGGCAAATCCCCAATTGAACACGAACACAGGCTGTGGGCGATGACAGCAAGAGTCTGGAATAACCGGGAGATCGATGACACGACCCTGTGGACATTGGACAGGGCCAGATACAAATGCCAGGTAGTACTGAGGTGTGGTCCAAAGAGCCAGGCCCTCCTAGATGCTAACAGGCGCTCGAAAGAATTATAAGGACACAGGATCAACAGGATACCAGATTAGACAAAATGGATCGCATAATATTGGACAGACTGTCTCAAGCATCCCGCACACACAACGACGCACACGCGAGGGGTCGACAAAACTGTGGCTCTGTCTGAAGCTGTGGGTCCCTGGACAGGCTATCCTGGCAGGAAATGGCTTCGCATAGCAAAGGCTGGTGTCACTCTGCCAAAGTGCTAAAAAAAGGTCACCGACTACCCTGAGACAAGGGGAAAGCGTGGAAAAGTGTTCGTGTCAGCGTGCATGCTAGTCTCGGTCTGGGAGTCTGTCCAATGTTTGTTGTAGCCTGCGTCATCACCGACGAATCAGTGTTATGATGGCGCGAGAGAATGTTCCGGCTATCAGGGGGTCGTTACAAAGTAATATCCTGTGGTAGCCGAGTCCTGTGAGTGAAAGCAGACAGGGGCCTTGAGCATCAAAGGGCCTCTGCGAGATGATGTCTGTCAGATGGTGTCTGTCAGATAGTCTGTCATGCGTATTGGCTGGATGATCTAATAGGCCCTTGCCCTCTCTCTATCCATCTCTCTCTCTCTCTCTCTCTCTCTCTCTCTCTATCTCATTTCTATCTTTCTCACTCTTACTTTCTCTTTCTGTCTCACACACAAACACAGACACTCCATACAATGCTCAGTTTTTGTACTTCTGGGATCAATCATGTACCATAAATATATATATATATATACATACTTTCCTTATACATTTGGTCACATTGCAGTGCTTATATTTCGCAGCTGAAAGAGCTTCGTTCTTTCCCTCTTCATTGGATGTGTATATAGATGTTGGCATGGTAACCCAAATACTGTAGACATGGTATCCAAAATACTGTAGACATGGTAGCCCAAATACTGTAGACATGGTAGCCCAAATACTGTAGACATGGTAGCCCAAATACTGTAGACATGGTAGCCCAAATACTGTAGACATGGTAGCCCAAATACTGTAGACATGGTAGCCAAATACTGTAGACATGGTAGCCCAAATACTGTAGACATGGTAGCCAAATACTGTAGACATGGTAGCCCAAATACTGTAGACATGGTAGCCCAAATACTGTAGACATGGTAGCTAAATACTGTAGACATGGTAGCCCAAATACTGTAGACATGGTAGCCCAAATACTGTAGACATGGTAGCCAAATACTGTAGACATGGTAGCCCAAATACTGTAGACATGGTAGCCCAAATACTGTAGACATGGTAGCCCAAATACTGTAGACATGGTAGCCAAATACTGTAGACATGGTAGCCAAATACTGTAGACATGGTAGCCCAAATACTGTAGACATGGTAGCCCAAATACTGTAGACATGGTAGCTAAATACTGTAGACATGGTAGCCCAAATACTGTAGACATGGTAGCCCAAATACTGTAGACATGGTAGCCAAATACTGTAGACATGGTAGCCCAAATACTGTAGACATGGTAGCCCAAATACTGTAGACATGGTAGCCCAAATACTGTAGACATGGTAGCCAAATACTGTAGACATGGTAGCCCAAATACTGTAGACATGGTAGCCAAATACTGTAGACATGGTAGCCCAAATACTGTAGACATGGTAGCCCAAATACTGTAGACATGGTAGCCCAAATACTGTAGACATGGTAGCCAAATACTGTAGACATGGTAGCCCAAATACTGTAGACATGGTAGCCCAAAATACTGGGTATGGTAGCCAAATACTGTAGACATGGTAGCCCAAATACTGTAGACATGGTAGCCCAAATACTGGGTATGGTAGCCAAATACTGTAGACATGGTAGTCCAAAGACTGTGGACATGGTAGCCCAAATACTGTAGACATGGTAGCCCAAATACTGTAGACATGGTAGCCAAATACGGTAGACATGGTAGCCCAAATACTGTAGACATGGTAGCCCAAAGGAGGGCCTTGTTGGTCACCCAAGGTGGTTATTCTAGGATGACCCCAGTCTCTCCTCTGCCTGGAGGTCACCACTGTGATGAAGCAATACAGGAAGTGGGGTCATTTTTAGGTTCTCAGGACTGTCAGAGGTTAGCGGCCGTGGGGTTTCAACTTACTGGTTTGGTATTTTGAAGTTCTCACTCCCCGATATTTTAGTGTGTGTGAGTCGCGGGAGACCGCTGTCAGGAAGAGAAAGTGCAGCAACTGCTCAATCTGAACAAACGTATTTTCATTCAGGGCCACCCACAGTTTAATTTAATCCTAAACTTTTGGCTTGAATTCCAAAATATCGAAGCTCTATCTTGTGTGAACTAGATCCACTCCCACTTCCCTGCCAGGCACCATCAAAATATAAACCGCTGGCGACGTTGCTTTATGAGCTCCAACCACAAAGTGCCTCTGGATGGTAACAATTTAAGTCAGAATAGTTTTCTAGAAAACAAATATCCAGGCAACAATAATGTTTGGACAAATTAACAAGTCTTAGCCTGGAATAGCGCCTGTGCTCTCTTACTCCTTCAATTCACTACACATACATACGCGCACAAACACACACACATGTACACACACACATGCACGCACACACGGAGACACACACACAAACATATACGCACACATCCGCACAAACACACACTCACACACACACACATACATTCAGGCACGCGCACACGCGCACACACACACACACACACACACACACACACACACACGGAGACACACACGGAGACACACACACAAACATATACGCACGCGCACGCACACACATCCGCACAAACACACACTCACACACACATACAGTCAGGCACGCACACACACACACACACACACACACACACTCACATACAGTCAGGCACGCACACACACACACACACACACACACACACACACACACACACACACACACACACACACACACACACACACACACACACACACACACACACACACACACACACACACACACACACACACACACACACACACACACACACACACACACACACACACACACACACACACACACACACACTGATAAACCCTAACAACAGACCAGGTCACAGTTGATTACAACACATTCCTGCCTCAGCAGTTACCATCGGAGAATGTTGCCAACTTTGCTTTGTATTTGTTCTGAATCCTTTCCCTATTTTCCCACTCTGTTTTGCTTCTTCTTCTCTTTTCTCTCCGTTTCTCTTTTACTCCTCCGCCCTCTCCTACTTTACACCTGTGTTTTTTCTCACCCTGAGTTTACGTGAACATAAACTGAACATGAGGCTCAGTTAACTATGACTCTCTTTCTTTTAAAGTGAACTGCTTAGATCGAAAGAAAACGTGGTTGCTTTTCACAGAGTTGAGGAATGACTTTGGAGACTAAACTGGACCAGGCAATAACGGTATGGTTAATAAGGGTATGGTCAATAACAGTGTGGTCCATAAGGTTATGGTCAATAAGGGTATGTTTAATAAGGGTATGGTCAATAAGGTTATGGTCAATAAGGTTATGGTTAATAAGGGTATGGTCAATAACAGTGTGGTCAATAAGGTTATGGTCAATAAGGTTATGTTTAATAAGGGTATGGTCAATAAGGTTATGGTCAATAAGGTTATGGTTAATAAGGGTATGGTCAATAACAGTGTGGTCCATAAGGTTATGGTCAATAAGGTTATGTTTAATAAGGGTATGGTCAATAAGGTTATGGTCAATAAGGTTATGGTTAATAAGGGTATGGTCAATAACAGTGTGGTCAATAAGGTTATGGTCAATAAGGTTATGTTTAATAAGGGTATGGTCAATAAGGTTATGGTCAATAAGGTTATGGTTAATAAGGGTATGGTCAATAACAGTATGGTCAATAAGGTTATGGTCAATAAGGTTATGTTTAATAAGGTTATGTTTAATAAGGGTATGGTCAATAAGGTTATGCTCAATAAAGGTATGGTCAATGAGGGTATGGTCAATCATGTTTTGGTCAATAACAGTGTGGTCAATAAAGGTATGGCCAATAACGGTATGGGCAATAAGGGTATGGTTAATGACAGTATGGTCAATAACGGTTGAGTAACAGACATTGGTTGAGTTTTTTTATGGTTATCAGCAGTAAAGAATCCCAGAGAGCGGTGAGTCAACACAATTTGGCAGTAGAGTCCTTCTGGAGAGGAAATGGCCCCTTTCAGCTCAATGACAGATAACAATTAGATAACAGCCTACACACCAGGGGCACCATTTACTGTGTGGTTTGCAGATGCCTGCACAGGCCTGAAACAACGGTGTCGAGATTGGATCGCTTTTGTTCTTTTTGCAATTTGGGTAAAATAGTAAAAATAGTTAAAATAGTTAAATTAGTCATAATATTTTTTTATCTTTGATGCTGATTCACTCAATCGTTCTCTCTTCCACTCTCTCTCTCCCTCCCTCTCTTTCCCTATGTTTCTCCCTCCCTCTCCCTCTCTCTCTTTCTCTCCCCCTCTCTCTCTCCCTCCCTCTCTCCCTCTCTTTCCCTATCTTTCTCCGTCCCTCCCTCCCTCTCTTTCCCTCCCTCCCTCCCTCCCTCTCCCCCTCTCTCTCTCTCTCTCCCTCTCTCTATCTCTCTCCCTCCCTCTCTTTCCCTCTCCCCCCATCTCCCCTCTCCTCTTTGCTCTCCTCCTTTCGCTTTCCATCTTTCTCCATCTGGATGTGTCCCCTGTCAGTTGCCTGACGTCACACGTATCCCCTATGGGACTGTGAGCCACTGTGAATGCCGCCGGGACACGTTGGAAATCCCAATTGATGATACACAGAGAAAACTACAGATCACCGGAGACCACAGAGCCATTCCCCTCCACTGTCTTAACTCATGCTTGAGATTTTTTCTACTTGTATGCAAATCCTGGCATTTCTCCATGTGTTGGTACCCATTAGACCATAGACCAGCAAGACAGTAACTGTAAGGCTTATTTTGTGTTCAACGGTCAAATTACCCTATGTAGTGTAAATCTCACAACAGGAGCCCCGTTTGTCCTGGTCAATATCAGGGCATTATAAAAGGGACCGGAGGCAATTGGCAGCCCATTCCGATAATTTGGTCTTGAATCCCGAGCCAAGTTTTTAAACATGTAGCTAAGAGAACTGCCAATGTGTACAGCTGAACTGACAGAAAGCCAGGACATGCCCAGGCCTGTAACCTCTCCATTTCTCCCGCTGATTTACTCCGTACCTTTGTGTTCAGGACGGAAAGAGGTTTCACGCACATTTGAAATGGATGGCTTATCCGTGTAGGCCGGCACCACCCCACAAAGCCAAGTGGGTAGCTAAACAGTTAGCGTGACTTGAAATAATTTAAACTGAATACTGGGTTCCTCTCACTTCTCACGTCGTTTCCTAATTGGCCCCCCCATTAGTCATTAGCCCCTCCCATTAGCCCCTCCCATTCACCCCCTATAGTTTTTAGAGCTAGCAGACTTGGAATGCGCTCAACTGTTGGACCCATATGTGTGTTGTGCAGAAAAAATTGTGTCTCCCTTGTCACTCACTAGCTTACTATGTGGGTTTGTGACGAGTTTTTATGCGACAAATTTGTCCACTTCCACGTTCAGAAAAGCGATTCTGTGACCACATCCTGAAGACGCGGAGACGCCAGGTGGTAACAATTGATACACAGGAGTTAAATTATCTCAGGGATGCAGTTCTATGAAGACAAGACGATCAGTTAGGAAAACGTTAGCCAAACATAACCTTTAACCCCTCCGTGCCTTTTGATGAGGACATACGTTACATATCATGCAACTTAGACAACTGTAATGTACACATATCCTGAGATGTAATGATTAAGAGGAATATGTACCAACACAACAGTATAACCAAACGGACACCCTCCTCAGAGATCTAGAACATTCCGGAGAAAATCAGAATGTCGGCCGAGTGGCAGTTGGAGTTATCTAGATCTAGAATGATGTCATGATCCCAGGGGTTCTGGAATCCATTAGCCTGTGGCAGTTGCCTGTGGACCACGCTGGGCTGGGGAAACGTGAACCCAATACAGAGCTTTCGGTTTCCTCAGCGCCAGTTCTCTCTCACTCCCGTTCTGTCAGGATCTGTAGCATAGCAACGTAGCCCCTAAAAACCACATCTCTGAGTGGCGTGTCTGCCTTTTCCACTCCTAACAATTAGCCTCTCGGGTCACGAGCAGTACCAGCTGGGTCCGGTTCCTGCATCCTTCCACTAGCGAGGAGTGCCGTCCACCTCATTCCGGGGCGGTCTCGACTAAACGGGGGTATCATCGTATCACCTCGGAGTAGCACGGAGTAGCACGGCACATCCCGATATTAGAAGCAGCTGCTATCGTGTCTGGGCAGATAATTTGCCCCGGCGGTGAAAAGTGAAAGCCAGGGAAGTGAGTTGAACATATGTGGTTGGACAGCTTGACTGCTCAATGTGCCACACGGCTCACAAAGGCTTCCTCTTCTGTCCCGCGGGAACGAAACACTGTACCATAATCACCCGCCACTCCAGTACAGACGTCCGTACGGACACACGCACATTCCTGGCTCACACTCCAGAAACCCTATGCTTTATGCGACATGCGAGCTTCATGTATCATGATGATCATTGTCAAAGGAAAATCTGCATTTGTGAGCACACGTGTACACACACACACACGAACACACACACGTGTACACACACACACACACGAACACACACACGTGTACACACACACGTGTACACACACACACACACACACACACGAACACACACACGTGTACACACACACACACACACACGTGTACACACACACACACACACACACACACACACGTGTACACACACACACACACGAACACACACACACGTGTACACACACACACACATGTACACACACACACACCCACGTGTACACACACACACACGAACACACACACGTGTATACACACACACACACATGTACACACACACACACATACACACAGACACACACACACATACACAAGTGCACATAGGGGAAACATTCTCTCCAAAACCCTCATTGACTCCTAATTTTTCAGATAACCCCCCCCCCATATTCCCTCTGTGGTCTGCTAGGTCAGAAATAGAGCTGTAAAGAGGCCGGTGGAATAACATTTCCCCAGACAATCATCTGTTAAAAATCTTTCTTGGGAGGAAAGAAAAGTCCCTCGTACCCCTGGGTTTACATGTGCCCGTTTCTGTCCTATGAGTTCCATTAACTGGACAGAGAGATTTTATTAAACAACCCAGCAGGGAATTGTTGTCAGTTTTTAATAACAAAATGTATATTGACAAAAGGGTTTATCATCTGCTAACAACATTAGCTGATCCAAACAGTCTGGCACCCAAACAGCTCCAGTAAACGACTCAGTAACCTCGCCAGGACAATTTCAGTACAATTCCCGCTCAACACAACCCTGTGTTCTGGAAATATTCACGCCTGGTGTTCATTGAGAGTCTTAGCTTTAATCCTAACTGTTTGAGGCGGTATTTTGTTCGGGTCTCGTCAGAAAGAAGGGGTATTTTTCTTTTCTAGTGACTGATAGTCTTTGTTGTTTACAGAAGCAACATTTCACAAGTGACTGAGAGCAGACCTTGATCGCCGGTGAACAAACCACAACAACTCTTTTGCTGGCGAGCTGCTTTTGAATCGTTTCACCGTTCATCAAACCAAGGGGATCCAGAGCTCCTAGTCCGACAGGTTTTCCACGTTCACAAGCAGGAATGAAAGAGGACGGGGCATGTCTGACCGAATTTTACAAGCTTCCTATAGTGTGCCTGCAGCATTCCCATCTTTCCCGGCTCTCGTTCCAGTGCTGGTATGTACGTCGTCACGGAGACAATAGCGACGTCAACTGGCGTAGACGGGACACAGAATGTGAGATGAGGAGAGATAGAGACGAAGAAAGAACACACACAGACACATAAGACAACTTGGACGATGAAACCCTCCAAACCTAGATGTCCCCCGCTGATAACGCGCACTAACTAATGGATCCATGGAAAAAGACTTCCCTCTCTGTAAAAAAGCCAGGAACCGTTCAGGGCGCAATGACTCTCTAATTCAAGAATGTTTATACTGGTGGAGAGGAGAAGGTGGAGAAGGTGGAGAAGGTGGAGGAGGTGGAGGAGGTGGAGAAAGTGGAGAAGGTGGAGAAGGTGGAGAAGGTAGAGAAGGTGGAGAAGGTGGAGAAGTGGCCAGTGAGTGGTGGTTGAAGGCCACCTTCACCACCTTCTCCACCTTCACCACCTTCTCCACCTCCTCCACCTTCTCCACCTCCTCCTGTCCTCCTGCCATTGGTTTGCCTTCTCTTTGCTCTCTTCCTTCCCTTCTCCTCTCTCGTCTTCCCGGGATTCCAGGAGAAGACGTGTCCATTCGGGCCACGCCCGTGCCAGTGCTCAGTGGGAACCACGGGGCCCCGATTGCATGTCAGATTGAGATAATGGCCCCGCGTTTGACCCTGGGAAAACAACATCAGCTGTGGTATGTCTCTTATCAATCGTCCGGTTCATGGGTGTCTAATGTCTGTTAACAGTACGCACATTCCCCATGTGGAAGCGCTGTGGGGTCGTTCAGTCTGGTAATGTGTTCGTAATGAGGTGCCAAACAGCTGTACGCTATCGATCCACTTGTATCACATCAAAGGGTTTTGTTCGATAAACACCATTTACATCCCTGTTAGAACCTGGCTCAACATACTCCAATCCCGAGAATTTCCCTAACAAAGCCGTCATCCACAGAGGAATGAACCCAGAGAAGAGCCCCCTAACCAAGCTGGTCCTGGGATTCAGCTCACACACACACACACACACACACCACAGAGCCCCATCAGAGGAACTTAGCCTTTACCTTGCCCTAAACAGAGAATACACAGTGGTAGATCACTTGACAACTGTAACAGACCCCAAATTGAGAAAAACCTAGACTATGTACAGACTCTGTTGACGCTGTAGAGATAAGATGCCACAGGCAGAGAGAGAGAGAGTGAGAGAGAGAGAGAGAGAGAGAGAGAGACAGTGAGAGAGAGAGTGAGAGACAGGGAGAGTTTTAGCGCTCTTTCCGTGTCTAAGTTTGTTTGTTTACGGTACTACACTTTTGTTCCCGCTCCCCCGTTCTTCTCTTTTTCTCCATTCTCTCCATCGCCCGCTCTCTCTTTCTCACTCTGCATATTACTCATTCGCGCCCACACATCCGCCTACTCTGTTTTAATCTACATCGGTCAAGTATTACCCCCCTCTCACACACGTTGTCTATTATTCACCGTTTCTTCTCTCTTCATTTCCTTTTTTTCGGATATATTCTCAGACTCCCGCGAATGTTTATTCTCCTCCAACCTCTTCTTCTGGATGTTTCCCATATGCTTCCAGAGTTTATGCTACCGTATGTACGAGTACCTACAAAACTGAGACAAACCAAAGGCCTCTCTATTTGGAGAGTATAGCAATGAAGTCAGGAATGATCGCAAACCTAATATCATGTCAGATCAGAACCTGTCAAGTAACCTTTCAGAAGTTCTCTAGGTAATTCGGGAGGTCTAGAGAACAAACCAGGGAACAGAGCATACATTTATACCCCAGTAATCATTTTTGAACAGTTACCCAAATCCCCGAAAAATATTGCATTATTACACAATTTTAGGATTTCACAAACGTACTGCTCAGAGGTGAAATAAAACTGCTACATTGACAGGAGTTTCCTGAATTTTCATTCTGGGGGTGGACGAGCTCTGCAAGAGTTTTCCGTTTTCCGTTCTGCGTGTGTGTGTACATACTTCTTCCCACGTGAGAGATCCGGAGAACCTAACATGCGACTACGCATGTCTAAACCCCGCTTTGATGCCCGTGGGTTATAAGGCCTCATGGGTCTTTTCACAGGACAAACAATCGGGCAGCCAGTCAACTGCAGAATGGGGCCCTGGATAACATGCAAACTGGATGTTTGTTTATTTTCCTCTTCTTGACGGATTAGTCTATTTTTTGCTCAGCGTCTCTCAGTGCCCTGGTCCACTGGTGAACTAAAATGGATGGATGGATGTGTGTGTGTGCGAACTGATCTATAACTTAACAGGGTTAGCAGGTTTAAACTCCTGTATCCTTGGCCTATACGTGCCCTGCTGTAACCCTGCCTGAGGCCACGAACACGCATGGAACTATTAACACAAACACAACCACGAACACGCATGGAACTATTAACACAAACACAACCACGAACACGCATGGAACTATTAACACAAACACAACCACGAACACGCATGGAACTATTAACACAAACACAACCACGAACACCCATGGAACTATTAACACACTATTAACAAAAACGAACACACACACACATACACACACAAGCACTAACACATACGCACACAAACACGTTTTTACTTCCATCCTTGTGGGGACCAAATAAATGTTCTCAACTACCCTAACTATAATCCTAATACTAATCCTAATACTAATCCTTATACGAATCCTAACACTAATCCTAACACTAATTCCAACCTTAACCTTAGGCCTAACCTTAACCCCAAGACTTTTGTGTCCATACATGTGTGCGTGTGTCCGTGTGTGTACAGGCGAGGATTTACATGTAGATACAGTAATTCATGTAGACCAAACTGTCACGAACCAGGGTGGTGTAGTGCGGTTGAAGCCAATTGCAGAGCTTGATAATTCCAATTCGTGTAGTTTATTAAATAAAACAAGCACGACAACAAACGGTGGAACTAAATAGACACTGTGAGAAACAAAAGTGCGCTTACATAAAGCGACAACTACAAAACCCAACACAGCGACGAATCCACATAAACAAACACTCACCTACCAACAACGTGTGACATAGAACAATGAAGCGCAACGAGTGACATCTAGCAATCCCCTTTATAGCCCAGTGATTGCAAATCCCCAACAGCTGTAACCAACACAAACCAGGAAAGGGTGCACCCGAAACCAGACAGTGCAGTACACTTACTCACCACTCGTGACAGTACCCCCCACTTAAGGCTAGCTCCCAGATAGCCAACAAGAACCAACATTAACAACAACACACCAAAAAAAACAAGGGAGCAACAGGCAAGGACCCACTGTCACACCCAAAGGGTTAGTCCCAGACAGCAGGTCCAGCCCTTAAAGGGCCTTGGTGGCCCGATCGCCGTCTTGTGCGGCAAGGCTTCCGCCATCTTGGTGGACGTGGCGGCGGCCATCGTGGTCGGCGTGGCGGCGGCCATCGACGTGGGCGTGGCGGCGGCCATCGACGTGGGCGTGGCGGCGGCCATCGACGTGGGCGTGGCGGCGGCCATCGACGTGGGCGTGGCGGCGGCCATCGACGTGGGCGTGGCGGCGGCCATTTCAGGCGGCGTGGCGGCGGCCATTTCAGGCGGCGTGGCGGCGGCCATTTCAGGCGGCGTAGTCTCCGCCATATCATGCGGTGACGCTCTGGGAGCTCTGGCAGGCGGTGACGCTCTGGGAGCTCTGGCAGGCGGTGAGGCTCTGGGAGCTCTGGCAGGCGGTGAGGCTCTGGGAGCTCTGGCAGGCGGTGACGCTCTGGGAGCTCTGGCAGGCGGTGACGCTCTGGGAGCTCTGGCAGGCAAGGACGCTCTGGGAGCTCTGGCAGGCAAGGACGCTCTGGGAGCTCTGGCAGGCAAGGACGCTCTGGGAGCTCTGGCAGGCAAGGACGCTCTGGGAGCTCTGGCAGGCGAGGACGCTCTGGGAGCTCTGGCAGGCGAGGACGCTCTGGGAGCTCTGGCAGGCGAGGACGCTCTGGGAGCTCTGGCAGGCAAGGACGCTCTGGGAGCTCTGGCAGGCGAGGACGCTCTGGGAGCTCTGGCAGGCGAGGACGCTCTGGGAGCTCTGGCAGGCGGTGACGCTCTGGGAGCTCTGGCAGGCGGTGACGCTCTGGGAGCTCTGGCAGGCAAGGACGCTCTGGGAGCTCTGGCAGGCAAGGACGCTCTGGGAGCTCTGGCAGGCGAGGACGCTCTGGGAGCTCTGGCAGGCGAGGACGCTCTGGGAGCTCTGGCAGGCGAGGACGCTCTGGGAGCTCTGGCAGGCGAGGACGCTCTGGGAGCTCTGGCAGGCGAGGACGCTCTGGGAGCTCTGGCAGGCGAGGACGCTCTGGGAGCTCTGGCAGGCGAGGACGCTCTGGGAGCTCTGGCAGGCGAGGACGCTCTGGGAGCTCTGGCAGGCGGTGACGCTCTGGGAGCTCTGGCAGGCAAGGACGCTCTGGGAGCTCTGGCAGGCGAGGACGCTCTGGGAGCTCTGGCAGGCGAGGACGCTCTGGGAGCTCTGGCAGGCGAGGACGCTCTGGGAGCTCTGGCAGGCGAGGATGCTCTGGGAGCTCTGGCAGGCGAGGACGCTCTGGGAGCTCTGGCAGGCGAGGACGCTCTGGGAGCTCTGGCAGGCGAGGACGCTCTGGGAGCTCTGGCAGGCGAGGACGCTCTGGGAGCTCTGGCAGGCGAGGACGCTCTGGGAGCTCTGGCAGGCGAGGACGCTCTGGGAGCTCTGGCAGGCGAGGACGCTCTGGGAGCTCTGGCAGGCGAGGACGCTCTGGGAGCTCTGGCAGGCGAGGACGCTCTGGGAGCTCTGGCAGGCGAGGACGCTCTGGGAGCTCTGGCAGAGGAGGGAGATGACACTTCGGGAGCTCAGGCGGAGGTGGGAGCGGCCAATCCTGAAACTCTGGCGGAGGAAGGAGGAGCCACTCGTCGACACACTCATGCTGAGGGGGGAGGGACGACTCCAAGGCCTCATGCTGAGGGGGGAGGGGCCACTCGTCGACACGCTCATGCTGAGGGGGGAGGGGCCACTCGTCGACACGCTCATGCTGAGGGGGAGGGACGACTCCAAGGCCTCATGCTGAGGGGGAGGGGCCACTCGTCGACACGCTCATGCTGAGGGGGAGGGACGACTCCAAGGCCTCATGCTGAGGGGGAGGGGCCACTCGTCGACACGCTCATGCTGAGGGGGAGGGGCCACTCGTCGACACGCTCATGCTGAGGGGGAGGGACGACTCCAAGGCCTCATGCTGAGGGGGGAGGGGCCACTCGTCCGGGCACTCACGTTGAGGAGGGAGGAGCCGCTCAGGGCACTTAAGCAATGGTGGGAGGGGCTCATCTAGGCACTCACGCTGGAGTGGGAGAGGCTGGTCCTGTAGGGTGAACCACACCCCCCACCATCTCCTAATCACCTCGGGCGGCTGGCACTCCAGACCCTTAGGTGGTCTCTGGGCCCTGGAGGTTGGTGGCCGGAAAGGGTCATAGCCCTGTTGGAGCTGGGGTTTTGGCTGTAGCTCCAGAGCTCTTTCTGGCTCTGGCTGCAGCCCCGGAGCAGTGGGTGGTTGCTGTAGCAGCACCAGGGTCGTGGGTGTTCTCTCCGCGGACCTCCTTGAACACCCGTTAGCTCCCCCAAAAATTACTTTGGGCGCCTCCGGGATGTCCTCTTGCCTTCATAGAAGGCCCGCGGACCCATTGTCACTGACCCTGAATGCTGCAAAGATGGTTCATATACAGCATACGGCCGGAGACGTAGCCACCGCTCCTGTGGTGTCTCCGGCCGATTCCACTCCCACCGCTCCGTGGGGTGACGGTGAGCTTCATCCGACGGGGCGCTATAGCTTGCCCCCCCGCAGAATCCACTCACCGTCCGACTCTGCTGGCTTGGTTGGCGCTTCATTCTGTCACGAACCAGGGTGGTGTAGTGCGGTTGAAGCCAATTGCAGAGCTTGATAATTCCAATTCGTGTAGTTTATTAAATAAAACAAGCACGACAACAAACGGTGGAACTAAATAGACACTGTGAGAAACAAAAGTGCGCTTACATAAAGCGACAACTACAAAACCCAACACAGCGACGAATCCACATAAACAAACACTCACCTACCAACAACGTGTGACATAGAACAATGAAGCGCAACGAGTGACATCTAGCAATCCCCTTTATAGCCCAGTGATTGCAAATCCCCAACAGCTGTAACCAACACAAACCAGGAAAGGGTGCACCGAAACCAGACAGTGCAGTACACTTACTCACCACTCGTGACAGTACCCCCACTTAAGGCTAGCTCCCAGATAGCCAACAAGAACCAACATTAACAACAACACACCAAAAAAAACAAGGGAGCAACAGGCAAGGACCCACTGTCACACCCAAAGGGTTAGTCCCAGACAGCAGGTCCAGCCCTTAAAGGGCCTTGGTGGCCCGATCGCCGTCTTGTGCGGCAAGGCTTCCGCCATCTTGGTGGACGTGGCGGCGGCCATCGTGGTCGGCGTGGCGGCGGCCATCGCGTGGGCGTGGCGGCGGCCATCGACGTGGGCGTGGCGGCGGCCATCGACGTGGGCGTGGCGGCGGCCATCGCGTGGGCGTGGCGGCGGCCATCGACGTGGGCGTGGCGGCGGCCATTTCAGGCGGCGTGGCGGCGGCCATTTCAGGCGGCGTGGCGGCGGCCATTTCAGGCGGCGTAGTCTCCGCCATATCATGCGGTGACGCTCTGGGAGCTCTGGCAGGCGGTGACGCTCTGGGAGCTCTGGCAGGCGGTGAGGCTCTGGGAGCTCTGGCAGGCGGTGAGGCTCTGGGAGCTCTGGCAGGCGGTGACGCTCTGGGAGCTCTGGCAGGCGGTGACGCTCTGGGAGCTCTGGCAGGCAAGGACGCTCTGGGAGCTCTGGCAGGCAAGGACGCTCTGGGAGCTCTGGCAGGCAAGGACGCTCTGGGAGCTCTGGCAGGCAAGGACGCTCTGGGAGCTCTGGCAGGCGAGGACGCTCTGGGAGCTCTGGCAGGCGAGGACGCTCTGGGAGCTCTGGCAGGCGAGGACGCTCTGGGAGCTCTGGCAGGCAAGGACGCTCTGGGAGCTCTGGCAGGCGGGGACGCTCTGGGAGCTCTGGCAGGCGAGGACGCTCTGGGAGCTCTGGCAGGCGGTGACGCTCTGGGAGCTCTGGCAGGCGGTGACGCTCTGGGAGCTCTGGCAGGCAAGGACGCTCTGGGAGCTCTGGCAGGCAAGGACGCTCTGGGAGCTCTGGCAGGCGGGACGCTCTGGGAGCTCTGGCAGGCGAGGACGCTCTGGGAGCTCTGGCAGGCGAGGACGCTCTGGGAGCTCTGGCAGGCGAGGACGCTCTGGGAGCTCTGGCAGGCGAGGACGCTCTGGGAGCTCTGGCAGGCGAGGACGCTCTGGGAGCTCTGGCAGGCGGGGACGCTCTGGGAGCTCTGGCAGGCGAGGACGCTCTGGGAGCTCTGGCAGGCGGTGACGCTCTGGGAGCTCTGGCAGGCAAGGACGCTCTGGGAGCTCTGGCAGGCGAGGACGCTCTGGGAGCTCTGGCAGGCGAGGACGCTCTGGGAGCTCTGGCAGGCGAGGACGCTCTGGGAGCTCTGGCAGGCGAGGATGCTCTGGGAGCTCTGGCAGGCGAGGACGCTCTGGGAGCTCTGGCAGGCGAGGACGCTCTGGGAGCTCTGGCAGGCGAGGACGCTCTGGGAGCTCTGGCAGGCGAGGACGCTCTGGGAGCTCTGGCAGGCGGGACGCTCTGGGAGCTCTGGCAGGCGAGGACGCTCTGGGAGCTCTGGCAGGCGAGGACGCTCTGGGAGCTCTGGCAGGCGAGGACGCTCTGGGAGCTCTGGCAGGCGAGGACGCTCTGGGAGCTCTGGCAGGCGAGGACGCTCTGGGAGCTCTGGCAGAGGAGGGAGATGACACTTCGGGAGCTCAGGCGGAGGTGGGAGCGGCCAATCCTGAAACTCTGGCGGAGGAAGGAGGAGCCACTCGTCGACACACTCATGCTGAGGGGGGAGGGACGACTCCAAGGCCTCATGCTGAGGGGGGAGGGGCCACTCGTCGACACGCTCATGCTGAGGGGGGAGGGGCCACTCGTCGACACGCTCATGCTGAGGGGGAGGGACGACTCCAAGGCCTCATGCTGAGGGGGAGGGGCCACTCGTCGACACGCTCATGCTGAGGGGAGGGACGACTCCAAGGCCTCATGCTGAGGGGGAGGGGCCACTCGTCGACACGCTCATGCTGAGGGGGGAGGGGCCACTCGTCGACACGCTCATGCTGAGGGGGGAGGGACGACTCCAAGGCCTCATGCTGAGGGGGGAGGGGCCACTCGTCCGGGCACTCACGTTGAGGAGGGAGGAGCCGCTCAGGGCACTTAAGCAATGGTGGGAGGGGCTCATCTAGGCACTCACGCTGGAGTGGGAGAGGCTGGTCCTGTAGGGTGAACCACACCCCCCACCATCTCCTAATCACCTCGGGCGGCTGGCACTCCAGACCCTTAGGTGGTCTCTGGGCCCTGGAGGTTGGTGGCCGGAAAGGGTCATAGCCCTGTTGGAGCTGGGGTTTTGGCTGTAGCTCCAGAGCTCTTTCTGGCTCTGGCTGCAGCCCCGGAGCAGTGGGTGGTTGCTGTAGCAGCACCAGGGTCGTGGGTGTTCTCTCCGCGGACCTCCTTGAACACCCCGTTAGCTCCCCCCCAAAAATTACTTTGGGGCGCCTCCGGGATGTCCTCTTGCCTTCATAGAAGGCCCGCGGACCCATTGTCACTGACCCTGAATGCTGCAAAGATGGTTCATATACAGCATACGGCCGGAGACGTAGCCACCGCTCCTGTGGTGTCTCCGGCCGATTCCACTCCCACCGCTCCGTGGGGTGACGGTGAGCTTCATCCGACGGGGCGCTATAGCTTGCCCCCCCGCAGAATCCACTCACCGTCCGACTCTGCTGGCTTGGTTGGCGCTTCATTCTGTCACGAACCAGGGTGGTGTAGTGCGGTTGAAGCCAATTGCAGAGCTTGATAATTCCAATTCGTGTAGTTTATTAAATAAAACAAGCACGACAACAAACGGTGGAACTAAATAGACACTGTGAGAAACAAAAGTGCGCTTACATAAAGCGACAACTACAAAACCCAACACAGCGACGAATCCACATAAACAAACACTCACCTACCAACAACGTGTGACATAGAACAATGAAGCGCAACGAGTGACATCTAGCAATCCCCTTTATAGCCCAGTGATTGCAAATCCCCAACAGCTGTAACCAACACAAACCAGGAAAGGGTGCACCCGAAACCAGACAGTGCAGTACACTTACTCACCACTCGTGACACAAACACAGATTATGTTAACCAACCATCGAATTATCTGATGAACACCACAGCAGATCAGGATTGAATCTCTCTCGCTCAACCGCTACTGAATACAGTTTTACATCTACACAGTTTATTTATTATTATTTTATTTTAGTATTTTATTATTTATTGAAATGTTGAAAAGGTGTTTTTTGCCATTAATTAAATGTCTTAAAACTATATATGGCCTGGATTCTGGTTTTGTGTTTACGTAAATGTACATGTGTGTGTGTGTGTGTGAGTGTGTCTGTGTTAATTTGTGTGTGAGTGGTTTGTTCTGTGTGAGGTAAAGCCCACACACCCGGTCTCGGAGAACCACACCCACTAACCATGGAACTATTAACACAAACACAACCACGAACACGCATGGAACTATTAACACAAACACAACCACGAACACCCATGGAACTATTAACACACTATTAACAAAAACGAACACACACACACATACACACACAAGCACTAACACATACGCACACAAACACGTTTTTACTTCCATCCTTGTGGGGACCAAATAAATGTTCTCAACTACCCTAACTATAATCCTAATACTAATCCTTATACGAATCCTAACACTAATCCTAACACTAATTCCAACCTTAACCTTAGGCCTAACCTTAACCCCAAGACTTTTGTGTCCATACATGTGTGCGTGTGTCCGTGTGTGTACAGGCGAGGATTTACATGTAGATACAGTAATTCATGTAGACCAAACACAGATTATGTTAACCAACCATCGAATTATCTGATGAACACCACAGCAGATCAGGATTGAATCTCTCTCGCTCAACCGCTACTGAATACAGTTTTACATCTACACAGTTTATTTATTATTATTTTATTTTAGTATTTTATTATTTATTGAAATGTTGAAAAGGTGTTTTTTGCCATTAATTAAATGTCTTAAAACTATATATGGCCTGGATTCTGGTTTTGTGTTTACGTAAATGTACATGTGTGTGTGTGTGTGTGAGTGTGTCTGTGTTAATTTGTGTGTGTGTGGTTTGTTCTGTGTGAGGTAAAGCCCACACACCCGGTCTCGGAGAACCACACCCACTAACCCTCTGTAGCCTGTTTCTCTCCCCCTGTCTCTCTCTTAATCTCCCCCTCCTAATCCCCCCACTCTCTCTCGCTCACATTAGTTAGAAAGCTGAAATAGCTGGCAGTCCACTCTTATTGGCTTGCAGTTTTTTCCCCCCATCAAACAGATATCCATTCCTGGCTGTATCTGGACACCACCAGGCTGGTCTTTGGCAGTGCTCTCCACCAGCCTGGCACAACAAACGGCAAACAGAACAAAGCGGCCATCTCGGCAACGCCAGGCCGACTGCCCAAAACCACACCCGCAGAGAACGGGAAGAGAAGAAAGAGGGAAAGAGAGGGGGACGGGGGAGAAAAGGGGAAAGGAGAGGGATTGGGTGAGTGGGTTTTGGGAAAACGACCCAAGTTAAGGAGGATCTTTAATTAGGGGGAGTTTTGGGTTTCCGTGGTTACTGCACTGGCACCAGTTGTCTACGAGGGCTAAGGAAGATGTCTAACAATACAGTTAGTTTACGCCGGAGAATTTAACAAGTCCCAGGCGTCATTGGTTCCCAATACATTAGACTGGCTGGTCAGTAAGCACACACACACAAATAAAAAAAAAAAACCAAATATTTAAAAATATTCTAATTATTCTATCTAATATCGAATTGTTTGTAAAAAAAAATCTAAATTGTATTTGCCATGCCCGTGATCTGCCAGTCAAAAAAGGTCAGTGTTGTTTCAGGATTTGAAATGGAATTGCAATTAAATTGTAATCGAATGTGATTATTATCGAAATTAATAAAAGTAAGGAAATATGGTTAGAGGTTGTTTTTCTTTTGGCGTCGTGTTGTCAATGTTTTTTTTTTAAAGACGTCTTGCGAAACGGAGGCCTCCGCCTGGAAGCAAATGCTTTCTGAGGGACCTTGGCATGGAAAGGTTTGGGAACCCCTGGTCCAGCCTACTACAGACACTTACCGAGTGAACCCACCATTGCCCGATAGAACCCCGCGGCTCTGGACTCCGTACAGAGGGGGGGGATGTGAGGACCCACTCCTTAATGTGCGGCGTGCCTCGGATGTTCTCAGTCACTGGCGGGACGTGACACGAATTTGCAGAATGTGTCGGATGAACAGGGACTGAACCTAATCTTCTCGTTTTCACTCTCGCTGACACGCTGTATTTATGTGTGTGATTTACACGCAGCTGGTGGAGTCACGCGGGGGGGGGCGCTGGAGTGAGGTTAACGTAAACAAACCGGGGGGATTCACAACCGAACCCAAAACTCCCTCTCGCATTTGATGTCAGTCGTAGCCTAAAAGGGGTCAGAGGTCAACGTTGTGTCTCCGTTACAGTTTGTCTGTCAGAATGGGCGGGGATTTAAGAGGTGCGTTTTTGCCTGTCCACACAGAATGGTTGGATAATCGTTGGTGTTTTAAATCGGGATGCTATCTCGTCTGCGGCCTGCATTCTCAGCAATCCGGTGGTGAACAATCGCTGGCATCACGAATCTCTTGCCGCTTTTGTCGCTGTGTATTGGTTTTCTCTCTGTTAGCGCGCTGCTAGCTGCCCGTGGCGAAGACGTGGCTCGATGGGATTTTAACTGTGTTTACTTAGGGTCTGGAGCGGTATGGGAAGCATGTTTGGACAACCAGATAAAAGGTGGAGACGGCTAACTCTGAGAGATTGGGGGGACGGAGGGGACTTCCCTCTGCAGCGAGGGAAATAAATAGCAACCAGATGGCGAAGAACCCAACAACGCACAGCGTCTGAAATCTCTATATAAATATGGGGGCGTTTAGAGATGAACCCTTAGACATAATGGTGTGGGTGGAGGCGTTTAGAGATGAACCCTTAGACATAATGGTGTGGGTGGAGGCGTTTAGAGATGAACCCTTAGACATAATGGTGTGGGTGGAGGCGTTTAGAGATGAACCCTTAGACATAATGGTGTGGGTGGAGGCGTTTAGAGATGAACCCTTAGACATAATGGTGTGGGTGGAGGCGTTTAGAGATGAACCCTTAGACATAATGGTGTGGGTGGAGGCGTTTAGAGATGAACCCTTAGACATAATGGTGTGGGTGGGGCGTTTAGAGATGAACCCTTAGACATAATGGTGTGGGTGGGGGCGTTTAGAGATGAACCCTTAGACATAATGGTGTGGGTGGGGGCGTTTAGAGATGAACCCTTAGACATAATGGTGTGGGTGGAGGCGTTTAGAGATGAACCCTTAGACATAATGGTGTGGGTGGGGGCGTTTAGAGATGAACCCTTAGACATAATGGTGTGGGTGGGGGCGTTTAGAGATGAACCCTTAGACATAATGGTGTGGGTGGGGGCGTTTAGAGATGAACCCTTAGACATAATGGTGTGGGTGGAGGCGTTTAGAGATGAACCCTTAGACATAATGGTGTGGGTGGAGGCGTTTAGAGATGAACCCTTAGACATAATGGTGTGGGTGGAGGCGTTTAGAGATGAACCCTTAGACATAATGGTGTGGGTGGGGGCGTTTAGAGATGAACCCTTAGACATAATGGTGTGGGTGGGGGCGTTTAGAGATGAACCCTTAGACATAATGGTGTGGGTGGAGGCGTTTAGAGATGAACCCTTAGACATAATGGTGTGGGTGGGGGCGTTTAGAGATGAACCCTTAGACATAATGGTGTGGGTGGGGGCGTTTAGAGATGAACCCTTAGACATAATGGTGTGGGTGGGGGCGTTTAGAGATGAACCCTTAGACATAATGGTGTGGGTGGGGGCGTTTAGAGATGAACCCTTAGACATAATGGTGTGGGTGGGGGCGTTTAGAGATGAACCCTTAGACATAATGGTGTGGGTGGAGGCGTTTAGAGATGAACCCTTAGACATAATGGTGTGGGTGGAGGCGTTTAGAGATGAACCCTTAGACATAATGGTGTGGGTGGGGGCGTTTAGAGATGAACCCTTAGACATAATGGTGTGGGTGGAGGCGTTTAGAGATGAACCCTTAGACATAATGGTGTGGGTGGAGGCGTTTAGAGATGAACCCTTAGACATAATGGTGTGGGTGGGGGCGTTTAGAGATGAACCCTTAGACATAATGGTGTGGGTGGAGGCGTTTAGAGATGAACCCTTAGACATAATGGTGTGGGTGGGGGCGTTTAGAGATGAACCCTTAGACATAATGGTGTGGGTGGGCGTTTAGAGATGAACCCTTAGACATAATGGTGTGGGTGGAGGCGTTTAGAGATGAACCCTTAGACATAATGGTGTGGGTGGAGGCGTTTAGAGATGAACCCTTAGACATAATGGTGTGGGTGGGGGCGTTTAGAGATGAACCCTTAGACATAATGGTGTGGGTGGAGGCGTTTAGAGATGAACCCTTAGACATAATGGTGTGGGTGGGGGCGTTTAGAGATGAACCCTTAGACATAATGGTGTGGGTGGGGGCGTTTAGAGATGAACCCTTAGACATAATGGTGTGGGTGGAGGCGTTTAGAGATGAACCCTTCGACATAATGTCTTATAATGTCTCATGTCGCGTTTCATGTTATTCCTGAGTAATTCTCCATGTAAACCCTGTGTTATTCTCCATGTAAACCCTGTGTTATTCTCCATGTAAACCCTGTGTTATTCTCCATGTAAACCCTGTGTTATTCTCCATGTAAACCCTGTGTTATTCTCCATGTAAACCCTGTGTTATTCTCCATTTAAATCCTGTGTTATTCTCCATGTAAATCCTGTGTTATTCTCCATGTAAACCCTGTGTTATTCTCCATGTAAATCCTGTGTTATTCACCATGTAAACCCTGTGTTATTCTCCAAGTAAATCCTGTGTTATTCTCCATGTAAATCCTGTGTTATTCTCCATGTAAATCCTGTGTTATTCTCCATGTAAATCCTGTGTTATTCTCCATGTAAACCCTGTGTTATTCTCCATGTAAACCCTGTGTTATTCTCCATGTAAACCCTGTGTTATTCTCCATGTAAACCCTGTGTTATTCTCCATGTAAATCCTGTGTTATTCTCCATGTAAATCCTGTGTTATTCTCCATGTAAATCCTGTGTTATTCTCCATGTAAACCCTGTGTTATTCTCCATGTAAACCCTGTGTTATTCTCCATGTAAACCCTGTGTTATTCTCCATGTAAACCCTGTGTTATTCTCCATGTAAACCCTGTGTTATTCTCCATGTAAATCCTGTGTTATTCTCCATGTAAATCCTGTGTTATTCTCCATGTAAACCCTGTGTTATTCTCCATTTAAACCCTGTGTTATTCTCCATGTAAACCCTGTGTTATTCTCCATGTAAACCCTGTGTTATTCTCCATTTAAATCCTGTGTTATTCTCCATGTAAACCCTGTGTTATTCTCCATGTAAACCCTGTGTTATTCTCCATGTAAACCCTGTGTTATTCTCCATTTAAATCCTGTGTTATTCTCCATGTAAACCCTGTGTTATTCTCCATTTAAATCCTGTGTTATTCTCCATGTAAACCCTGTGTTATTCTCCATTTAAATCCTGTGTTATTCTCCATGTAAACCCTGTGTTATTCTCCATTTAAATCCTGTGTTATTCTCCATGTAAACCCTGTGTTATTCTCCATGTAAACCCTGTGTTATTCTCCATGTAAACTCTGTGTTATTCACCATGTAAACCCTGTGTTATTCTCCATGTAAACCCTGTGTTATTCTCCATGTAAATCCTGTGTTATTCTCCATGTAAACCCTGTGTTATTCTCCATGTAAATCCTGTGTTATTCTCCATGTAAATCCTGTGTTATTCTCCATGTAAATCCTGTGTTATATTTCATGTAAATCCTGTGTTATTCTCCATGTAAATCCTGTGTTATTCTCCATGTAAACCCTGTGTTATTCTCCATGTAAACCCTGTGTTATTCTCCATGTAAACCCTGTGTTATTCTCCATGTAAACTGTCAGAGTTCCCCGCTCTGGACCCGGGTAAGGTCTCCCTCTGGTGGATCTGGAGAGGTTGGCATCTGCACGCACCTGTCACCATTCCCGTAATCACACACCTGCACCAAGTCTTCAATCACCAGGGTATAAGAGGGAGAGCCTGACAACCAGCCGACGTCGGATTGTTACCTAGAGTCACGTATGTCGACCTCGGTCATATAAAGTCTCAGTCAGAAGAATTCTAGTCTTATCGAGAGCTGTTTGTTGTTTTGTGTCGTGTTAGTCCGTGTCCCGTACTTACCTCTTGTCTCGCCTCCTCCGTTACAGTTTGTTCCTGTTCTGTTCCTGCACTCGGAGAATCACTGGACACCCTGCACGTTCTGGGATATCGGCACCTGGGATTCACCTTCATCACCGGCACTCCTCACCCCCGCTCCTGTCTGCTCATCACCATCAGTTGTTTTCCAAATAAAACATCCATTTGTTCACTTGCCATCTGACTGCCGTGTCATCGTTCTGCATTTGGGTTCTTCCTCATCACAACCCTGACAGAACAATCCGACCATACCATGGACCCAGCGAACTTGGACGCGGTACGCCAGGCGATATCATCCCAAGGAGCCATGTTAGGACAGCACCAGTCCTCGCTTCAAGGAATAGTGGACAACCTGAGATCCCTGTCGGACAGCGTTGCCGCTATTCAGGCGCATCTCAACACACCACCCCAGCCTCCGGCACCCAGCCCGGCTGAACCAGTTTCGGTGGTCATGTCGATTCCCGACCGCGAGCCCCAGGTCCCCATGCCAGACAGATACGACGGACACAGTGGCAGGTGCCGTTCGTTTCTGATGCAGGTGGGACTGGTGTTTGAACAACAGCCCGTTCTTACCCGAGCGAGAGAGCCAGGATTTCTTTTATACTCGGGCTACTACGCGGTGAGGCGTTGGAGTGGGCGTCGGCCGTATGGGAGAAGCAGGGCGCAATCACCCAGTCATGTGAGTTGTTCACCGCAGAGATGCGGAAGATTTTCGATCACCCCGTTCGGGGTAAGGACGCTTCGAAGCGACTATTGTCAATACGCCAAGGTTCACGTAGTGTAGCACAGTATGGCATCGAGTTCCGTGTTCTGGCTGCGGAGAGTGGCTGGGACGAGGAGGCGCTACAGGGCGTCTTTTACAATGGATTAAATGAGGACATTAAGGACACGCTACTCTCCTATCCGGAGGCACAGGGCTTGGAGGAGTTGATCCGGCTAACCACACGGATTAATAACCGTAGTAGAGAGCGGAGACGTGAACAGGCTTCAGCACCAGGGAGAGCCCCGTGTCCCAGAGTCAACAACCCAGAGGGAATTACTGACCCCGAACCCATGCAATTGGGCCGTTACCAGATCTCGGAGGCGGAGCTTCGGGCGCAGACGCACGTCCAACAGCTGTCTGTACTGTGGGAAATCGGGCCATTTTCTATCGTCTTGCCCATGGAAGGGGGAAACGGTTCCGCTCACTAGAAGTAAGGAGGATTCTAGCGAGCGAGTGTCTAGGTCCCTCCTCCCACATATCTCGGACGCCGCTTAGGATTTCTGTTAGAAGGGGCACTACAGTGATGGAGGTGGAGGCACTCATTGACTCGGGGGCTGATGACAATTTTATGGACCACAAGCTGGTAAACCTTTTAGGACTCAGTAGAGTTCCTCTTCAGGAGGTTATTGAAGCTAACTCCCTAGATGGCCGATTATTGGCCAGAATCACGGACAAGACGGAGCCGGTCCAGCTCCAAATTTCGGGTAACCACTTAGAGCAGATCAGTTTCCTTGTTTTTAAGTCTCCTAGAGTACCCGTGGTTCTGGGTTACCCCTGGTTAGCAAAGCACAATCCGACGGTCGACTGGTCCACTAACCGTGTTTTAAGTTGGAGTGATTTCTGTCTGGCTAATTGTCTTCAGTCTGCTCGTCCCCAGGGTGTTCAGCAGGAGAGTTCGGTGCCTGTTCCTGACCTCACTCTTGTACCTCCCGCCTATCACGACCTGGGTGAGGTGCTCAGTAAACAGCGGGCGTTATCTCTACCTCCTCATCGACCATATGACTGTCCCATAGAACTGCTGCCTGGGGTCGCCCTACCCAAGGGCAGACTCTACAACATCTCCAGGCCAGAGCGGGAGGCCATGGAGAACTACATCAAGGATTCATTGGCTGCTGGAATCATCCGTCCCTCGTCTTCTCCGCTGGGCGCAGGGTTCTTTTTGTAAAGAAGAAGGATGGCACACTCAGGCCGTGCATAGACTATCGGGGTTGAACAACATCTCGGTCAAGAACAAATACCCTTTACCTCTGATGAACACTGCTTTTGATTCCTTACAGGGCGCTACGGTGTTTACCAAGCTCGATCTACGCAACGCCTACCACCTGGTCCGCATCCGTGAGGGGGATGAATGGCTCACTGGATTCAACACTCCACTGGGTCACTTCGAGTACATGGTAATGCCATTTGGGTTAACAAATGCTCCGGCTGTCTTCCAGTGCCTGGTGAATGACGTGTTACGTGACATGCTGGGTCGCTTTGTTTTTGTCTACCTGGATGACATCCTAGTGTTTTCACAGAATCAGGAGGAACATCAGAGGCACGTCCGCCAGGTTCTACAGCGGCTGCTGGAGAACCGGCTCTTTGTGAAAGCAGAGAAGTGTGAATTTAACACCAGGTGCACAAGCTTTCTAGGCTATATCATCGCCCAGGGAGAGGTGAAGATGGATCCCAGAAGGTGCAGGCCGTCCAGGAGTGGCCCAGACCCAACTCCCGCAAGGAGCTGCAAAGGTTTCTGGGGTTTGCGAACTTCTATAGACGGTTCATCCGTAATTACAGCCGGATTGCAGCCCCTCTAACAGACCTGACTTCCAGTCTCAGAGCGTTCCGGTGGTCTCCTGGGGCTGAGTCGGCCTTCCAGGAGCTCAGGGAGCGTTTTACATCGGCACCCGTCCTCTCCCAACCAGACCCGTCTCTACAGTTCGTGGTAGAAGTTGACGCGTCGGAGGTCGGAGCCGGGGCGGTGCTCTCCCAGAGAACCAAGGAGGACAACAAGCTTCATCCCTGTGCGTTCCTGTCTCACCGACTCTCCCGGCGGAGAGTAACTATGACATTGGCAATAGGGAGTTGCTTGCGGTGAAGCTGGCCCTGGAGGAGTGGAGGCACTGGTTGGAGGGGGCGGAACAACCGTTTGTGGTGTGGACAGACCATAAGAACCTCGAATACATCCGGACAGCCAAACGGTTAAATTCCCGACAGGCCAGGTGGGCTCTGTTTTTGGACGCTTTGATTTTGTCCTGTCTTACAGACCCGGATCCCAGAATGGGAAGCCTGATGCCTTGTCCAGGGTCTTCTCGAAGGAGGAGACGAGGAAGACGCCAGAGACCATCCTGCCACTGAGACGGGTTGTGGGAGCCCTCCAGTGGGGGATCGAAGGGAAGGTTCGGGCAGCCCTTAGGGGGGACCCGGGCCCAGGTAATGGCCCTCCGGGTAGGCTGTTTGTTCCCGAGGGGACGCGACCGGCAGTGCTGGAGTGGGGCCACTCGTCTAAACTGACCTGTCATCCTGGAGTGGCACGTACCATGTCCTTTCTGCGCCGTCGATTCTGGTGGCCGGCCATGGGTGAGGACACCCGGGCATACGTGGCGGCCTGTCCAGTGTGTGCGCAAAACAAGGGCTCAAACCGGCCCAGCGTGGGACTATTGAGGCCATTGCCGATCCCTCATCGTCCCTGGTCCCATCTGGCCATGGATTTCGTCACCGGACTTCCCGTGTCTGGAGGTAACACGGTGGTACTAACGGTAGTGGACCGGTTCAGCAAGTTTGCTCATTTCCTGCCGTTGCCCAAGCTCCCGTCGGCCAAGGAGACAGCGGAGATTATGGTAAGGGAGATTCCGCATTCATGGTCTTCCTGTTGACATTGTCTCTGACCGTGGTCCTCAGTTTGCCTCAGCCTTGTGGAGGGCTTTCTGCACCGCCGTTGGAGCTACGGCCAGCCTCTCTTCCGGGTTCCATCCTCAGACTAACGGTCAGGCTGAGAGGGCCAACCAAAAGGAGTCGACCCTACGATGCCTGGCTTCCTCTAACCCCACGACCTGGTCTGAGACGATCCCAAGGGTGGGGTACGCGCACAATACGCTCCCCACTACAGCGACCGGTATGTCCCCCTTCCAGTGTGTTTACGGCTATCAGCCTCCACTATTCCCATCACAGGAGAAGGACCTGGCCGTACCATCGATACAGCAGCAGTTTCGCCGATGCCACCGGACATGGCATCGCGCCCGGATATCTCTGCTGAGAGCCTCAAATCAGTACCAGCAACAGGCTAACCGCCGACGCACTCCAGCACCATCCTACTCAGTGGGAGACAAGGTATGGCTGTCAACCAGGGACCTCCCCCTCCGCACCGAGTCCAGGAAACTGTCACCCAAGTTCATCGGTCCCTTCCCAATCCAACGTGTCATCAACCCCACTGTGGTCCGCCTCAAGCTCCCTCGGTCTCTTCGTGTACACCCATCATTCCATGTGTCCTGCATTAAACCTGTGTCCTTTTGTCGCCTTCTTCCCCCCCCACCTCCTCGGCCGCCTCCCCGTATGATTGATGGGGCCCCGGCCTTCACGGTAAAGAAGATTATGGACTCTCGGAGCAGAGGGCGGGGTTACCAGTTTTTGGTAGACTGGGAGGGTTACGGTCCGGAGGAGAGGTGTTGGGTTTCCCGGCGTCTGATTCTGGATCCCAGCCTGATCCAGGACTTCTATCGGCGGAAGCCGGGAGCCCCAGGTGGACCGCCTGGTGGCGGTCGTGGGGGACGGGGTACTGTCAGAGTTCCCCGCTCTGGACCCGGGTAAGGTCTCCCTCTGGTGGATCTGGAGAGGTTGGCATCTGCACGCACCTGTCACCATTCCCGTAATCACACACCTGCACCAAGTCTTCAATCACCAGGGTATAAGAGGGAGAGCCTGACAACCAGCCGACGTCGGATTGTTACCTAGAGTCACGTATGTCGACCTCGGTCATATAAAGTCTCAGTCAGAAGAATTCTAGTCTTATCGAGAGCTGTTTGTTGTTTTGTGTCGTGTTAGTCCGTGTCCCGTACTTACCTCTTGTCTCGCCTCCTCCGTTACAGTTTGTTCCTGTTCTGTTCCTGCACTCGGAGAATCACTGGACACCCTGCACGTTCTGGGATATCGGCACCTGGGATTCACCTTCATCACCGGCACTCCTCACCCCCGCTCCTGTCTGCTCATCACCATCAGTTGTTTTCCAAATAAAACATCCATTTGTTCACTTGCCATCTGACTGCCGTGTCATCGTTCTGCATTTGGGTTCTTCCTCATCACAACCCTGACAGTAAACCCTGTGTTATTCACCATGTAAACCCTGTGTTATTCTCCATGTAAACCCTGTGTTATTCTCCATGTAAATCCTGTGTTATTCTCCATGTAAACCCTGTGTTATTCTCCATGTAAATCCTGTGTTATTCTCCATGTAAATCCTGTGGTATTCTCCATGTAAATCCTGTGTTATATTTCATGTAAACCCTGTGTTATTCTCCATGTAAATCCTGTGTTATTCTCCATGTAAACCCTGTGTCATTCTCCATGTAAACCCTGTGTTATTCTCCATGTAAACCCTGTGTTATTCTCCATGTAAACCCTGTGTTATTCTCCATGTAAACCCTGTGTTATTCTCCATGTAAACCCTGTGTTATTCTCCATGTAAACCCTGTGTTATTCTCCATGTAAACCCTGTGTTATTCTCCCATGTAAACCCTGTGTTATTCTCCATGTAAACCCTGTGTTATTCTCCATGTAAACCCTGTGTTATTCTCCATGTAAACCCTGTGTTATTCTCCATGTAAACCCTGTGTTATTCTCCATGTAAACCCTGTGTTATTCTCCATGTAAACCCTGTGTTATTCTCCATGTAAACCCTGTGTTATTCTCCATGTAAACCCTGTGTTATTCTCCATGTAAACCTGTGTTATTCTCCATGTAAACCCTGTGTTATTCTCCATGTAAACCCTGTGTTATTCTCCATGTAAACCCTGTGTTATTCTCCATGTAAACCCTGTGTTATTCTCCATGTAAACCCTGTGTTATTCTCCATGTAAACCCTGTGTTATTCTCCATGTAAACCCTGTGTTATTCTCCATGTAAACCCTGTGTTATTCTCCATGTAAACCCTGTGTTATTCTCCATGTAAACCCTGTGTTATTCTCCATGTAAACCCTGTGTTATTCTCCATGTAAACCCTGTGTTATTCTCCATGTAAACCCTGTGTTATTCTCCATGTAAACCCTGTGTTATTCTCCATGTAAACCCTGTGTTATTCTCCATGTAAACCCTGTGTTATTCTCCATGTAAACCCTGTGTTATTCTCCATGTAAACCCTGTGTTATTCTCCATGTAAACCCTGTGTTATTCTCCATGTAAACCCTGTGTTATTCTCCATGTAAACCCTGTGTTATTCTCCATGTAAACCCTGTGTTATTCTCCATGTAAACCCTGTGTTATTCTCCATGTAAACCCTGTGTTATTCTCCATGTAAACCCTGTGTTATTCTCCATGTAAACCCTGTGTTATTCTCCATGTAAACCCTGTGTTATTCTCCATGTAAACCCTGTGTTATTCTCCATGTAAACCCTGTGTTATTCTCCATGTAAACCCTGTGTTATTCTCCATGTAAACCCTGTGTTATTCTCCATGTAAACCCTGTGTTATTCTCCATGTAAACCCTGTGTTATTCTCCATGTAAACCCTGTGTTATTCTCCATGTAAACCCTGTGTTATTCTCCATGTAAACCCTGTGTTATTCTCCATGTAAACCCTGTGTTATTCTCCATGTAAACCCTGTGTTATTCTCCATGTAAACCCTGTGTTATTCTCCATGTAAATGTTATTCTCCAAACCCTGTGTTATTCTCCATGTAAACCCTGTGTTATTCTCCATGTAAACCCTGTGTTATTCTCCTGTGTTATTCTCCATGTAAACCCTGTGTTATTCTCCATGTAAACCCTGTGTTATTCTCCATGTAAACCCTGTGTTATTCTCCATGTAAACCCTGTGTTATTCTCCATGTAAACCCTGTGTTATTCTCCATGTAAACCCTGTGTTATTCTCCATGTAAACCCTGTGTTATTCTCCATGTAAACCCTGTGTTATTCTCCATGTAAACCCTGTGTTATTCTCCATGTAAACCCTGTGTTATTCTCCATGTAAACCCTGTGTTATTCTCCATGTAAACCCTGTGTTATTCTCCATGTAAACCCTGTGTTATTCCATGTAAACCCTGTGTTATTCTCCTGTAAACCCTGTGTTATTCTCCATGTAAACCCTGTGTTATTCTCCATGTAAACCCTGTGTTATTCTCCATGTAAACCCTGTGTTATTCTCCATGTAAACCCTGTGTTATTCTCCATGTAAACCCTGTGTTATTCTCCTAAACCCTGTGTTATTCTCCATGTAAACCCTGTGTTATTCTCCATGTATTCTCCATGTAAACCCTGTGTTATTCTCCATGTAAAACCCTGTGTTATTCTCCATGTAAAATTCTCCATGTAAACCCTGTATTTATTCTCCATGTAAACCCTGTGTTATTCTCCATGTAAACCCTGTGTTATTCTCCATGTAAACCCTGTGTTATTCTCCATGTAAACCCTGTGTTATTCTCCATGTAAACCCTGTGTTATTCTCCATGTAAACCCTGTGTTATTCTCCATGTAAACCCTGTAAACCCTGTGTTATTCTCCATGTAAACCCTGTGTTATTCTCCATGTAAACCCTGTGTTATTCTCCATGTAAACCCTGTGTTATTCTCCATGTAAACCCTGTGTTATTCTCCATGTAAACCCTGTGTTATTCTCCATGTAAACCCTGTGTTATTCTCCATGTAAACCCTGTGTTATTCTCCATGTAAACCCTGTGTTATTCTCCATGTAAACCCTGTGTTATTCTCCATGTAAACCCTGTGTTATTCTCCATGTAAACCCTGTGTTATTCTCCATGTAAACCCTGTGTTATTCTCCATGTAAACCCTGTGTTATTCTCCATGTAAACCCTGTGTTATTCTCCATGTAAACCCTGTGTTATTCTCCATGTAAACCCTGTGTTATTCTCCATGTAAACCCTGTGTTATTCTCCATGTAAACCCTGTGTTATTCTCCATGTAAACCCTGTGTTATTCTCCATGTAAACCCTGTGTTATTCTCCATGTAAACCCTGTGTTATTCTCCATGTAAACCCTGTGTTATTCTCCATGTAAACCCTGTGTTATTCTCCATGTAAACCCTGTGTTATTCTCCATGTAAACCCTGTGTTATTCTCCATGTAAACCCTGTGTTATTCTCCATGTAAACCCTGTGTTATTCTCCATGTAAACCCTGTGTTATTCTCCATGTAAACCCTGTGTTATTCTCCATGTAAACCCTGTGTTATTCTCCATGTAAACCCTGTGTTATTCTCCATGTAAACCCTGTGTTATTCTCCATGTAAACCCTGTGTTATTCTCCATGTAAACCCTGTGTTATTCTCCATGTAAACCCTGTGTTATTCTCCATGTAAACCCTGTGTTATTCTCCATGTAAACCCTGTGTTATTCTCCATGTAAACCCTGTGTTATTCTCCATGTAAACCCTGTGTTATTCTCCATGTAAACCCTGTGTTATTCTCCATGTAAACCCTGTGTTATTCTCCATGTAAACCCTGTGTTATTCTCCATGTAAACCCTGTGTTATTCTCCATGTAAACCCTGTGTTATTCTCCATGTAAACCCTGTGTTATTCTCCATGTAAACCCTGTGTTATTCTCCATGTAAACCCTGTGTTATTCTCCATGTAAACCCTGTGTTATTCTCCATGTAAACCCTGTGTTATTCTCCATGTAAACCCTGTGTTATTCTCCATGTAAACCCTGTGTTATTCTCCATGTAAACCCTGTGTTATTCTCCATGTAAACCCTGTGTTATTCTCCATGTAAACCCTGTGTTATTCTCCATGTAAACCCTGTGTTATTCTCCATGTAAACCCTGTGTTATTCTCCATGTAAACCCTGTGTTATTCTCCATGTAAACCCTGTGTTATTCTCCATGTAAACCCTGTGTTATTCTCCATGTAAACCCTGTGTTATTCTCCATGTAAACCCTGTGTTATTCTCCATGTAAACCCTGTGTTATTCTCCATGTAAACCCTGTGTTATTCTCCATGTAAACCCTGTGTTATTCTCCATGTAAACCCTGTGTTATTCTCCATGTAAACCCTGTGTTATTCTCCATGTAAACCCTGTGTTATTCTCCATGTAAACCCTGTGTTATTCTCCATGTAAACCCTGTGTTATTCTCCATGTAAACCCTGTGTTATTCTCCATGTAAACCCTGTGTTATTCTCCATGTAAACCCTGTGTTATTCTCCATGTAAACCCTGTGTTATTCTCCATGTAAACCCTGTGTTATTCTCCATGTAAACCCTGTGTTATTCTCCATGTAAACCCTGTGTTATTCTCCATGTAAACCCTGTGTTATTCTCCATGTAAACCCTGTGTTATTCTCCATGTAAACCCTGTGTTATTCTCCATGTAAACCCTGTGTTATTCTCCATGTAAACCCTGTGTTATTCTCCATGTAAACCCTGTGTTATTCTCCATGTAAACCCTGTGTTATTCTCCATGTAAACCCTGTGTTATTCTCCATGTAAACCCTGTGTTATTCTCCATGTAAACCCTGTGTTATTCTCCATGTAAACCCTGTGTTATTCTCCATGTAAACCCTGTGTTATTCTCCATGTAAACCCTGTGTTATTCTCCATGTAAACCCTGTGTTATTCTCCATGTAAACCCTGTGTTATTCTCCATGTAAACCCTGTGTTATTCTCCATGTAAACCCTGTGTTATTCTCCATGTAAACCCTGTGTTATTCTCCATGTAAACCCTGTGTTATTCTCCATGTAAACCCTGTGTTATTCTCCATGTAAACCCTGTGTTATTCTCCATGTAAACCCTGTGTTATTCTCCATGTAAACCCTGTGTTATTCTCCATGTAAACCCTGTGTTATTCTCCATGTAAACCCTGTGTTATTCTCCATGTAAACCCTGTGTTATTCTCCATGTAAACCCTGTGTTATTCTCCATGTAAACCCTGTGTTATTCTCCATGTAAACCCTGTGTTATTCTCCATGTAAACCCTGTGTTATTCTCCATGTAAACCCTGTGTTATTCTCCATGTAAACCCTGTGTTATTCTCCATGTAAACCCTGTGTTATTCTCCATGTAAACCCTGTGTTATTCTCCATGTAAACCCTGTGTTATTCTCCATGTAAACCCTGTGTTATTCTCCATGTAAACCCTGTGTTATTCTCCATGTAAACCCTGTGTTATTCTCCATGTAAACCCTGTGTTATTCTCCATGTAAACCCTGTGTTATTCTCCATGTAAACCCTGTGTTATTCTCCATGTAAACCCTGTGTTATTCTCCATGTAAACCCTGTGTTATTCTCCATGTAAACCCTGTGTTATTCTCCATGTAAACCCTGTGTTATTCTCCATGTAAACCCTGTGTTATTCTCCATGTAAACCCTGTGTTATTCTCCATGTAAACCCTGTGTTATTCTCCTGTGTTATTCTCCATGTAAACCCTGTGTTATTCTCCATGTAAACCCTGTGTTATTCTCCATGTAAACCCTGTGTTATTCTCCATGTAAACCCTGTGTTATTCTCCATGTAAACCCTGTGTTATTCTCCATTTAAACCCTGTGTTATTCTCCATGTAAACCCTGTGTTATTCTCCATGTAAACCCTGTGTTATTCTCCATGTAAACCCTGTGTTATTCTCCATGTAAACCCTGTGTTATTCTCCATGTAAACCCTGTGTTATTCTCCATGTAAACCCTGTGTTATTCTCCATGTAAACCCTGTGTTATTCTCCATGTAAACCCTGTGTTATTCTCCATGTAAACCCTGTGTTATTCTCCATGTAAACCCTGTGTTATTCTCCATGTAAACCCTGTGTTATTCTCCATGTAAACCCTGTGTTATTCTCCATGTAAACCCTGTGTTATTCTCCATGTAAACCCTGTGTTATTCTCCATGTAAACCCTGTGTTATTCTCCATGTAAACCCTGTGTTATATTTCATGTTAACCGTGGAAATGCGAATTATAAAAAAACTAGGAACTAACAACTGTTTCATATCTGTTGAAGAGTCTGAATGGATGTGAGCAGTCCTTTTATTAAACCTATTTTGTAACACACACACACACACACACACACACCGTCTAGTCTTTTCCATTCCGCTGTGTCCCCTCTTGCCAATGATCATCTACAAGACATAACCTAATATACTGAAGAAAAAAACACAGAAACCAAAGCCTAACCCCTAATTTTCAATGAGCAATAGGATGAAGTGATGTCAACAAGATGCTTAAGAAAGCCCTAAAACACAGCAGATGAATCTGGGTGTCGTCCTCCATATTGTTTAGGACAGGGATTCTCTAAGAGCAAACACCTCTCGTCGAATATTTCGATGATCTTTCACGTAAATATTAAGAAATATTTCACACTTCACAATATCATCAAAGTCTGCCGTTAATTTACATCAATTTGCAAATCTGTGGTACAAACGGACACTTGGCCTAACCACCTCATACACAATGAGACTTCATAAAACGGTTTGATGGACAGAATGATACTGATCTTAATATAATACTAGAAAGCTTGAATGGTTTTCTGGCAGTGTGGTTCCATTCTTCTCAGAGCCATCCTTCACCTGGAAGAGAAGAAAAATGGAGTGGTAATCCAAGCCCACCTAGTCTCTGACGCTGATGTTTGGTTCCCAGGGAGGTTCCGGAATGTCAGGACTAGTGGACGGCCAGATGGAACATCCTGTGAACAACCAAAAGGGAGGTTTGTTGGAATAGAATGCCAGGATTCTGGAATGTGATACTGATCCAATTCCTCGTCCAACATTCAGGGCCCGGAATGGCGGCCAATATTCCATGAAGCTCTTCCCATTCCCAACCCCCTCCGGCAAACTTTCAGGGAGACTTCAACTTTCGCCAGAATTCTTCACTAACAGTCGGTGTGATTTGTGAGGTACTATATCAAACAAGAACATTTCAGCAGATTGAAATACACACGTGTTAATATACTAAGCTCTTGTTATAGGGTAGAGTGTTAAAGAATGCTTAAAGCATTGTACATGAGACATTAACTGGGATTTTTCCCCCACTATGGGAATTTCCGAACTGTGAAGATACCATAATTAACACTGTTTGAGTGAAATATATATATGACGCGTCACTCTCTTCTAATTAGACAATGTGAGTCAACACATTTAATGAATGTGTTTTCAGTTATTTCACATTGATTCATTGTTATATTGGCACAGTTGTCAGGGGTTGCCAGTAAAAAATACAGTAATGACTTTTAATTTCATGTTGGTTACAAAAAGGGAAGATAAACAGTAGAAGTTCTCTGATCAATTTGCTTAATTTGTCAGAGGAAATTAGCGATGCACGGCGCTAATCACAAGACACCGATCAAAGTAGGTGTGTGAGCCACATAAATGTGTGTGTGCCCTGGTGTGAGTCATAGTCTGTGTCTATCCGTGTGCCCGTCTGGTTTACGTGTGCCCGTGTTCACACACACCTGGTGTCTTCTGTTCTCAGCGCGTCACCGCGGATCTGTCTGGGACTCGTCACTCCCGAGTGACACAGGTGCGGATTCCTTGGACATGAAGTAACCATAGTTACAGTGGCAACGACTGTATGGGAGAATAATATATATATATAGCATCACGTACAATGTGCATGGACATACTATGAGGTTCCGGGCAACATGATAGATAATAAACAGAAGCAGTAGAATTAAAGGTGACAATGCGCGTGAGCGTTTGTGTGTGTGTCGGTATGCAGCGACAGTATGAACTTGTGTATGCGTTGAAACAGTATAAGTGTGCATGGAGTCCAGTGTGTTCAAATTAGCAGGTGTTCCCATGTGTGGTCCGGTTATCCGCATCAAAGCAATTAACCGTTGGAGGCACACCGGAAATCAGGTGAGTGCAGACCGCGCTTGCAATGCAGTTCTACGGTCGGGGCGTTTACATAGGCTACTGTAACGGTCCCGGTAACAGCGACGTTATCCACGCATTTATTGATAAAGCCGGCGAACTCCTTATCGTTCTGAGATGAATCCCGTGAACCTGATCCAGTCCACGTCTGCAAAACGTCCTGCAGTTATAAGCATTCACTATAGCCTATCGCTTATGTGTTGAATGTGTCACTAGTTTTTTTTTAAATTTTGCTAGAAAAGAACAAGAATTTAGCTAATCTGGGAAGTAGGCCTATAGGTTATTCTTTTCTGTAAGAGAATAAGTTGTTTTACTCACCTGTCTTTGCACAGTTGCTATGTTGCTAAATAGTACATTTCCCGGAATGCGTATGGCTCTATACAATCAAGTACGTCCAGCATCGGTTATAGGTGAAATATGTACATTAGAGTTTCACTTATTCAAACATGTGGTAAATCTGTCCTGAAGGCAGGAATTAATGATTGTTTGAATTAGCAGAGAGGCCGGAGTTTGCATCTGAATCAGGCTGAACGCTGCAAGTTGACATTTGACCCGGGTTACTGTTTGTCTCTAACATCCCCAACAATAAGTCTTACTTTGACGCTTACCATAATCCTTTTCTAACTTTAACCCGACGCCTAACTATTTTTACATGAAACTTCAACTAAGGAATTTAGTCGAAAAGAAAAAACTGTTTGGTCAATTAAGTCAACCGATCACCAGTCTTTTTTCCAAATGTTTCATGGCAGTTCTGCCCCCGAGATATGTTTAACTAAGTCAAACTCCCAACCGCAACTGTGTTCAACCCTGGGGCAGAGGGGGTGGTAAATGACCGCAATGCTTGGTGAAATGGTTCTGACTTGAGTCTGGACGTAGATAGAGGTGGGGGGGGTTACACAGGAAACCCCCAGGCAGTAACTCACCCAGAGGGGTGACAGGGGCTCGGCACGATGCCAGGGCTTGATGCACCCTCCTGGGACTGGGGCCAGGTCGCCCCCTCCCCTACATCCACCCTATTTTCTTGGAAGAACCAAACAGGGCAGTGGAACGTTTAACCACAACCTGCCGGCCCGTTTCCTATCTTGCGGCGTTGGCTGTCATCCGGCTGCAGGCGAGGAAGGGCCGAAGAGGGCCGCAGAGGCTGTTGTGGTTTAGAGATAAAGGATTTCAGAAGGCAACGTAAGATGTTCTGAGAGCTGGTTTATCACCGTCAATCCCGATCTAGTCTTTTATCAGATAACGGTGGGATGCGTCAATTTCTTGTTGACACTTGCTCTTTGGGGTTTTCGGCTGGGTGTGTGTATAAGCTGAAGGTGTGTGTATGAGCTATGATATAAGATGGAAATCTAGACACTATACGATGAACATTTCATTGGGGACCAAAAATCAGGGCTGAAACCAAAAATCAGGACTGAAACCAGAAACCGGGAATGTTATTTTGAATGAAAAAATCGGATCAATAGTTCACATGGTTGATAAAAGAAAGATATTAAATATGAATTATGAGAATATTAATTTCAAATTCATAACGTATGGAGATTTGTATACCCAAGGATTTGTCAAGAATGGACTGGGTTGTAGTGACAGAAAGACCGGTTCATTCTACCAAGAGCGGAACCGGCTACCTGGCACCCGACGTGCCTCTATACCTCTAGGTGAAAGGTGAGTTTGACTGCAAACGAGCAAGAAAGTGGTGGTCCTGAACTGAGCCTTTAGATTGCCATCTAAAGCGACGAAGAAAACGTCTGTCCTTTTGACTTTATAATCCCAACACTGTCTGGTCTCTACTTCAGACAGACACATCACCTTACGGCAGACATGTCACATCTTGGTCTCCTTCGCCGTCTTATCGCCTCCGTTGCGTGTCCGAGATAAGACCAGCAGCCTCAGACAATAACTGTGCCAGGGCGGGCGTGTGTGTGTGTGTATGTCGCGCTCCTTACGTTCCACGCCCGGTGAAGCAGACGACGGGAGTTACTATGGAAACGGCGACACGGGGCTGTGCTTTTTTCCAGAGGCGTCATGGCCCATTGAGAAACATGGATAAAGACACACGCGAATATATTTCTGAAGTTCGTTGCTATGAAACTGAATTCGGCCCACGGCGACTTGCCAAAAGCGACTGCAGCTATCCCCGCGCGTCGTTCCAAACTTGTATCAAGTATAAAGTTGTCCTTGGCAACGTCTACTTTAACAGGGAACGCAGTGACATCGGAGCCACGCTGGCCAGGATGCGTCCGTCCAGTTGTTTAAAGACAGTGCATTGTTTTTGTTTTGTTTCATTTGGACGATATGGGAGGAGAAGAGAGTGTGAAAGAGTGAGGGGGAAACTGACAGAAAAGGCAAGAGACGGCAAAGTCAAGGATAAGAAGCCTTGTGCCAGTATTAGCAGGAGAGGAGATACACCATATCGACGTTGACTTGGCCGACAACTGAACTCAGTTTTAGGTCTGTGGAGAGACATTTTACCTCTCGATCATTACCACCGCACGACCATAATAACACATGACCAAAGAGCTGGGAAGAAAGACAGCCCCTTTAGTTACCGTAGTTTGAGTTTACTACATCTCAGTGTCGATCACCGATATTCACGGCAATAGCCAATGTGTGTCTAAGTCCATGGGCTAAGACACTAAGAAAAGGTAATACTAGGTGTTCAATGTGACAGGAATAAACATGAAATAAATGGTGTACTATAGACAATACCTGATGCAGAGGAAACAGCGATATTATCATATCATTGTTGTGTCTTTCTGCAAATGGCTGTGCTCATCTTTAGCTTATTGCAAGAAACTCCAGCCTTTGTTGCTAATTTCCCTATTTGCTGTTCCCACCATTGAAACAGTGTTATCCGTTTGTTCTTGACTGTAGCGGGCGTACTCGTAGTTGGAGACGGCGTAAAGGAACATAGCTGTGGTTTGGAGGGGAACAGACGCTGAAGCTCTGTCAAATGACACCCTATCACCGCGACACTTCGCTTATTTTGTCCGGGCCTCCCTCGCATCCCGGTCGACAGTAGTGCACTAGCCGGAAAACAAGCGACAGTTTGGAACACGGGTCCATAACGCGCTGTGAGTCGCACACCCAGATGAAAAAAAAAACAGTCCAGAGAAGGAAAAGGGGATAAAGGAAACAGAGTTGAATTTTTGTTTCTACGTGAAGGTTGAAGAATCCTGCCATGTTGGCAAGTCTGCGCCCCCCGTTTCTCCCTGTCCGTTTAGACACTGTGTATTGGTTTAGCTGTGTGTGTGTGTGTGTCTGTTGGACATCTGCCCCTGTCTAACTCAACAGTGGCCCTGCTCTGGCGGCTAGGAAAACGTTAGGGGTCGGCTGAAACGTTTTCTACTGCGGTTCGGGAGGAATTGCTGGTCATTGGGTAACCAGGGTACAGAAACACCGGGAGATTTCACTCGATGGGGTTCGCCAGCATGTCGGCGCCTTTCTTCGGCTTCCTTAAAAGGTTGCCTAGATAAACACTTTAAACGACTGACGGTGTTATTGTTCCAGTAGAAAACAATATGTACGAGCATTTCACAAACTCACATGAAGTTAAATAACCCAGTTATTCATGATGTCTACGGGCTGTATTCTCTATGGATGGGTCTGTAAAGGAACCACACCGATGTTCAGCCTAGACTACGGCTGGTCCGTCTGGTCAACAAGGTCACAGAACGTGATACAGACGGTGTCAGAACATCCCATTAGCCCCGCCTACACCAACAGGGCCGGCCCCTGGCCCTGAGGTTCCGACGTTGTCGAGTTCTATTGTGATTTTCTTTTGGAACGCTAAGTTTGCTTAGAGTGCCCATAAGGCTAGAGCTGCCACTGTGCCCCTAACTCATCAGGACACCCGGGTCGCTAAACGCACCATAACAAATTGAGACAGACCACCGCCCACTCAACTTAACCACCGCCCCAGACGTAACCTCTCGACTGGGTTAACCCAACGGACAAAGACAGGCCCCCCTGTCACAGACCCACAATTCATCAGCATCCAACTCCTCAAAGATGTTATCCCATCTTTACCTTTCGACACCACGGAGGCGCTGTGCCCCCAAGTCGCTTCGCTCCACTCCCCCCGGAGAGGCCATCAATCATCCTGCTGTCATGACAACAGGGGACGTCCCTTGGCCCCTGCGCCCACGGAGTGAAGCTCCCATGACGCCTGTGGTCCGATTGTCAGACAGGCCAGGGACGACTCAGTTTTTTGTGGCTTCGGGTGATTGATGCGTTGTGGTACTGTAGCCGGATTCTCTGAAGAATGCATCTAATTACACAATACCGGCAGGTTCCCCAGGATTAACGGAAATTCTTTTTCAGGAATTATAAGAATTACTTTTTACACTAATTAAAAAATACTAATTTGGCACACATTGATGACATACTGTGGGTATATCGCCGTTGGGACAGATCGATGTCGACGCAACGTGGTTGTCGAAAAGACTTCCATCCTGAGACCTCCGCCCCTGTTTGTCAGGTTCACAGGTCAAAGGGTAACAGTCGCAATAGTCACGGCTCAGCACTGTTCAACAATTGGCCGGACATTGGTAGGATACTGGTAGGTCACTGGTAGGTCACTGGTAGGACTCTGGTAGGACACTGGTAGGACTCTGGTAGGATACTGGTAGGTCACTGGTAGGACTCTGGTAGGTCACTGGTAGGACTCTGGTAGGACACTGGTAGGACTCTGGTAGGATACTGGTAGGATACTGGTAGGACACTGGTAGAATACTGGTAGGACACTGGTTGGATACTGGTAGGACTCTGGTAGGATACTGGTAGGACACTGGTAGGATACTGGTAGGATACTGGTAGGACACTGGTAGGACACTGGTAGGATACTGGTAGGACACTGGTAGGACACAGGTAGGACACAGGTAGGACACTGGTAGGACACTGGTAGGATACCGAGGACTAGCTAACAACAGCGAAACCTCGCATGAACCCAGAATAAACCTCATTAATAAAGACTTGGCCCTCTCATGAGTTTTGACAAAGTGAATGAGATCATGGGTTGCTGGCCTTCTACGTCTGCGTCCGGCACGAAGAATGAAGCCCGAAGTATATTAATACTGAGTTGTTCAATAAATGTCACGATCACAAAGATAAAAATGTAAACCCCTGGATAGCACATTGGCATGAACCCTAAACGAATCCCCGAGGACACGTTATGCTTTAATCAAATCAAGGTTCAAGCTATTAAAACAAATCATAGTCAAGCTTCGGACAGCTTGGCTTACTCAACAGAAAGCAGTTGTCTGCTTGCTCTGCCTTTTTTCGTATTAAAATTCCCACACAAAAACAGCCTCTGACGGCATCAGGGCACATTGTAACCTGTTCTTAATTACAGGTTGAGATGTGTGTATCCGAATCAAAAAGAGGATTCAAGATACCACTGGCACACATCTGAGTTCACACAAAGCAGCTTCAGAAATGATCAGAGAAAATGCAAACGCAAGGGCATTAACGGATAACACAAGACCATTTCAGACAAGACCATTTCAGACAAGACCATTTCAGACAAGACCATTTCAGCCTTCAATTTCTCAGCATATTAAAAAAAAAAGTACAACGCATATTTAAAAAGGTGCATCCGCGGCACGATTGGGACAAAAAATGGGACTTTACTTGAGTTAGCTAGTGAAATGGTTTGCTTGTTACTATAACTCGTAACAAGTTAAATTTCGCCCGTTTTTAATGTAATAGTTGCTTGTGTGCTGATTTGTTTCAACTTGCCAGCGTGTCAACACACTTTTCTCAGAATGGAAGCATCTCGCAACATGCAACACGCAAACATGGTAATCACGCAAACATGGTAATCATTTAACATCATCACCAGATCTAAAAATAACAAAAAAACACGATTAAACCCAAAAAAGATCCTTAGATCACTGGATATCAAGTTGAGTTTTTGACAACACACGCACACAGACACAGACACACACACACACACACACACAGACACACACACACACAATTGTGAGCAGAGGGACCCTAAGGAAGGAAACTGCTTGTGCTGCCCTGAGTTGAATGACATGGCAGAATTGTGGTGCCGGACGGAACTGGAGACTCTAACGGAGCGCATCGACTCCACTTACCGATAATGTCGGGGCCAAGGTTGAGGAAAGAAGGAACACCCAGTACAGCCCGACGGGAGAGGGGGATAATGCACTGCAATAGAGTATGTGTGTGGGTGTGTCTAGCTGTGTGTGTCTATCTGTGTATGTATGTGTGTGTGGGTGTGTCTATCTGTGTGTGGGTGTGTCTAGCTGTGTGTGTCTATCTGTGTGTGGGTGTGTCTATCTGTGTATGTATGTGTGTGTGGGTGTGTCTATCTGTGCATGTATGTGTGTGTGGGTGTGGGTGTCTATCTGTGTGTGGGTGTGTCTATCTGTGTATGTATGTGTGTGTGGGTGTGTCTATCTGTGTGTGGGTGTGTCTATCTGTGCATGTATGTGTGTGTGGGTGAGTGTGTCTATCTGTGTGTGGGTGTGTCTATCTGTGCATGTATGTGTGTGTGGGTGAGTGTGTCTATCTGTGTGTGGGTGTGTCTATCTGTGCATGTATGTGTGTGTGGGTGTGTCTATCTGTGTGTGGGTGTGTCTATCTGTGTATGTATGTGTGTGTGGGTGTGTCTATCTGTGTGTGGGTGTGTCTATCTGTGCATGTATGTGTGTGTGGGTGTGTCTATCTGTGTGTGGGTGTGTCTATCTGTGCATGTATGTGTGTGTGGGTGAGTGTGTCTATCTGTGTATGTATGTGTGTGTGGGTGAGTGTGTCTATCTGTGTATGTATGTGTGTGTGGGTGTGTCTATCTGTGTGTGGGTGTGTCTATCTGTGTATGTATGTGTGTGTGGGTGTGTCTATCTGTGTGTGGGTGTGTCTATCTGTGCATGTATGTGTGTGTGGGTGAGTGTGTCTATCTGTGTATGTATGTGTGTGTGGGTGAGTGTGTCTATCTGTGTATGTATGTGTGTGTGGGTGTGTCTATCTGTGTGTGGGTGTGTCTATCTGTGCATGTATGTGTGTGTGGGTGAGTGTGTCTATCTGTGTGTGGGTGTGTCTATCTGTGCATGTATGTGTGTGTGGGTGAGTGTGTCTATCTGTGTGTGGGTGTGTCTATCTGTGCATGTATGTGTTTGTGGGTGTGTCTATCTGTGCATGTGTGAGGGTGTGTCTATCTGTGCATGTATGTGTGTGTGGGTGTGTCTATCTGTGCATGTATGTGTGTGTGTGTCTATTTGTGCGTGTATGTGTGTATCTATTTGTGCATGTATGTGTGTGTCTATCTGAGCATGTATGTGTGTGTGTGGGGGTCACGCGTGTAACAGTTTATCATCCTCCAGCCATCACACCCTCAACGGTTCGCCCGAGACGGAACGAGATAAAAGAGGAACAGGAACTCACCGAGACGTCTGAGCCGAAGCCGGCCGTAACCTCCGCGGCCCGGGCAGCCCTGACCTCCGACGACCCTCCCCGGAGAGAGTCACATCAGAACAAAGACCTGCGTGATAGTTTATGGCCACCCTGGCAGGTCAACGGCGGGCTTCAAGGCCGGGCTGAGTCCCACGGGCACGATGAAGCGCCGGATAGAGTGGTTACATTGCAGTTGTTTTCTGGTGATGTATTACACGCGTTTCATGTTGAACGGATGCACTACTGTGGGAGATGTTATGTTCGGACAGATTTACTGTTATTCAACATCACAGTGCTGAGAAGGTATACTTGAGACTGTTGAGTTGCCCCTAGCGAGCGGACGCAGAAGCCGTGTGACGTCTGTGTTTATGTGTGTGGGAGGGTGTGTGGGTGTGTGTTGGGGGGGTGGGAGGGGATGTGGGTGTGTGCATGTGTGCATGTTGGTACCTGTGGTTATTAGTTAGTCAAAACATGAACGATGCATCTTCATGGTCAAGTGACCTTAAGTAAACACCCCCCAGTCCTCACTGCTTGCATGTGTGGATCAGATAACTCTGTCTAGAGGCACTCTGACTTCAACGGGGGCCTCCTTTCACTTAGATGAAAGTAGGCATAACTCAGTTTGATTTTGGAGAAATTGGGGACTGAACTTTTTATGCAACTTGTATGCATGAATTAAGGTCGACCAGATATGTTCCATGTGTTTTCTTTATTCAAGGAAAACCGTGTTCGACTTCTTAACTAATAAACACGCGTTTGAATGGGTGAATTAGGTCGCTTCTGAGCTTCAAAAACAATGATGAAATGTCTGGGGTTCTCTGCAGATCGGTACATCGATTCCATCCATGTCTGTTGCAACAGCGCCTTCTACCGGTCAACTAATTGAAGGTCATGCGTGTAATTTCGCCGCCTTGCTATTGGCTAGTCGTACTCACGTGATGAAAACACAAACATGGCGGCCTCCGCTTCAGTCCGGTCGAGCGTGGGGCTGACTTTGAGGCTTTCCAGAGTTATACCGGATTGTAGCAAATGTCCTTTCAACAGGTTGAACAGTTATTTGAAGGGTGTAGCTGGTTTCTCGAATGTCGATCGTTTTCGGACATTAAACCGACACTTGCAGACTTCCAGAGGTAAGTAGATGGCTAACTTAATACTAGCAACCTAAGTTATACATTTCGTGTTGCACAGGCTGAAACGGTTTAAACATGTTATTATGTTGTCACCAGTAAGCTAACGGACAGCAAACACGCCAGTTATTTAATCAGCATGTCTAAGGATAAGTTTATCTGTCGCAGAGAATGTGACGTAGCTATAACGTGGCTTAAGTGGTCTATATAATGAACAAGTGCGATAGCTGGACTCATAAGAACAAAACAACAGTCACGAAGTCGTAATCGCATCTCACAGTCTGTTCGCAAAAGACCAGGAACTAAATGCATAGTTGTCGTCGGGTGACAATGTTGACCTATGTATAGTAGTTCATTTTGATATGCAGATTCGTAATATATGGATCTCTGTATTTAATTTAAGGTCTGTACCAGAGTGAGGAGAGTGCACGTGCTGAAGACCCACAGGAAGATGTGTGAGTATGAACACAGGAAGTTTCTGTTAGTTATGGCATTGTTATTTTTTCAGCAGATATAAGGAGACAAAATCAGCTGTATTCATATGACATGACCGATTTTCGTTGGGTTGTCATATAATGGCCGCAAGTGATTCTCATGTGTGCACGTCCTCACTGTGTGTGTGTGTGTGTGTGTTTCCCCCGGTCTGCTCTCAGGGTTAACGTGGTGTACATAGACCGATCGGGAAAGAGGATCCCGGTGAAGGCCAAAGTAGGGGACAACGCCATGTATCTGGCACATCGGCACAACATTGAACTTGAAGGTGAGCGCCAGCAGGGCCTGTGACCAACATGGGTCCTACCTGAATACGTGTGACCAACAGGGTCCTACCTGAATCCGTGTGACCAACAGGGTCCTACCTGAATCCGTGTGACCAACAGGGTCCTACCTGAATCCGTGTGACCAACAGGGTCCTACCTGAATCCGTGTGACCAACAGGGTCCTACCTGAATCCGTGTGACCAACAGGGTCCTACCTGAATCCGTGTGACCAACAGGGTCCTACCTGAATCCGTGTGACCAACAGGGTCCTACCTGAATCCGTGTGACCAACAGGGTCCTACCTGAATCCGTGTGACCAACAGGGTCCTACCTGAATCCGTGTGACCAACAGGGTCCTACCTGAATCCGTGTGACCAACAGGGTCCTACCTGAATCTATCTCTCTGTCATTCGTTAATCCGCCCCCTGTTTTGTCTCGGTCTCAGGAGCTTGCGAGGCGTCTCTTGCCTGCTCCACGTGCCACGTGTATGTGAACCGGGGCCACTTGGAAAAGCTGCCAGAGCCTGAAGAAAGGTTTGAGATATTTCTGTTATAATGAGTTGCATACATGTTCATCCCCCAAGGACCAGTGTGTGTCTTAATGTTAGAAATGTGAAACTATTTGGGGATTCTATATTTACAGGCTGTGTACGCATATTTACCCCTTTTTGCTTTGGGACTGTCACTGCCACCAAGATGGACATTCCCAATTCACCGCACGTCAGTAGAGTTAATTGTTGTCCTTCCTGTCCTCCTGTCCCAGAGAGGACGACATGTTGGACATGGCACCAGCGCTGCAGGAGAACTCCCGGCTGAGCTGCCAGATCATCCTGACGCAGGACCTCGACGGCATCGAGTTGACCCTGCCCAAGGTCACCCGGAACTTCTACGTGGACGGCCACGTCCCTAAATCCCACTGAGGACACTACACTCCACTCTTTCACCCTACTTAGTATGACGCGATGCATTTGTCACGCATGCCGAGTGGTGTGTCACTATGGATTTTGCACCACAACGCTCAGGACAGAGTTACCCTGTTTGGACTGTCGTGAAGGATAAAGAGGGAAGCTGGCTTGACGGCATAGAGTTGGTCTGAAGGGCTTGGCCACAGGATTGTGTCCCAGAAGATCTCCACTATTCCCTGAAGTGTGCTGAATTTGTCTCACACGAAGGTTCAACGCTGATCGCCAAGGAGCTGAAGGCGGGTTTCAGCATTCATGTGTGAATACGTCCTCTCGTTTGTATTGAAAAAAAAGAGCTCTCAGGCCCGTTGAGACAATTGTCTGTCACTAACTGTTGTTTCCATAGTAACTCCTATCGGCATTTCAGCAGGTTGTTTCCTCGTTATGCATTCATTTCAATGTATTGCCGTGGAGCTACAGTCCACTTCAATGGTACATTCCATGTTACAACTTATTCGCTGAGGTCACGCGCGTGAATCTCGTCATATAGAGACTGCAAACCCTCGGTCGATCCTCGGTCGATAACAACACTCACATTTGTCAAACTAATCTTATTTAACTTGTGGCTTTTTTGTCTACAGTATGATATGTGTTGGGAGGACATAAAACTAAATGTACTGAATATCGAAAATGTCAACGCAACAAGTGAGCCGCGGTTGTTCCATACGCACAAAAGCTTTTTCAAATGTGAAAGCAATTGAGAAGGACATTATACTTTTATTTAAGTTTGCAACATTTCTTCTGTACTGTAACTTTGTTACGTCGTTGCCTTTTCTTTTGGTGTGTTATATAAAAAGCTATTTTCTGATGATTTTCATAGGAATAAACTTCATCTACACGAGTGTTGTCAAACTTGGCACACATGTTAAGTCTTTGGTACCAAGGCTTGTCAAGGTCTTTGTAAGTAGTACATCCCCTTAAGAGTCAAGCCTCCTCAATTAGCAATTGTTTACATTCTCCGATGTAATGTTTGCAAGAAGGTAGCTTGAGTTTTGAGCTGGAAGGGTTGAGCCTGCTAGATAACAGTATTTTATGTTATTGGGTGCGTTTTGTCCAACTCCTATCTGTCCGTCTGTTCTCATTCATTCAACGTTAGTGGAGCTGTCGGGACAAATGACTGAATCCTAGCCTGGGTGCCGCTGGCTCCCAGGCTTTTATCCAGTATTACTTGCAAGTTGTTTTTTAATGCATAAACTTTTCTTGTACTCTATTTTCTCCAATACACTCACAACATGTATCATATATAATAGCAGGTCTATGTAAGATTTATGCATTCAAAATAAAATGTTGGAATTTTTTTTTTTAAATGTTTATGTGCCAGCCCAGGACAATCAACTTCAATCACAGACACATGGTTGACATGGTGTGTGCCAAGTAAGTGCCATGTTACAACGTACCAAATCAATTTCCTGACGCCGGTGATCAAATTGGATGAAACACTCAAGCAAGATCTCTTATGGCGAACGATTCTTTAAGAACCTACGGTGAGTTTGTGGTCCCCGATCGCGTTGGGGAGAAATCGCACCACATTTAAATGTTCAAAAACAAATCTCGCTTATTGTTTTAGCAGCCATTCAATTAGATCGATCACAAGGAGTCTATACAATAAAACGTTTGGGCATTTGACTTTCTAAGCCGGTCGGATTGGGAAGACTTTAGATCTGTAGGCCTATGGTAGAAAACAAACTCGTAGTTTAAAGCGTGAGCCTCCGCGCGCTGATAAAAGTGAGCTCGAGCCAGACGTCAGTGTAAATGATTAGCGACACGTCTAGATTAGAACGCGGATGGTTACATTTATGTGGAGAATTACATTCAAAATGTATCAAGTAAGTGTGTCATAATTAACTGATTGTTTGATGTGTATTTATTTGAGACTCATTCTGTTCTGCTGTAAAAGGACAAAAACTGACGAATATTTCGATTGTTTCGCGATATTTGAACTAGTACAGGCTAGCTTACATGTTGTTGAAAAGATATCCTATACACCTGCTTATAATAAAAGACATCTTGTGAGAGTTTTGGGTAGGTATTTGTTTTAGGAAGGTTGTCACTATAACTTTCTTACATAGCCGATTTACGTTTACGTTTTTATTGTTATACTGTTACTGAAGAAAAAGACTGGACAAAAATAACTCCACAAAGAATTTAAGATTGTAAATATTTTTACTGAGTAACCGTCCATAAAGGCAATTAATAGTGCTCACACGTTTTAAAAAAAAAAAAAAAAAATACATTAGCTGTTGGCCCATTTAGACAATATTTGTGATTTTTTTTTTTAAGTTCACATCAACATGGGACCAACACTGCGTGCGAGGTTCACATTTTGATTCAGCATGAATTAACCAGATCAATATGTTAATTTACAGAGGCACCGACACATCAATATGTGCACTGGCGTCACCTACAGACCAGACCAGTGAGAGACAATGGAAGGCCTTGACACTCTGGATGATCCGCAGGTGTGTGTGTGTGTGTGTCTAAGAGAGAGATCCTGTTTTTGTAATGCATGAAGATATACTTTAACAGTTTTTTTGCTTGTCCCCACACAGTAAATATTTGTTTGGCCATAGTGGTAAGCTTTAGGTTAAACCGTTCAATCAGTGTTTAAATAAGTTGGATTATTTTTGCCATGTAGGCTGTAGGGACTAAGTTAGTACATTATAGGATATTGAGGTTCTGGTTTAGAGTTTAGGTTACATTATTCGGAAAATAGAGATGTTTTTCTGGTCCCAGAATGTATAGATAAACATCTGTTTGTGTATGTTCACTCGTTTTCAGGTGACCCAGTCCACCATCTTCTACCTCATCCAGGAAGCCACCAAGCTAGCGACTCCCAGCCCTGCCCACGACAGCCCCGTAGATGTAATGCCTACGACTTCGACCATATCAAAGACGAGGTCCAGAAAGTCTGCAAGGTCGGACCGTAGTCCGTGGGAGGTGATGAGTCTGATTAACATTCAGTGCGAGCGAATCCTCTATTCGGGCGACCTGCAGGAGGGCGTCTCTGCTATGGCTCACTCGGTTCCGGTAGTTGTCTATGAAGATGATGATGCTGTGTCCTCAGATGTGTCTACACCAGCTGTCATCATTTGTAACGATGCCACTCCTGAAGGTGTGGTTTGCATTAAGAATACTGACTGGGGGTTCTCCACAGGGGGTTCTCCACCTTCTCCTTACACTTCCAGGGGAGAGATGGGTAAGTTGAGCTCAGGTGGTCATTGCTCCCCTGGGAGTTCAGGTACCAATCCGCCAGTTGTCAATTGTGAGAGCAACGCTTTAGCTGAAATAGGAGTTTTAGACTCTGAGGTTGTGACTGACAGTGGGGTCATGTTTTGTCTTGGTCTTGATGGATTTCCTGTGAGTGAAGAAGGCGGATCGATCACTTGTGCCCTGGTCAAAGAAGACATCACACTGAAAGAGAACTGTCCCGAGGCAGTAGATTTGTCATATAGACATACATCTGTACCAGTTGACAACCTATTTGGGCAACCACGTGAATGCAATAGAGAGACCGCTGACGCTCACTTGTCAGACCACATGACTCACAAACCTCCAGAGGAGCTGAACCTTAACATGACCCTGGACTTCAACTCAAACATATGTTTCACCTTTGACCCAGACAAAGACAAGCCACCATCCCAAAACTCCCCTAAGAAAATGTTGCTGGTTTTGAGCACCGAACCAGAGGCTGTTTGTATGAACTCAAAGTCAGTAGACAATGTCTTTGCAATACCGCAAGAAGACCACGCTCAAAGCAGTATGGACGTAGAGGACAAATCGGTTGGCGACCCTCTAGCACCTCCGTCTCTCTCTGAACCCACGGCCAGGTTCACGAAGGCTCCCAGGAAGCAGCGTAACCCCAGCCGGAGTGCTGACGCACTGGACCCGGACTTCCAGGGAGTTACGTTCAGCATGCAAACTGAGCTGGATGACAGCCGGGAGAAGTGTCGTCTGCTCATCACCTCCAAGACGTACAGGTGCAGTCCTTTATTTAGTGTGTTCTTTACTGTGCACACTGGTCCTTTCTTTACTGTGCACGCTGGTCCTTTCTTTACTGTGCACGCTGGTCCTTTCTTTACTGTGCACGCTGGTCCTTTCTTTACTGTGCACGCTGGTCCTTTCTTTACTGTGCACGCTGGTCCTTTCTTTACTGAGCATGCTGGCTCCTGATGCACGGATTGTGAAATGGCACTAAAGGTTCAGTTAAGCTTCCCGTTGGACTGTCCATCCAGCAGCAAAATATGCTGTTTGTTCATCTAGTATTGAGATGAACGCTAACTTCTGTTCTAAATGGTGGCCTCACTAAGCATCGTGTGTCCCTGTGTTAATCCAGTGACCAGATCTCGAGCGGTCGGACCCGGAGGTCACTGAGGGCAGGCCGGTCCCGCTCATCCCAAAGTTCCCTGAGGACCAGCAGCTCTGAAGAGGAAAGCGACCCCTCCAGCCTCTCCAGTGAGTCCCAGCGGTCGACAACGTCATTACTCACCAGCAGGGGGCGCCACATGACAATATTAGGGAGCTTGAACTGCTGTTATTCTATGTTACACATCATTCATTCATCTTTGCTAACACAACGCGTCAGAACCGTGGAGTTGGACATATTTCTGGGGAACAGGGGCAAGGCTAGCCCCTTTTTAGGGGTGCTAAAAAGGAGCTCAGCACCCCTAAAACTTGGAGTAAGAAATGTTGTTATTCTAACATTTATGTTCGTCTTTGACAAGGTTAAATAATATCCAAAACCTACTCCGTAGTTTGTGGTTTAAAATGTATGTGTTAAGGATGAAAATGAAAACACCCCCGCTTAGCAAATGGTGTCGTCCTCTCCTCTTCTACGTGTCCTCTCTACCTGCACCGCTCTGCACGAACCGCATCCAGCGTGAAACACGCAGAGTGACAAGTGACAACCCGTTATGTAGTGTTGTCAATCAACTAAGTTGCTCCAAAGCTGTGTCACATCTTTTACCATATCGGTGAGTACTGGAGTCAGTATCCTGAATCACCATGGTACACCTATAATAAGTGTTTATTTTCGGACTATTTAAGTCCAGCGTGTCGCCGCCGATGTGGAGTAGCACAGGACCTGTGTGACTCGTCCATAGTCATAAACGGAGAGAAGTAACGTCGGTTATAATGTTCTTCTGCAAGACGCATGCAGTTCTGTTTATTAACTGCTAGAGCGTGAAAGAAAAACAGCAGCGCGACAAATAAACTGCGTACCTGTGTGGTGCGTACCAGGAGTGGACTGGCCACCTGTGTGATCTAGAGAATTACAGAACGGCCGGCCCACCACCAGCCACAAACGCAGTCATAACCTGTTTTTTTTACTGATTGATTGCAATATCCCTGTTTGGAGTAGTGGGTTACAGCTCTTGGCTGTGGAGCCATAGGTTCAATTCCCCATTCCAGATGTCTCAACCTTTTGAAATATTTTTTAAACTTTTATTTTCAGCTAAACTTTAATTTTAATTGTAAAATTCCACATGCAGTCGCTAATATTAAGAAATATGTTGTGTGAACACTCACAATAAGCTGGTGCTCTGAAAGGATTTTTTTTTAAATCTGGATTTTTGAGTAAGTTGAACCAATGTTAAAATGATTGTTATTTTTCAATAGACATTTTTGTTTTTGTGTGAAAAGTGGGTGGGTGGTGGCAGTGGGGCTCATTGGGTGCTCAGCACCCCTAAAGCTCTGACCCTAGAATCGCCCCTGCTGGGGAATAACCTGTTCTTTCATAGGAAGCTCCTTTTGAAGGACTTTATTTAGATTGATGACCTGTTTTGACTTACGCCCAACAATAGAGGTGGTTAGGTTACTTAACTCTGAGCCAATATGTTCCAGCATGGATATTGCCACATTGGAACAGACGTCGTAGCAGCACTGATCCATGTGTTTTCATGTATGATTAGAACCAATTTTTCTTTCCACAAGGGAGGGCTGTTGCAGAAGGAGATAAACTAGTGGGGACTTGGTGCTTCAGACAGGTGGAATGCATTTGATAAAAGGGACTTTTATCCTGGGTATTTTGGAAAACCGCTGCGTAAACAATCTAAGACTTAAATAAGTAGCCTAGTGTGTATAGGTAAAGGCTGGGTTGTAACATGGTTGTGATTTGGCAGTCACCTGCTGGTGCACCTGGGTGAAAGGAAAATGAAAGGGACGCTGCCTGGAACGCGGTTGTATAAACGTATATAATTAGCGAACGTTCGGTTTTGGCCCGTTTGTTAGTGACGTTTGATATCCTGTTCCTCCATTAGGGAATAAGATCTGTGCTTCCTGTTGCACCAAGAAGACTCCTTTATGGCGAGATGCTGAGGACGGGACGCCGCTGTGTAATGCCTGTGGGATACGGTAAGGAGCTGTGGCCGGCCTGGTGGTCGGAGCCTCAACTACCGGAAAACTGTGCAGCTCATTTTTACCCGAGGGACGGCAGGGAGTTCAGAATTTGTGTTTTTAGAAGTAGACGAGGAGTGTAGATGTGAAGGGTTGTGCGAATACGTTTAGATTATGTACGCATAATGACCGATCTGATTGTGGAACTAACCTATCCCCCTGTTGGTGTTCAGGTATAAGAAGTACCGGGTGCGCTGTTTGCAGTGCTGGCACATCCCAAGGAAAGAGGGCAACAGCAACTCGCGCTGCTTCAAATGCGGCGACTTACTGCGGCTGGCTCCGTCCAACCGCAAGCCCCAGACCTAAGCTAAGTTCACATGTAGGGGACAAAGTACTCTAAAGCACGTGCAGCAGTCGTTGTTGCCAACTCCAGACTCTACAACTCATAATCTAATAAACGATCATTTGGACTGTATGAATGAAGAGTCTTATTTAGCTGCAGGATCTGTTCACTCCATCCTCAGGTGGCTCTGATGGAAGTGCACTATTATGGATGGAATATGGAGTCATTTGGTACACAGTTTATTGTCTATGTTGACTGTACCTGGAACCTGATCCTTGGCACTGTGCAGTTGTAAAATGTACTAATTTATATTGACTGTTGTTCGTTCTAAGTTAATATTTGGTGTTAACGTTATCCTTTTTTTGCTTTACTTGGTCGTTTTGGTATTCAGTGTGTAGCTGGATTTGGCAATCCCCTCTCTAGTTTATTCTTTATTGACCGTTTGCTGTGGATGATGAAAAAAACATTAAACTTTTGTTGAATCCAGTTTGCTTGCTTTTGACATTTAAGGCCTTAGAAAGGCACATCCTACTAGGTTGTTTGAAATGGGGTGGCAGGTAGCTCGGCAACCATCTGACCAATTCCTGCGACCAGAGGACCTGATCCATTCTGAAATAATGGCTGAAGTTTATTTGGTTTGTGTAACTTACCAAGCACAGTACTCGGCTGATTTGGGGATCAGGTTTAAATAACCATTCTGCTACTTCTCAGGTATATTTTACAAAACCTATTTGACCAAACATATCATTCATATCCTTATTGCTCTTGAAGTCAAACAGCAGGCAAAAAAATGCATTACAATAGATTTGAATACGTTGGCTGGATTCAAACCCATGCTACAGTTGTGTACTGTATGTGCACCAGACACTTGGGCACAGGCAAATGTTTTTTTATACAGTGCCATTAATATAAATTATACAAAATTTTTAAATCTGTTTTCAAGTAGTAAGGAATGGGCATTGGTGAAAAGTTATAATATTATAGACAATTATCGATGCAAAAGTGGTAAATACACACTAAGAGAAAGCCAATTTATAGTATTAAAATACAACCCAACATTTCTGAACCACCAAAAAGGCATTTAATTTAAAAAAGAATGAAGTGCATGAATGGTCATTAATATATATAAATCTCATTTTTACATTTGTACAATTTCTTTTTTTAGGTTTTGTCACGAACAGTATTTCGTATGAATAAATACGTTCACCCAATATGTTTATATAATTTAAGCTTCAGTAAAATCTATTATTAAAATATTTCCATATTATTTGGTACGTGCCAGGAGTACCCAGCCATGACTCGTTCAGGAAGCTGGTAACCACACAACCAACTGCCACAGCCTACAATCCCATGCCTCTGAGGACGGACCAATCACCACATTTCTCATCTACCACCTTCAATAAAGCAGTTGACACGTGCACCTCTGATGGGCAAAAGAAGCCACACCCCGTTGCCATGGTGTTGGATCCGCGTAAGAGATGGCTGCCCTCATACATGTGGAGGGGCTTTTCTGCGCCGGAGAACAAGGTTTTTGCTCGACGTCCGTCCGGACTTTTAAAACAGATTTATTTCACTGTACGTCACGTTGTGCTCCGTTATATAAGACACATATCCTGAAAACGGAAATATATCTAACGATATGTTACCACAAGCTAAAGCAAATAGGATTTTCCAATGTGAATTATTGTTGTGAGAATGTTGTCACATATTTCGGCAAATATGATCATAAATAAATCCATGGTATCTTCTGTGCTGACTTTATTTTTTGCTGACAAAGCTTCAGACAGGATTGGAACCCAAGTCTAGTTGGTTAGTATTAATTATTTTATGTCTAATAAAAGGTCTGTGTGAAAATGGCAGTTTTAGAAAATGTCTCTCATCTAAAGGGTCACATCTTAAATGAACACAACACAACACAGAAATGCAATTACAAAAAAATTACTGGGGATAAAATGGGTCGGGGTTTTGAGGTGTGTGTGAGTGGGTGGGTGAGTGAGGGTTTAAAGTAGGGGTAACGGGTTTATAATGGTGGAAGGGGATTGGGTAGGTATTGGGGGAGGGTTAAAGTTCAAAGATTCGACAAGGAACAAGTCTGAGAAATACCAGAAGCACCATTCTGGCTGATTGTGGCTGTAATTTAATCCCCTTTCTTGGAAGCCACTTCCACCTGAAATAAATCAAGATATCCATTTTTAAGCAGAATTAAATAAACATCCATTATACCAGGTTTGCTATTATAGTTATTATAGTTTGGTTTAGATTATCTTATGCAAAAAATGAAGCTTACTTTCAGGCTTTTTTTTCTGTCTGAGAGCACTCCTCAGAGTTGGGATGAAACCTAACCTGATTTTTTTCTCTAAAGTGGCAGGTAAAGGAATAATGTTGTTAGAAAAAGTAGAGGACATCACCTCTGAAGACCGGTCTAGGTTAGTAGAGAATATCTCTGAAGACTGCTCTAGGCTTGTAGAGGACACATCATCTGAAGACTGCTTTAAGCTCGTAGAGGACACCTTGCTGAAGACTGCTCTAAGCTGGTGGAGGACACCTCGCCTGAAGACTGCTCTAGGCTGGTAGAGGACACCTCGCCTGAAGACTGCTCTAGGCTGGTAGAGGACACCTCGCCTGAAGACTGCTCTAGGCTGGTAGAGGACACCTCGCCTGAAGACTGCTCTAGGCTGGTAGAGGACACCTCGCCTGAAGACTGCTCTAGGCTGGTAGAGGACACCTCGCCTGAAGACTGCTCTAGGCTGGTAGAGGACACCTCGTCTGGAGATTGCTCTTAGCTCGTAGAGGACACCTCGTCTGAAGACTGCTCTAGGCTGGTGGAGGACACCTCGCCTGAAGACTGCTCTAGGCTGGTAGAGGACACCTCGCCTGAAGACTGCTCTAAGCTCGTAGAGGACACCTCGTCTGGAGATTGCTCTTAGCTCGTTGAGGACACCTCGTCTGAAGACTGCTCTAGGCTCGTAGTGGACACCTCATCTGAAGATTGCTCTAAGCTCGTAGAGAAAATCTCATCTGAAGACTTCTCTGGGATGATAGCATCAACTTTACCAAATGCTGCATGGCTACTCTCGGTTGAAACCATAGAAATCGGGATGGTCATTATTTTTCCCTGGATTGAGTCATCGCCTACAATGCAGATACTGTAGGACAGAACGTGAGACACTAGGCTTGTAGCAGACTGGATCAAGTCATTGTCCATGGCAACACAGGTTGACAGAACCTGAAACACCAGGCGTTCAGCAGGCTGGATCCGGTCGTCCTCCCTGATGCCAACACCAAAAGACAAAACCTGAGGTGTGTTCAGCAAACAGTGTGTCATTGCCTCCCACTTGTCAAGGAACAGAGGGAAATCTTCTTTATCTCAGAGCCAGGCAGGGAATTAGCTGGGTCCAACCACCCAGAGCAAAGGGCTGTTGTACATCTCTCCAGTTACCTATAGGCGAAGCTGGGTCACTATAGTTATCACTCTCCAGCTCTGGAAAATTGAGGGCCTTGAGTTGGGCCACCAATGAGATCCATCCCGAAATAATGAAATACAGTGAACATTTGCATTTAAAATTGGATTGGTAGAGGCCTAGAATTATGGAGGAATTTCAGGGACTTTATTGAATAAATATATATACCATGAAATAAATAAATACAAAGGGAAATACATCATTAAATAAATAAATATACCATTAAATAATTACTTAAATGTTTCATTAATTAATTCAAATACCAATTCATTTTATGTAAAATGCATATATAATTATTTCACTATTTACATTTACATTTCATGATCCTGCGTCGCAGTGCTTCATGAATTATTTAAAACTGTCAAACTGACCCATCAAAAGTTGGTAGGCGGAACCTAACGCCTGATTGGTTACCCTGTGCATCAAGCCAAGACAAATCAATTCCAGATAATGGATTGATACAGAGCTACTGAACACATTCCAATACACTGGGGGCGCTATTAACCTCTACGTTGGTTTAGATACATTGGGCGATACGCATTGGCGGCTTTGTCGCTATATTTAGCGAGTTTTTCTGATTTTTTATTGGAGATTTTTTTAGACTATTGGAGACTGACGTGAAAGCACGTATGGTCGTATAGCTCTTACTCTGATACTCTTCTCTACGAGCAGCGGGTGCTACCGTGTTCCCCACCCCCGTGCCAAAGCAATCAGAAGCCTGAGCCTCCCATCTGCAGTCAGAGCAGGAGATGGGAGATGAAGCGCGCATGCATGAAGCCGCCGATGACTGACCTTGCCCTGGCTTACATTAAAAAAGAAACCCAACTTATGGAAACTAAACAAAAAACATGAAATAAAAAAAATGAATAAATAACTCCGCCAGAGTATCTCTTTTGGGTCACTTTTGCCTGTACCAAGTCTGGATAAAGTAGTATAGGGTTAGAGTTGTGACATTAAAAAACGAATTTGTTTTTCTAAAATAGCTGCATTAGTGTTAGTGCTCCCTCGTTCAAATGCAAATGCTGAGAGGGTTTTCTCCATGGTTGGACTAAACAAAACCAAGTACAGCTTGGCACTGGAACTCTGTCATCCATCATGACAGTGAAAATGGCTGGCCTGGAACCACAGTGTTTCAAATGGGAACCACCAACCCTGGTGCTAAAGGCCTCAAAATCTGCTACCAACCTCTACAATAAACAACACTAACCATTATCTCTCTCTCTTACGCACACGCGCGCACACAAACACAAACCTGCACTAAGAAATGCTGAATTAAATAAATATTTTTTTATTTGTACGAATGTATGTGTCATTTTTCAGATCATCGGTAAAAATCTCACTGAACTCGGTTCAAAACTTGAGAGCCCTGTAACTCCATAGAGAGGTCTTCCATTGTCTCTATCCAGGTACTCTACTTCAGACCAAAGCAATGGATCAGACTAGGATTGCGTTATCCCCACCCACTGAGTTTGATGGGTCAGTTTGACAGTTTTAAGTAATTCATGAAGCACTGCGATGCAGGATCATGAAATGTAAATGTAAATAGTGAAATAATTATAAATGTATTTTACATAAAATGAATTGGTATTTGAATTAATTAATGAAACATTTAAGTAATTATTTAATGGTATATTTATTTATTTAATGATGTATTTCCCTTTGTATTTATTTATTTCATGGTATATATATTTATTCAATAAAGTCCCTGAAATTCCTCCATATAGAATAGCAGTTCAGTCATGTTTTTATGTCAGTCATTTCCTTTAAAATTTTGAAAATGCTCACTTTGGAACGATAGTAAATATTTTCTAATATAACTTCAAACATATGTTAAAACATATGTTTGAAGTTGTTCTGATGATATTTGTTCTTAAAAGATTCCCCTTAGAAATTCATTGTGCTGTTCCTACCTGAATTTGCTTAGTTTGACCTTAATAACACAATATTATTAAGGCAATCTTTCTTGTGTTGACCAAGAACTTCCGATCTCTTTAAGGAGTTATATGCCGGCATTGTGACATCTCGGTCTAAACGGAATTAGTTATAAATTACATTACGCAAGATACTCTGAATATCTTTACCCCACCATAAACACAATGGACCAAAAAACGACCAAAAAAAACGTCAATAGATTTGTCCAAGCTAATGTCTTAAACAACATCAAAATGTTTCTATGTTATGCATGTTGGTCCGTATCTTGATAAAAAGATACGAAGCGAATTAGAAATGATTTTTTTTTGCTGCAACAGCAATTGTGACTTTGCAAAAAGGCGTCTAAAAATTGAGTACAACAAATAACTGTAATAATTATAAAAACAAAACTCTCAAGTTTTGTGGGGGTGTTTCAATTATGAAGAAACTTAGGGCCTAAGATCTCCTTCCATCTTTTTGGAATGATCTGTAATTAAGTTGCAACATGCAGTTCTGATGTAGGGTTGATTGTTGTTTTGTCTTCATTTGATAGGTATTTAGGCCAGTTGAGTAAGTCTGTCGTAATTATTCTCGGAAGAGGTGGGAAGAGAAGGGGTTGAAATAGCATGGGCCCACATTCACACAGCTGTTATTTGTGAATGAAAAGCGAAGAGGCAGGAGGCAGACCTGTCGCGTGTCGGACCCGAGGCTCGACGTCTGGCTTATTTGCGCACGCACGCAGGTGGCACCGGGTCCGTTAGACCATATAGCAGTATGACCGTGGACCGAGAGCTCAAGCTTATGGCGGACCCCGATATCAACGAGGGGCGAGAGCGGAGGAAACACTCGCGGAACCACCGCTCCGTGTCTTTGACTGAAGATGACAGATCTGATTTAGAGGAAAGCGCTGATGCGTCCCTGTTTCCAGAACAGCCGGAGGAGGACACGGAGCAGGAATACGAACACAACTTTCCGCCAAAGTTCCCTGGGAAGTGCACTTCATCGGTCAAACCGCCGTACTCGTACATTGCTCTCATCACCATGGCGATCCTCCAGAGCCCGAAGAAGAGATCGACTCTCTCACAGATATGTGACTTCATCTGCCAGCGCTTCGCATATTACGGGGAGAAGTTCCCCGCCTGGCAGAACTCCATCCGTCACAACTTGTCCCTTAACGACTGCTTCATCAAAATGCCCCGGGAACCCGGGAACCACCAGGGAAAGGGCAACTACTGGACCTTAGATCCAATGTCGTCGGATATGTTCGAGAACGGCAGCTTCCTTCGGCGGAGGAAACGTTTCAAGCGGAATCATTTCCGATTTGGGATGCTGGACACCCGTAGCCCACTGGAGCGCATGCGCAGCGTGAACGCACTGCCAGTGTTCTCCTTCTGCGGAGCGCAGGCGACTGGGACGACGTGTCTCCAGGTACCGGGCTTAGACATGTACCGTAATCTCGGAATTGAATATAACCCTAGCATCCCGCCTGCCAACTGCATCTTGTCCGAGCTGTCTTCACTTTTTCCAAGGAAAGATGTTGGCCAAAATACGTTTCCTCCAACCCAGTCTCTCATCTTTGGAAATGATGATCCGACGCACCGCTCTTCCTCCACGGTGACTCGTGCAGGTTTAGTGTCCGGATCCCGGCTTCTGTCTTCGGCCTCGCAGCATCCTTTCTGCTCTCCGCATCTCTTGGGCTTTTTTCCTGATTATCGAAAACGGATCTCTGTCCCAAATTCTAGCCTTGGAGAGAATAAACTGATAGAGCAATTTGGTGACAAGCAGTGATCAGTGGTGATGTGGTGGTTATTTCAACATATATAAAGCATATAGCATTTTGATGTTTAATGAACAATCAAATAAAAAGGTGAAACACGTCATGATGAACCCTTAGCCCAAAGAAAATGCTATAGTCCCCAATCAAAGAAACAGTGGAAAGATATCCTATATAGTAGCCTATTATGCTAATTTTGACCTTTGGTTTGAGTGACTGACATTGTAACGTTACTATGACACTTTGAACCTTTATTGTTCTTTCTTGTTATGTGAAAACTTGGGTTTATTTTATTTCCCTCACATTGTATACACTTCATTGATTAACACACCAGTTATGTTTTGAAAAGGGCAAATGTATATAGAAGGGAGTACGTGCTCTCCAGATGTGTTTGAAAGACCGCATTCCGTGCAAATACCTAAACTAACTGCCTTGTTTCCAAAACAGGGACTGTGAATACGTTATTGTTCTGAATTGCTGTAACAACGTTTATCAAATGTATCTGGAGAGACCGAGTCCCACATCAAACATCACATTATTCTAGTAAATGTAGTGAGCCAGTTTGCCTTGCCTGTGTTTTGTGTGCCATGTTTTTTAATGTCTTGGACACAATGCAGTGTGATTTCAATTGCCGAAAGACCTGTTATCAGTAAACCACAGTTTTTATACTCTCATAACACTCATATCTCTGTATCACTGCAGTTAACAGATACAGTGTCAAAGCATCTTGTTTGATTGTTTGATTTTACATTTATTGTGTATTAAAATAATCAACATTTTGGTTTGGATGGGAGCGTTTGATTGCTAAGTTCCAGTGTTGCTGTACTTCGAGCCACTTTGAACTTTAAAGGCCTCCTTTGCGGCATGGTGGGCATTATGACAACGTTTGAGTATTTGGTAATGGGGACCCCCCCAGGGCGGCAGATGACAGTGACATATAGCAGGGGTACCACCCAGAAGGGAAAAAAGTTTACGCTTCGGCAGTGCTTCTCAACGAGAGAGCAAGCGTGAGTGTGTGTTTTAGGGAGAGCGAGAGCTTACAGGTCGAAGGAGAACAAGGACTCAACAATGGTGCCAGAAAAAGTATTTCAGTAAGAGAGAATGAATGGAAGGTGAGGTAGCCAAACTCCTATGTAAGTAGGGCTTATAAATTAATTTGTAACAACTTAACCCATTTACATCAAGCACCAATGCCACAAAGGCAGTCATATTCACCTACTTGCATCATACATTACTTTGTAACTTGTAGTTCAAATGGGGGCCATCAAAGGTTTGCGCGATCTAGGTGGAGACCAAGGATTTGTTTACTATGACTTGGAGATTGTGGAGTAGACAACCCTGGAGGTAGGTTAGCCACAGGTTGAGCTTGAGGAAATGTCTCTCCCGCCACCTGGGTGGCAGAACTGGGAAAGAAGGAAAAGTGTTTAAAGCAAGACCATGTGAGGATATAACATATTACCTTGGTGTATAAACAGAACAGGGCCTAGAACTACGCTCTGGGGGACACCCGTATACTAATCACTCTATAGCACAGATCCTCTACATGTCCTCTTTGCAGGAGTTCCCTGTCAGGTAAGACACAATCTATTATAAAAAACATTGATTGAAAAACCATGACGTCACCGTTAATTTAAAATGATTGTCTCTTCCAACAATATTATTCTGTTGAAACAGCCTTAGTGGAGCTTCCCCAGGGTCTGTAGGAGTTCTGATCTTCGAATGGTTGAGCATCTCAGATTATTACACAATTCCTTAGGCGTGATCTGATCCCAGATCTGCTCTTAATAATTTTCTGAACACACTCATTCTCTGTTTTTAAGTAATGATAGAAATTGTATTTCGAATTGCTCTTTTTTTCTCCTGACATGTTTAGTCGTGTGTGTGAGTGATGTCCTTCTTTGAATTCCCAATCTCACTTACTTTGGCATGAATGATGATGAAAAAAAGCAACACACACACACACACAAATCTGAGCACATAGCTGTCATCTTGTCACGGATGCTCCGGCGTAGTGCGGTGAAAGCCATTGCAGAGTCGTAGGCACCGTTCAAAATAAGGTTTATTGCGAAGTTAGAACACAAAACAAACCGAGTACGGCGAAAACACACTAAACTGTGAACTTAAATCAAAGATGCGCACATAGCGACTTACACACAAACGTTTAAGAACGACAGCTATATACATACACACACTCACCTCTAAAACACAGTGACATGTAGTAACACACAATGCTAAGCAAGGAGTGACTTGCTAGCGACCCCTTTATATCCCGACATAAAGTGACAGATTACTAACAGCTGTGACCACGTGAAAGAGGAAGTAATCACAGCTAGTGAGAACAAAAACACGGAAGTGGATCACCGAAATGGAAGTGTAGCAACGCCACCACACCAATCGTGACAGTATCCCCCACTAAAAGGCTAGCTCCCCAGATAGCCGAACGAACTAACAAAAACCCTAAGGGAGCAACAAGACAGAACCCACAGTTAAACCCAATGGGTTAGTCCATCAGGACGGGTCCAGTCCTGAATAGGCCACGGTAGCCGACCGCCATCTCGAGCGGCTGAGAGGCCGCCAGTTTGAGCGGCTCAGGGTGCGTCGTGGCGGCGGCCATCGTGGGCGACGTGGCGGAGGCCATCGTTGGCGACGTGGCTGAGGCCATCGTTGGCGACGTGGCGGAGGCCATCGTGGGCGACGTGGCGGAGGCCATCGTGGGCGACGTGGCGGAGGCCATCGTTGGCGACGTGGCGGCGGCCATCGTGGGCGACGTGGCGGCGGCCATCGTGAGCGGAGCGTGGCGGCGGCCATCGTGAGCGTAGTCGTGGCGGCGGCCATCGTGAGCGTAGTCGTGGCGGCGGCCATCGTGAGCGTAGTCGTGGCGGCGGCCATCGTGAGCGTCGTCGTGGCGGCGGCCATCGTGAGCGTAGTCGTGGCGGCGGCCATCGTGAGCGTAGTCGTGGCGGCGGCCATCGTGAGCGTAGTCGTGGCGGCGGCCATCGTGAGCGTAGTCGTGGCGGCGGCCATCGTGAGCGTAGTCGTGGCGGCGGCCATCGTGAGCGTAGTCGTGGCGGCGGCCATCGTGAGCGTCGTCGTGGCGGCGGCCATCGTGAGCGTCGTCGTGGCGCGGCCTTCGTGGGCGGCGATGCAGCAGCCATTGTGGACGGCGATGCGGCAGCCATTGTGGGCGGCGATGCGGCAGCCATTGTGGGCGGCGATGCGGCAGCCATTGTGGGCGGCGATGCGGCAGCCACTGTGGGCGGCGATGCGGCAGCCACTGTGGGCGGCGATGCGGCAGCCATCTTGGGCGCGGGCGTGACGGCGGGGGCCATCGTGGACGCTGGCGTGACGGCGGGGGCCATCGTGGACGCTGGCGTGACGGCGGCAGCCATCTTGGGCGCTGGCGTGACGACGGCAGCCATCTTGGGCGCTGGCGTGACGACGACGGCAGCCATCTTGAGCGCTGGCGTGACGGCAACAGCCATCTTGGGCGCGGGCGTGAAGACGGCAGCCATCTTGGGCGCTGGCGGGACGACGGCAGCCATCTTGGGCGCTGGCGGGACGGCAGGAGCCATCGTGGACGCTGGCGTGACGGCGGCAGCCATCTTGGGCGCTGGCGTGACGACGGCAGCCATCTTGGGCGCTGGCGTGACGACGACGGCAGCCATCTTGAGCGCTGGCGTGACGGCAACAGCCATCTTGGGCGCGGGCGTGACGGCGGGAGCCATCGTGGACGTGGGCGTGACGACGGCAGCCATCTTGGACGCTGGCGGGACGACGGCAGCCATCTTGGGCGCTGGCGGGACGGCAGGAGCCATCGTGGACGCTGGCGTGACGGCAACAGCCTTCTTTGGCGCTGGCGTGACGGCGGCAGCCATCTCGGGCACAGGTGTAGCTGAGGCCATCTCGGGCACAGGCGTAGCTGAAGCCATCTCGGGCACAGGCGTAGCTGAGGCCATCTCGGGCACAGGCGTAGCTGAGGCCATCTCAGGCGCAGGCGTAGCTGAGGCCATCTCGGGCGCAGGCGTAGCTGAGGCCATCTCGGGCACAGGCGTAGCTGAGGCCATCTCGGGCGCAGGCGTAGCTGAGGCCATCTCGGGCGCAGGCGTAGCTGAGGCCATCTCAGGCGCAGGCGTAGCTGAGGCCATCTCAGGCGCAGGCGTAGCTGAGGCCATCTCAGGCGCAGGCGTAGCTGAGGCCATCTCAGGCGCAGGCGTGGCGGAGGCGATCTCTGGCGTCAGATCTTGAAAGTCCAGCCATGCCTTCCACCACGCCCTAATGACAGCCGGGGGCTGCTTATGTAACCCCTCCGGGGATTTCTCTGTCCCGGAGGTAGGTGGTCGGAAAGGGTTTTCCCACGGCGGGGGTAGTGGCTGTAGCTCCAGGGCTCTTGCTGGCCCTGGCTGCAGCCCCGAACAGTGGGCGGTGTCTTCTGCCCGCCCCAGCCGACGTCCGATGTTGCGGGGACTAGTCGACTGAGGACGGGATCCCATAGCAGGGCGTCTTCCAGGAGTCCTCCTCCACTCGCTCGTAGACTGCCTCCTCATCATCCGAGGAGAGGGAGTCGGACCCCCAATCACCCTGCCAGGTGTAGCGCTGCTCCTGCTGCTCCGTGGGTTGACGGTGAGCTTCATACCTCGGAGCGCTATAGCTTGCCCCTCCGAGGAATCCACTCACCGTCCGGCTCTGCGGGCTTCTTGGGTGGCTTAGCATTCTGTCACGGATGCTCCGGCGTAGTGCGGTGAAAGCCATTGCAGAGTCGTAGGCACCGTTCAAAATAAGGTTTATTGCGAAGTTAGAACACAAAACAAACCGAGTACGGCGAAAACACACTAAACTGTGAACTTAAATCAAAGATGCGCACATAGCGACTTACACACAACCGTTTAAGAACGACAGCTATATACATACACACACACACTCACCTCTAAAACACAGTGACATGTAGTAATACACAATGCTAAGCAAGGAGTGACTTGCTAGCGACCCCTTTATATCCCGACATAAAGTGACAGATTACTAACAGCTGTGACCACGTGAAAGAGGAAGTAATCACAGCTAGTGAGAACAAAAACACGGAAGTGGATCACCGAAATGGAAGTGTAGCAACGCCACCACACCAATCGTGACATCGTGAGCGCCGCGTGGCGCGGCCATCGTGAGCGTCGTCGTGGCGGCGGCCATCGTGGGCGGCGTGGCGGCGGCCATCGTGAGCGTAGTCGTGGCGGCGGCCATCGTGGGCGGCGTGGCGGAGGCCATCGTGGGCGGCGTGGCGGAGGCCATCGTGGGCGGCGTGGCGGAGGCCATCGTGGGCGGCGTGGCGGAGGCCATCGTGGGCGGCGTGGCGGAGGCCATCGTGGGCGGCGTGGCGGAGGCCATCGTGGGCGGCGTGGCGGAGGCCATCGTGGGCGGCGTGGCGGAGGCCATCGTTGGCGACGTGGCGGAGGCCATCGTGGGCGACGTGGCGGAGGCCATCGTGGGCGGCGTGGCGGAGGCCATCGTGGGCGCTGGCGTGGCGGCAGCAGCCATCTTGGGCGCGGGCGTGAAGACGGCAGCCATCTTGGCGCTGGCGGGACGACGGCAGCCATCTTGGGCGCTGGCGGACGGGGCAGGAGCCATCGTGGACGCTGGCGTGACGGCGGCAGCCATCTTGGCGCTGGCGTGACGACGGCAGCCATCTTGCGCTGGCGTGACGACGACGGCAGCCATCTTGAGCGCTGGCGTGACGGCAACAGCCATCTTGGGCGCGGGCGTGACGGCGGGAGCCATCGTGGACGTGGGCGTGACGACGGCAGCCATCTTGACGCTGGCGGGACGACGGCAGCCATCTTGGGCGCTGGCGGGACGGCAGGAGCCATCGTGACGCTGGCGTGACGGCAACAGCCTTCTTTGGCGCTGGCGTGACGGGGCGGCAGCCATCTCGGCACAGGTGTAGCTGAGGCCATCTCGGCACAGGCGTAGCTGAAGCCATCTCGGCACAGGCGTAGCTGAGGCCATCTCGGCACAGGCGTAGCTGAGGCCATCTCAGGCGCAGGCGTAGCTGAGGCTATCTCGGGCGCAGGCGTAGCTGAGGCCATCTCGGGCACAGGCGTAGCTGAGGCCATCTCGGGCGCAGGCGTAGCTGAGGCTATCTCGGGCGCAGGCGTAGCTGAGGCTATCTCGGGCGCAGGCGTAGCTGAGGCCATCTCAGGCGCAGGCGTAGCTGAGGCCATCTCAGGCGCAGGCGTAGCTGAGGCCATCTCAGGCGCAGGCGTGGCGGAGGCGATCTCTGGCGTCAGATCTTGAAAGTCCAGCCATGCCTTCCACCACGCCCTAATGACAGCCGGGGGCTGCTTATGTAACCCCTCCGGGATTTCTCTGTCCCGGAGGTAGGTGGTCGGAAAGGGTTTTCCCACGGCGGGGGTAGTGGCTGTAGCTCCAGGGCTCTTGCTGGCCCTGGCTGCAGCCCCGAACAGTGGGCGGTGTCTTCTGCCCGCCCCAGCCGACGTCCGATGTTGCGGGGACTAGTCGACTGAGGACGGGATCCCATAGCAGGGCGTCTTCCAGGAGTCCTCCTCCACTCGCTCGTAGACTGCCTCCTCATCATCCGAGGAGAGGGAGTCGGACCCCCAATCACCCTGCCAGGTGTAGCGCTGCTCCTGCTGCTCCGTGGGTTGACGGTGAGCTTCATACCTCGGAGCGCTATAGCTTGCCCTCCGAGGAATCCACTCACCGTCCGGCTCTGCGGGCTTCTTGGGTGGCTTAGCATTCTGTCACGGATGCCCGGCGTAGTGCGGTGAAAGCCATTGCAGAGTCGTAGGCACCGTTCAAAATAAGGTTTATTGCGGTTAGAACACAAAACAAACCGAGTACGGCGAAAACACACTAAACTGTGAACTTAAATCAAAGATGCGCACATAGCGACTTACACACAAACGTTTAAGAACGACAGCTATATACATACACACACTCACCTCTAAAACACAGTGACATGTAGTAACACACAATGCTAAGCAAGGAGTGACTTGCTAGCGACCCCTTTATATCCGACATAAAGTGACAGATTACTAACAGCTGTGACCGTGAAAGAGGAAGTAATCACAGCTAGTGAGAACAAAAACACGGAAGTGGATCACCGAAATGGAAGTGTAGCAACGCCACCACACCAATCGTGACAGTATCCCCACTAAAAGGCTAGCTCCCCAGATAGCCGAACGAACTAACAAAAACCCTAAGGGAGCAACAAGACAGAACCCACAGTTAAACCCAATGGGTTAGTCCATCAGGACGGGTCCAGTCCTGAATAGGCCACGGTAGCCGACCGCCATCTCGGCGGCTGAGAGGCCGCCAGTTTGAGCGGCTCAGGGGTGCGTCGTGGCGGCGGCCATCGTGGGCGGCGTGGCGGAGGCCATCGTTGGCGACGTGGCGGAGGCCATCGTTGGCGACGTGGCGGAGGCCATCGTGGGCGGCGTGGCGGAGGCCATCGTGGGCGGCGTGGCGGAGGCCATCGTTGGCGACGTGGCGGAGGCCATCGTGGGCGGCGTGGCGCGGCCATCGTGGCGTAGTCGTGGCGGCGGCCATCGTGGCGTAGTCGTGGCGGCGGCCATCGTGAGCGTAGTCGTGGCGGCGGCCATCGTGGCGTAGTCGTGGCGGCGGCCATCGTGGCGTCGTCGTGGCGGCCATCGTGGCGTAGTCGTGGCGGCCATCGTGGCGTAGTCGTGGCGGCGGCCATCGTGGCGTAGTCGTGGCGCGGCCATCGTGGCGTAGTCGTGGCGGCCATCGTGGCGTGGTCGTGGCGGCGGCCATCGTGGCGTAGTCGTGGCGCGGCCATCGTGGCGTCGTCGTGGCGGCGGCCATCGTGAGCGTCGTCGTGGCGGCGGCCATCGTGGCGTCGTCGTGGCGGCGGCCATCGTGGCGTCGTCGTGGCGGCGGCCATCGTGAGGCGTAGTCGTGGCGGCGGCCATCGTGAGGCGTAGTCGTGGCGGCGGCCATCGTGGCGTAGTCGTGGCGGCGGCCATCGTGAGCGTCGTCGTGGCGGCGGCCATCGTGAGGCGTAGTCGTGGCGGCGGCCATCGTGGGCGGCGTGGCGGAGGCCATCGTGGGCGGCGTGGCGGAGGCCATCGTGGGCGGCGTGGCGGAGGCCATCGTTGGCGACGTGGCGGAGGCCATCGTTGGCGACGTGGCGGAGGCCATCGTGGGCGCTGGCGTGGCACGACAGCGGCAGCCATCTTGAGCGCTGAAAGTAGCGGCAGCAGCCATCTTGGGCGCGGGCGTGAAGACGGCAGCCATCTTGGGCGCTGGCGGGACGACGGCAGCCATCTTGGCGCTGGCGGGACGGCAGGAGCCATCGTGGACGCTGGCGTGACGGCGGCAGCCATCTTGGCGCTGGCGTGACGGCGGCAGCCATCTTGGCGCTGGCGTGACGACGACGGCAGCCATCTTGGCGCTGGCGTGACGGCAGCAGCCATCTTGGCGCTGGCGTGGCGGCAGCCATCTTGGACGCTGGCGGGACGACGGCAGCCATCTTGGACGCTGGCGGGACGACGGCAGCCATCTTGGGCGCTGGCGGGACGGCAGGAGCCATCGTGGACGCTGGCGTGACGGCAACAGCCTTCTTTGGCGCTGGCGTGACGGCGGCAGCCATCTCGGGCACAGGTGTAGCTGAGGCCATCTCGGGCACAGGCGTAGCTGAAGCCATCTCGGGCACAGGCGTAGCTGAGGCCATCTCGGGCACAGGCGTAGCTGAGGCCATCTCAGGCGCAGGCGTAGCTGAGGCCATCTCGGGCGCAGGCGTAGCTGAGGCCATCTCGGGCACAGGCGTAGCTGAGGCCATCTCGGCGCAGGCGTAGCTGAGGCCATCTCGGGCACAGGCGTAGCTGAGGCCATCTCAGGCGCAGGCGTAGCTGAGGCCATCTCAGGCGCAGGCGTAGCTGAGGCCATCTCAGGCGCAGGCGTAGCTGAGGCCATCTCAGGCGCAGGCGTGGCGGAGGCGATCTCTGGCGTCAGATCTTGAAAGTCCAGCCATGCCTTCCACCACGCCCTAATGACGGCGGGGGCACCCAGCATGTAACCTCAGGATTTCTCTGTCCGGAGGTAGGTGGTCGGAAAGGGTTTTCCCACGGCGGGGGTAGTGGCTGTAGCTCAGGGCTCTTCTTGTCACGGATGCTCCGGCGTAGTGCGGTGAAAGCCATTGCAGAGTCGTAGGCACCGTTCAAAATAAGGTTTATTGCGAAGTTAGAACACAAAACAAACCGAGTACGGCGAAAACACACTAAACTGTGAACTTAAATCAAAGATGCGCACATAGCGACTTACACACAAACGTTTAAGAACGACAGCTATATACATACACACACTCACCTCTAAAACACAGTGACATGTAGTAACACACAATGCTAAGCAAGGAGTGACTTGCTAGCGACCCCTTTATATCCCGACATAAAGTGACAGATTACTAACAGCTGTGACCACGTGAAAGAGGAAGTAATCACAGCTAGTGAGAACAAAAACACGGAAGTGGATCACCGAAATGGAAGTGTAGCAACGCCACCACACCAATCGTGACAGTATCCCCCACTAAAAGGCTAGCTCCCCAGATAGCCGAACGAACTAACAAAAACCCTAAGGGAGCAACAAGACAGAACCCACAGTTAAACCCAATGGGTTAGTCCATCAGGACGGGTCCAGTCCTGAATAGGCCACGGTAGCCGACCGCCATCTCGAGCGGCTGAGAGGCCGCCAGTTTGAGCGGCTCAGGGTGCGTCGTGGCGGCGGCCATCGTGGGCGACGTGGCGGAGGCCATCGTTGGCGACGTGGCTGAGGCCATCGTTGGCGACGTGGCGGAGGCCATCGTGGGCGACGTGGCGGAGGCCATCGTGGGCGACGTGGCGGAGGCCATCGTTGGCGACGTGGCGGCGGCCATCGTGGGCGACGTGGCGGCGGCCATCGTGAGCGTAGTCGTGGCGGCGGCCATCGTGAGCGTAGTCGTGGCGGCGGCCATCGTGAGCGTAGTCGTGGCGGCGGCCATCGTGAGCGTAGTCGTGGCGGCGGCCATCGTGAGCGTCGTCGTGGCGGCGGCCATCGTGAGCGTAGTCGTGGCGGCGGCCATCGTGAGCGTAGTCGTGGCGGCGGCCATCGTGAGCGTAGTCGTGGCGGCGGCCATCGTGAGCGTAGTCGTGGCGGCGGCCATCGTGAGCGTAGTCGTGGCGGCGGCCATCGTGAGCGTAGTCGTGGCGGCGGCCATCGTGAGCGTCGTCGTGGCGGCGGCCATCGTGAGCGTCGTCGTGGCGCGGCCTTCGTGGGCGGCGATGCAGCAGCCATTGTGGACGGCGATGCGGCAGCCATTGTGGGCGGCGATGCGGCAGCCATTGTGGGCGGCGATGCGGCAGCCATTGTGGGCGGCGATGCGGCAGCCACTGTGGGCGGCGATGCGGCAGCCACTGTGGGCGGCGATGCGGCAGCCATCTTGGGCGCGGGCGTGACGGCGGGGGCCATCGTGGACGCTGGCGTGACGGCGGGGCCATCGTGGACGCTGGCGTGACGGCGGCAGCCATCTTGGGCGCTGGCGTGACGACGGCAGCCATCTTGGGCGCTGGCGTGACGACGACGGCAGCCATCTTGAGCGCTGGCGTGACGGCAACAGCCATCTTGGGCGCGGGCGTGAAGACGGCAGCCATCTTGGGCGCTGGCGGGACGACGGCAGCCATCTTGGGCGCTGGCGGGACGGCAGGAGCCATCGTGGACGCTGGCGTGACGGCGGCAGCCATCTTGGGCGCTGGCGTGACGACGGCAGCCATCTTGGGCGCTGGCGTGACGACGACGGCAGCCATCTTGAGCGCTGGCGTGACGGCAACAGCCATCTTGGGCGCGGGCGTGACGGCGGGAGCCATCGTGGACGTGGGCGTGACGACGGCAGCCATCTTGGACGCTGGCGGGACGACGGCAGCCATCTTGGGCGCTGGCGGGACGGCAGGAGCCATCGTGGACGCTGGCGTGACGGCAACAGCCTTCTTTGGCGCTGGCGTGACGGCGGCAGCCATCTCGGGCACAGGTGTAGCTGAGGCCATCTCGGGCACAGGCGTAGCTGAAGCCATCTCGGGCACAGGCGTAGCTGAGGCCATCTCGGGCACAGGCGTAGCTGAGGCCATCTCAGGCGCAGGCGTAGCTGAGGCCATCTCGGGCGCAGGCGTAGCTGAGGCCATCTCGGGCACAGGCGTAGCTGAGGCCATCTCGGGCGCAGGCGTAGCTGAGGCCATCTCGGGCGCAGGCGTAGCTGAGGCCATCTCAGGCGCAGGCGTAGCTGAGGCCATCTCAGGCGCAGGCGTAGCTGAGGCCATCTCAGGCGCAGGCGTAGCTGAGGCCATCTCAGGCGCAGGCGTGGCGGAGGCGATCTCTGGCGTCAGATCTTGAAAGTCCAGCCATGCCTTCCACCACGCCCTAATGACAGCCGGGGGCTGCTTATGTAACCCCTCCGGGGATTTCTCTGTCCCGGAGGTAGGTGGTCGGAAAGGGTTTTCCCACGGCGGGGGTAGTGGCTGTAGCTCCAGGGCTCTTGCTGGCCCTGGCTGCAGCCCCGGAACAGTGGGCGGTGTCTTCTGCCCGCCCCAGCCGACGTCCGATGTTGCGGGGACTAGTCGACTGAGGACGGGATCCCATAGCAGGGCGTCTTCCAGGGAGTCCTCCTCCACTCGCTCGTAGACTGCCTCCTCATCATCCGAGGAGAGGGAGTCGGACCCCCAATCACCCTGCCAGGTGTAGCGCTGCTCCTGCTGCTCCGTGGGTTGACGGTGAGCTTCATACCTCGGAGCGCTATAGCTTGCCCCTCCGAGGAATCCACTCACCGTCCGGCTCTGCGGGCTTCTTGGGTGGCTTAGCATTCTGTCACGGATGCTCCGGCGTAGTGCGGTGAAAGCCATTGCAGAGTCGTAGGCACCGTTCAAAATAAGGTTTATTGCGAAGTTAGAACACAAAACAAACCGAGTACGGCGAAAACACACTAAACTGTGAACTTAAATCAAAGATGCGCACATAGCGACTTACACACAAACGTTTAAGAACGACAGCTATATACATACACACACACACTCACCTCTAAAACACAGTGACATGTAGTAACACACAATGCTAAGCAAGGAGTGACTTGCTAGCGACCCCTTTATATCCCGACATAAAGTGACAGATTACTAACAGCTGTGACCACGTGAAAGAGGAAGTAATCACAGCTAGTGAGAACAAAAACACGGAAGTGGATCACCGAAATGGAAGTGTAGCAACGCCACCACACCAATCGTGACACATCTTTACCTGTTCCACCTAGGTGCAGGAAATCCCTTTGACTTTAAAGTCATACTAAACTTTGCTTAGAGGCCAAGATGACAAATATACTGAGGTGTTTTGGGGATGTTTTGTTTTAACACTTGGTTTTAACGCTTGGTCAAACTTTGGTTTTAACACTTGGTTTTAACACTTGGTCAAACCTTGGTTTTAACACTTGGTTAGTTGGTTTTAACACTTGTTTTTAACACTTGGTCAAACCTTGGTTTTAACACATGGTTAGTTGTTTTTAACAATTGTTTTTAACACTTGGTTTGGTTTTAACACTTGTTTTTAACACTTGTTTTTACCACTTGGTTTTAACACTTGTTTTTAACACTTGGTTTTGACACTTGGTCAAACCTTGGTTTTAACACTTGGTTAGTTGGTTTTAACACTTGGTTACTTGGTTTTAACACTTGTTATGGGACTACATTTATTTTGTAACAAGAATACATTGTTTTTATCACACAGTTTAACCATGCGAACAAAATAGCTTTATCTCAAAAGCAAATAGCCCCTCTTTTTAACCCATGTCTTCTTTTCTTTGTACTTCATTGTGTTAACAGAACATGTTCTCATGATTACGCAACATTTGTCTTGTAGTAATGTTCAAAGAATGTTCTCCAACTGGTTTGACATTCTGTATATTCTAAAAAAGATCAGAGAATGTAAAAAGAAACATCTGGTCCATCACGTGTTTTTGGTTTTGTAACGGTTCTATTTAAAGTTGTTGTGTAAAATAAAAACAAATCTTTTCTCTGTATTTTAGTAAGCATGTGTTTTTTCATGATCCCACACGGTTCTTCCTAAGTGCTGTCTTCAAATGTTCTTCTGTGTTTTTTAGGTATTACCGCTCGTTTCATAGTTCAATTCCAAATCATGTTTTAGAAACGTTAATAAAAACTTCTATTAAAAAACGACTTTGTTCAGAGAACGTTATAAGAACATTATTTGTAGACGTAAATCCGGTTCTAATCATAAACAAAACGGACATTTCTATGTATTAAGTGTGTTCAGGTGTGTTTGCTGTATCCAGATATTGGCCACATCTGAACTTAATAAGGACTTGTTTCCTTTGAAATGGGGCCTGTTTGAATAGGCCAACTTCAACAACATATGTGCGTGATTATTAATATGTTTTGCATGGCAGCTCCATCCTGGTTGACTGTTTCCATGGATTGATAACAGATCATAAGTTAAAATCTTTATTTTAGCCAATTCCATGTTACAATAAAGACTTGCCTGCCTGCATTTGCTTTATTATCAAATGTGTCTCATCCGGCACTTCAAAACCCCCAAAAATACACTTCATATATTTTCAGATTTACTAATGTAATAAAAAATGCTTAATACAAAGTTCAGATAATGCGAGTTGTCTTGACAACATTACAGTCAGCGTGACACGTCAGCACAGATACGTCAGAGCACATAAGAGCTGTGAGTGAAAATTAATTAATGTCACTCGCCGAAAATAAACTCTCCTTTCTTTTTGACATGCCTTTCGGATACGATTCCGATATCCCATTTTTTTCAGACAAAAAAATCAGCAAAATCGTATTCGCGTGGTCAAATTGCACTAATATGTTTTTCTGCAAGGTGTTGGGTTCACCAGCAAGTTCATTCAAAGGTGCCGCCCGGAATACCACCCAGTCTGCTGTGTAGACCTTGTGCTGTTCATCCGGACCAGCAGGCTGGCTGCTTTGGTGGTCCACGGTGTAAGCTGTGTTTTCTCTTCTTCTCCACCCCTATTACTTTTTTATAGCAAACAGAAAAGTGTTCCTAATTCTCTTGCTGCTGGAGGGGGTAATTTGTGGCTTTTGGCTGGTAGCATATTGCGAGGCTTTTAATTTGAAAAAGATGCCGTATCTCGGGAAGTCTTCTTCCTTTGGCGGATTGCGTTCTGGCTTGGATCTGGAATAGCACAAAACAGTGGGTTTGGTTATCTTGGGTTAGTTGGGATGTGTTTAAGGTGGGACAGAAGAAATCAATGTAAAGAGTTGCACAAATTATATATATTACATTAAATACAGTACAGTATTTATAGTACAAACAATATATATACTGTACAGTGTACATAGTACAGAATGTACAGTAGGCTATAGTACGACATGCATAGTAAAGTACAACATGTATAGTACAGTATATATAGAATAGAGCTGAACGGTTCTGTTAGGGTCATACTTTGCGTTGTCCTAAAGCCTGTTAAAATGGTACATAACCCTCCAGTCCTCCATATCTCCCTATATCGCTTTCTTCCTCTTGTCTTCCCTTCTTTGTGTGCAGTTTTGCGTGCAGTGCTCGTAAAAACAGAGCCGACAGGTGCGGAATACCCAAAGGAATGAGGGTGAGAGAGACAGGAAGAGAGAGAGAGATAACATGAACTCTCGCCCGACTCTGCTGTCCCACAGCTAATAAAGAATTGCACTGCCTCGGCCGAAACATCCACACAGAAGGAAACTTATTTTGAGAAACAAGGCATGCAGAGCCTTCTATGTTTCTAAAAACAACCTCAATCAGGATGAGTAAATAATCCAATCTGTTAATGAATCGATTGCCTTCTGGTTGCTGGGTTTGGGATGCACCCATGAACTCCAAAAAAAAAACAATCCAATACAAAACCCTAAATAAAAAAAATGCCGAGCCGATTTAGGGCTATGCCCATTAATGATCAACATTTATATAAAAGACACCTACCTAAATGTGACAATAGTCCACATATTCCACGACAAAGCTTTTAATGGACATAGAGGTTAATTTGAACGAGCTCAGTTTGCAAGAAAAACAGACCCCACAGAACCACAGGTCAGTAATACAGTTTGACTCAAACCAAACGCGAGAAAACTAAAAGACAAGTGTTTGCCATTAGAAAGAATCAACAAAAGTCACCCAGTTGAAAACGAATCTTGACTCTACAGAATCAGCGTGAATTGCCTCCCAATCCTTATGAGCTGCTATCAGAAGGAGGACAGGTGCTACATTTGTGTCTTTGAGGCAGATGTCCTGATATTTTAACAGACAATCTTTGTGTCATGTAACGTATTCGCTTAAAATCAGCTTCTCTCTGAGCAACGCTTTCCTCTTCCTCGAAAGCCAACATGTTTCAACACCTGAACCACATTACCAAATATGGGAAGGAAGAGATGCGTGAGCCATCCAGACCATAAGGGGTGTGTGTGTGTTTGTGTGTGTGTGTGGGGGGGTCATTGAGGGGGAAATCATTTTGTCGTGTGAACTCACGTTATTTTAAATTGTAATATTATACACTTGCATTTGACGTTCGTATCCGACCCACAGACGTTTCAAAAGTCATGGCAGTGTTGTGGTGGTGACAGCAGGCCTACAGACGGTCATCATGAAATGACCACGCTGGCAGTTCGATCAATGCGTCGTCATTTCAACAGTTACGAATGCAGTCGTTACAATCTCGAACACCCACAGAGGCCTCGACAGTAACAGTCTATCTCAAGTGCCTCGGAGTATAAATCGCATAACACCTGGTTCTCATGACAACAGCCGATCAAGCTGTCAGTCACAGTCACGACCAGAACTCTTTGCCCTCCCTCGCTCGCTCGCACGCACAGACACCCACACAGTCACGTACCCGCACGCGCAGAGGGCACACACAGTGACAAGATTTCGCAACCCGGAAATGAAACTGCTTTCAGCACATAGCAATTTCACTCATGTTCATCACCGGCGCCACTCAACTAAATGCAAAAAAAAGGAAAAAGGACAGACGGTTATATTTAAGTTATATTTGCATGATTGGATATCTGTACCGCATGCTCTTGTGTCTTTCATCTCGCATTATGTTTGGTGTATTTTCTGAACAGAACACATCTTTACATCTGCACATCTGCCCAGCGCCAACCCCCTCCTATTGTGTGTGAAGCGTCTCCCACTTAACTGACACAGATCTTCTTAGCGAGGTGCAGTCTGGCTCAGAGGCCTGTGCTGAGCCACTACAGATGACTCGGATTGGATTATGTGTGAAGTCGTTTCTGACCAATTTATATCACTGAATCTCGGTTTGTTCAGACCTGTGTGATCGTGACTTTCTCCACGGTCTATATAGGCTACTTGTACTTTCATTTCATACTCTGATCAGCGGAGGTGTTTTCCCATCCCTCAGTTACAGTGAAGGAAGAAATGATTTGACCCCCTGCTGATTTTGTACGTTTGCCCACTGACAAAGACATGATCAGTCAATCATTTCAATGGTAGGTTTATATGAACAGTGAGAGACATACCAATAACAAAAATCCAGAATAATGCATTTCAAATGAATTATAAATTGAATTGCATTTTATTAAGTGAAATAAGTATTTGACCCCTTTGCAAAACACGACTAGGTACTTAATGGCAAAACCTTTGTTGGCAATCACAGAGGTCAGACGTTTTCTGTAGTTGGCCACCATGTTTGCACACATCTCAGGCGGGATTTTGTCCCACTCCTCTTTGCAGATCCTCTTCCAAGTCATTAAAGTTTCAAGGCTGACGTATGGCAACTCTAACCTTCAGCTCCCTCCACAGATTTTCTATGGGATTACCTGTATGGGATCAAATACTTTCAATGAGAGAAATGCGAATCAATTCTTTGAAATGCGTTATTCTGGATCAAATACTTTCTCCTGTCACTGTATCACTCCAAAAGGGCATATAGGAATATATTGTTTTACAGCCCTTTTACATCTAACACAGCCAGAGCAAAAACAACAGCCATTACGAAGCCAAGGGGAATATAACGAATAACACTGTTAAACTAAAAACAGGTCAACAGGTATATCCTTGTATAGTTCCAGATAAACACAAACCTTCCTGTGAGTGTGTGTGTGTGTGTGTGTGTGTGTGTGAGTGTGTGTGTGTGTGTGTGTGTGTGTGTGTGTGTGTGTGTGTGTGTGTGTGTGTGTGTGTGTGAGTGTGTGTGTGTGTGTGTGTAATCCACCATGCTTTCATTTCTCTGTGTTCAGGCTAAACTACATTTCTCGTTATACAATGAGGTTATCTGTCCTTTCAGCCAACTATGAAAAACGTGTGGGAGAAGTAAAACAATAAAATGTTTTTGATATAAAAGTGCATGCCATGGTCTTCTATGGGCTTTGGCCTAGCACACGCGCGCACACACACACACACACACACACACACACACACACACACACACACACACGCACACACGCACACACACACACACACACACACACACACACACACACACACACACGCACACACGCACACACACACACACACACACACACACACACACACACACACACACACACACACACACACACACGCACGCACGCACGCACGCACGCACGCACGCACACACACACACACGAACACACACGTGCACACAAGCACACACACGCACGTGCACACAAGCACACCCACACACACCCACACACACCCACACACTCTCATGCACACACATTCTAAGATATCGATGGTGGGATAGTCTGAGCTGTTTTTTTATCAGTTAGAAGTGCAATTCTAATCCGATACCGTGTTACTGGACACATCTTGTCCCCATTAGGGTGTTTTTCATTCATTTGGCAGCAGCTTTCATCCAGGGTCTTACCAGACTCAGTCCCAGAAGTCTCAATCAGCTGACTGCGTGCCTGGTTCACCCACTGTACAGTTATGTTAACTGCCAGACAGATAGCCACACAAACGTGTCTGTATGATCACTGGACGGGAGTGTGTGACTTCCTCCTTTATTAGGGTGGTGTTGTTATTGTAATGACAGGACCGTAGAAAGCAGGGGTTATATAAACGGAGACAGGGAGGAAGGACACAGTGTGTCTGTGTGTGCACGTGTGTGTGTCTCTGACACTGCCTGTCTCTGTCTTTATTTGGAGATATCGCCCGTATTGCCTATTAAATGGTGGGTACATTGAGACGTTGATACACCCTCAGGTTCTGACGGTTCTGTTCTTTCAGGTCATTAAAAAAATCCAATGAGACAGTCAATCCAAAATCAGTTGGATGTTTGCACTGTTCCTTTCTGTTCGTTGAGCATCTGGATGGCATATGTCTGTCTCAAGCACAGCATATCTGCTCCCCCCCCCTCCCCCCCAATTTAACACTTTGCATGTTAGTTGTTTAGCAGAGGCCTTAATCCAAGACGACATGCAGAGTGAGCGCACACATTGTCAAACTTTGTTTTGTTATGCGTCTCCTTCCTGCCTATTCTCCATGATCTCTAGTTCCTCTTGTCTTTCTCCCTGATCTCTACTTCCTCTTGTCTTTCTCCATGATCTCTACTTCCTCTTGTCTTTCTCCATGATCTCTAGTTCCTCTCGTCTTTCTCCCTGATCTCTAGTTCCTCATGTCTTTTTCCTTGATCTCTAGTTCCTCTTGTCTTTCTCCATGATCTCTAGTTCCTCTCGTCTTTCTCCATGATCTCTAGTTCCTCTTGTCTTTCTCCCTGATCTCTACTTCCTCTTGTCTTTCTCCATGATCTCTACTTCCACTTGTCTTTCTCCATGATCTCTAGTTCCTCTCGTCTTTCTCCCTGATCTCTAGTTCCTCATGTCTTTTTCCTTGATCTCTAGTTCCTCTTGTCTTTCTCCATGATCTCTAGTTCCTCTCGTCTTTCTCCATGATCTCTAGTTCCTCTTGTCTTTCTCCCTGATCTCTACTTCCTCTTGTCTTTCTCCATGATCTCTACTTCCTCTTGTCTTTCTCCATGATCTCTACTTCCTCTCGTCTTTCTCCATGATCTATAGTTCCTCATGTCTTTTTCCTTGATCTCTAGTTCCTCATGTCTTTTTCTATGATCTCTAGTTCCTCTCGTCTTTCTCCATGATCTCTACTTCCTCTTGTCTTTCTCCATGATCTCTACTTCCTCTTGTCTTTCTCCATGATCTCTACTTCCTCTCGTCTTTCTCCATGATCTCTAGTTCCTCATGTCTTTTTCCTTGATCTCTAGTTCCTCTTGTCTTTCTCCATGATCTCTAGTTCCTCATGTCTTTCTCTATGATCTCTAGTTCCTCTCGTCTTTCTCCATGATCTCTAGTTCCTCTTGTCTTTCTCCATGATCTCTACTTCCTCTTGTCTTTCTCCATGATCTCTACTTCCTCTTGTCTTTCTCCATGATCTCTAGTTCCTCATGTCTTTTTCCTTGATCTCTAGGTCCTCTCGTCTTTCTCCCTGATCTCTAGTTCCTCTTGTCTTTCTCCCTGATCTCTACTTCCTCTTGTCTTTCTCCATGATCTCTAGTTCCTCTCGTCTTTCTCCATGATCTCTAGTTCCTCTCGTCTTTCTCCATGATCTCTAGTTCCTCTTGTCTTTCTCCCTGATCTCTACTTCCTCTTGTCTTTCTCCATGATCTCTACTTCCTCTTGTCTTTCTCCATGATCTCTAGTTCCTCTCGTCTTTCTCCCTGATCTCTAGTTCCTCATGTCTTTTTCCTTGATCTCTAGTTCCTCTTGTCTTTCCCCATGATCTCTAGTTCCTCTCGTCTTTCTCCATGATCTCTAGTTCCTCTCGTCTTTCTCCCTGATCTCTAGTTCCTCATGTCTTTTTCCTTGATCTCTAGTTCCTCTTGTCTTTCTCCATGATCTCTAGTTCCTCTCGTCTTTCTCCATGATCTCTAGTTCCTCTTGTCTTTCTCCCTGATCTCTACTTCCTCTTGTCTTTCTCCATGATCTCTACTTCCACTTGTCTTTCTCCATGATCTCTAGTTCCTCTCGTCTTTCTCCATGATCTCTAGTTCCTCATGTCTTTTTCCTTGATCTCTAGTTCCTCTTGTCTTTCTCCATGATCTCTAGTTCCTCTCGTCTTTCTCCATGATCTCTAGTTCCTCTTGTCTTTCTCCCTGATCTCTACTTCCTCTTGTCTTTCTCCATGATCTCTACTTCCTCTTGTCTTTCTCCAGGATCTCTACTTCCTCTCGTCTTTCTCCATGATCTATAGTTCCTCATGTCTTTTTCCTTGATCTCTAGTTCCTCATGTCTTTTTCTATGATCTCTAGTTCCTCTCGTCTTTCTCCATGATCTCTACTTCCTCTTGTCTTTCTCCATGATCTCTACTTCCTCTTGTCTTTCTCCATGATCTCTACTTCCTCTCGTCTTTCTCCATGATCTCTAGTTCCTCATGTCTTTTTCCTTGATCTCTAGTTCCTCTTGTCTTTCTCCATGATCTCTAGTTCCTCATGTCTTTTTCTATGATCTCTAGTTCCTCTCGTCTTTCTCCATGATCTCTAGTTCCTCTTGTCTTTCTCCATGATCTCTACTTCCTCTTGTCTTTCTCCATGATCTCTACTTCCTCTTGTCTTTCTCCATGATCTCTAGTTCCTCATGTCTTTTTCCTTGATCTCTAGGTCCTCTCGTCTTTCTCCATGATCTCTAGTTCCTCTTGTCTTTCTCCCTGATCTCTACTTCCTCTTGTCTTTCTCCATGATCTCTAGTTCCTCTCGTCTTTCTCCATGATCTCTAGTTCCTCTCGTCTTTCTCCATGATCTCTAGTTCCTCTTGTCTTTCTCCCTGATCTCTACTTCCTCTTGTCTTTCTCCATGATCTCTACTTCCTCTTGTCTTTCTCCATGATCTCTAGTTCCTCTCGTCTTTCTCCCTGATCTCTAGTTCCTCATGTCTTTTTCCTTGATCTCTAGTTCCTCTTGTCTTTCTCCATGATCTCTAGTTCCTCTCGTCTTTCTCCATGATCTCTAGTTCCTCTTGTCTTTCTCCCTGATCTCTACTTCCTCTTGTCTTTCTCCATGATCTCTACTTCCTCTTGTCTTTCTCCATGATCTCTACTTCCTCTCGTCTTTCTCCATGATCTCTAGTTCCTCATGTCTTTTTCCTTGATCTCTAGTTCCTCATGTCTTTTTCTATGATCTCTAGTTCCTCTCGTCTTTCTCCATGATCTCTACTTCCTCTTGTCTTTCTCCATGATCTCTACTTCCTCTTGTCTTTCTCCATGATCTCTACTTCCTCTCGTCTTTCTCCATGATCTCTAGTTCCTCATGTCTTTTTCCTTGATCTCTAGTTCCTCTTGTCTTTCTCCATGATCTCTAGTTCCTCATGTCTTTTTCTATGATCTCTAGTTCCTCTCGTCTTTCTCCATGATCTCTAGTTCCTCATGTCTTTCTCCATGATCTCTAGTTCCTCTCGTCTTTCTCCATGATCTCTAGTTCCTCTCGTCTTTCTCCATGATCTCTAGGTCCTCTCGTCTTTGTCCCTGATCTCTAGTTCCTCTTGTCTTTCTCCCTGATCTCTACTTCCTCTTGTCTTTCTCCATGATCTCTACTTCCTCATGTCTTTTTCTATGATCTCTAGTTCCTCTCGTCTTTCTCCATGATCTCTAGTTCCTCTTGTCTTTCTCCTTGATCTCTAGTTCCTCTCGTCTTTCTCCATGATCTCTAGTTCCTCTCGTCTTTCTCCATGATCTCTACTTCCTCATGTCTTTTTCTATGATCTCTAGTTCCTCTCGTCTTTCTCCCTGATCTCTACTTCCTCATGTCTTTTTCTATGATCTCTAGTTCCTCTTGTCTTTCTCCATGATCTCTACTTCCTCATGTCTTTTTCTATGATCTCTAGTTCCTCTCGTCTTTCTCCATGATCTCTAGTTCCTCTTGTCTTTCCTCCCTCTGTTCTACTTCTCCTCCTTGCTCACCTTCTCTTGCGAGCACTGGCCTGGTGATAATCCCCTTCTTTTCCACCTGGCCAAGACCACCCACTCTCTCACAGCACGGCTTTACTAAGGACCGCAGCCCGCCAGCAGAGATCCGAAGCGCTGGCTAAGGGAATCTTGCAGAAGCAGCACCACCTAGTGGACACTTGGAGAACCGCACCAGGTTTCACCAGCAGGCAGAACTCCTTCTCCACCTAGAGGCGGGAGTTTAAAAGTGAACAGTACACGCTGTATACCGTCTATCAGCCAATCAGCATTCAAAAATCAAACCAACCGATTCACTAGAACAGATGAAAGCGGGAAGGGATGAGTGAGAGGCAAAATAGACAACCAGGAGGGTGTGACTTTGGGTGAAAGTGGAACAGCGAAGCAGCTGCAGTATTTCCTATTATTCCGGGCGGCTGGGGACAAACATGGCCTCCAGTCGGAGCGGTCATTGCCCGTGTGGCTGGGGGAAACCGGAACGCCGCGTTCTGCCTGGAATTTGGCCGCTGCTGGCGCTGACGATGGGGAATATGAACAGAGAGGGGAAAAGGACGCTCTGTTGTTCTGATCTCCGTCATGGTCGCCGTGACCCCGGCCGGCGAATCACGTGTCGACGCGGAAATGTGGGAAAAAACGACAGAAACGATCGCCCTCACAAGCACGTATGCACACACGCACGCACAGAAGTACTCACGCGCCAGTTGTGTTACAAGCTCTATTAACACAACCCTAACCGCACTCAGTCATTATTGTCCGTGCTCTCATGGAATCAATGCCGTACCTTTAATTAATAAAAGAGGAAGTGGGGTGATCAATTTAAAAAGCCACTCGGGATGTAAGGACGAGGTTATAGCCGTGTGTGTGTGTGTGTGTATGTGTGTGTGTATGTGTGTGTGTATGTGTGTGTGTGTGTGTGTGTGTGTGTGTATGTGTCTGTGTGTGTGTGTGTGTGTGTCTGCAACACACCAGCCTTGATAGACAAAGGCGTTGTTCACCATTGTAACGCTTTATTAACTGCAGTGACTACATTTTTATAACCAGACGTCCTGTGTTGGTTTGTGGCTAATTTAAGCTTTACGTTAATTACTGCCGTGGCACCGGCTGTTATCAATGGAAACGACCACATATAAGGAGGTCGGAGGTCATTCTCCCTCTGCTTCACAACTGACCAGGCCAGTGTCCATGGCTGAGTTGCAAATATACTTGAACGAGTCGACGGCAACGCAAATCTGTCTCAGCCGTCGCCGCCCCACCTCTCCTTCCGCTATTCGCTGCCCTCCCCAGCCAATGGGAAAGGTGCAGTCCTCTGTGCCCTGAGATTCCACTGTACGTTGTGTGACTGAGCGATGAGCAGTGGGACAGTGCTGCTCACACACCTGTGGTCGCGGAACATCCTGTTGGCATCTTAAGGTCTCAGCAACACCACTGCAGACGCCTACAACACACACCCACACGCACACATGCACAGTGATGGACGCACACACACACACACACACACACACGCACACACACACAGTGACAGACACACACTTACATACCCTCTCCCCATCTGTATAACCAGGAAGTGTGCACAGGAAACAGCTGTCCCCTGCGTCCGCTCGACCCCCTCGCAGGTGCATCCTGGGAAGTGAGCGAGGTGTGACCACCGTCATCGCCTGACGTTTGGTTGGCCCGTCTGGGGCCCCAGTTACAAGTGAACCAAGTCGGTGTCGATGTACAATTACGACCCGAGTGTACAATTACACAAAAAGGACAGCAAGCTTATGGATTGGCACATTGTCCCGGAAACCTCTAGCGCTGCACTGATGTAGCTGACTAAAGAGCAAAGCATGCTGGGATATCGTGCAGCTTGATTCCATCCAAAGCCACGGACAGGTTAGGTTTCTACGTCTGCTGTTGTCTGTTGGACTGGACCCGGTTTGAAACGGAATGACACAGACTCCAAGACAACCAGGAAAAATAAACATCACAAACACATCTGTCTTATTCAGGGGAAAAGGGCCACTGGCACACACAGACACACACACAGACACACCGACACACAGACACGCACGCACCCACACACACACACACGCACGCACGCACACACACACAGACACACACACACACAGACACACACAGACACACACACACAGACACGCATGCACACACACACAGACACACACACAGACACACACACACACACACACACACACACACTGGCGTTGCGTCATTTTGTCACTTTCTCCATTTAAAGCACCGCTTGTATTGCCTGAAACAATTAGGGGCGACTGATTCCTATCTGCAGACATACAATAGTGTTTACATGAGTGGGAGGAAGCATGGCCATAGAGAATAGCTCTAGGAGTGTGTCTGTGTGTGTGTGCGTGTGTTATAAAATATGAATTCATTTAATTTTAAGTTTCACATGTCTAATTTTAAGTGCCACAAGTGCCCCGTGGTAGGATACAGACACATACCTTACTGTTGTGAGCCAACTATGTTTGGTCAGACTAATCCAGAGTGAATCTGGATCTGTATCTGGTGATCCTGGTCCAGTGACTAATCCAGAGTGAATCTGGATCTGGTTATCCTGGTCCAGTTATAATCCATATTGCATCTGGATCTGGTTATCCTGGTCCAGTTATAATCCATAGTGAATCTGGATCTGGTGATCCTGGTCCAGTGATAATCCATAGTGAATCTGGATCTGGTGGTCCTGGTCCAGTTATAATCCATAGTGAATCTGGATCTGGTGATCCTGGTCCTGTGATAATCCATAGTGAATCTGGATCTGGTGATCCTGGTCCTGTGATAATCCATATTGCATCTGGATCTGGTTATCCTGGTCCAGTTATAATCCATAGTGAATCTGGATCTGGTGATCCTGGTCCAGTTATAATCCATAGTGAATCTGGATCTGGTGATCCTGGTCCAGTGATAATCCATAGTGAATCTGGATCTGGTGATCCTGGTTCTGTGATAATCCATAGTGAATCTGGATCTGGTGATCCTGGTCCAGTTATAATCCATAGTGAATCTGGATCTGGTGGTCCTGGTCCTGTGACTAATCCATAGTGAATCTGGATCTGGTGATCCTGGTCCAATGATAATCCAGAGTGAATCAAGCCCATGGTGATTAGCTTGGGGTACAATTCACATTTGAAATGACATTGATACACAATGGTGCCCTTAAAAAAAAACTTTGTAAATACAAATCAATCCAGTTTGATTTCTGACTCACGGGTGAATCGGTTTGTTACTGTGTTTCTCAGATTTTTCGTGCTGCACCTCTCTCGGTGTTCACACAGACCGGCCTGCCCCAAATAGGAATAACAATAATGTGTCTGGTTTATTTTCTCTTGTATCTGTACGTGCGGGAAAGGAGAAATAGTTGATTGTCAGTGAACTTTCAGGTCAGTCAGACAGCCTTTGAAGGGGGAGGCCCAATCTGACTGGAGATTTTTGCCGTTCCGGCAATGCAATCTTTTGATGTCAGTTGGCCAAACAGATATGCAGATAAGGCGACCAATGCATTGTATTTTTTTTCTTCATACATGACGTCTTAATTGCTGTATGCCTCACGTTATAACAGATGCTCGGTGCTTCACTATGTGGTCTCAGCTATACACAGCTACACACACACAGCTATACACAGCTACACACACACAGCTATACATACACAGCTATACACACATGGCTATATACACACAGCTACACACACACAGCTATACACAGCTATACACACACAGCTATACATACACAGCTATACATAGTATCAAATGTACGTTAATTGTCATTCATGTCTTCGATTTTTTAAAGCTAATTGCAACCAACTTCTGCAGAAGCTAAAGGCTGATCTATCGCCTGGGGACTCGTGGATCAAGATGCAAGATATATTTCGGTAGCAGGCCAAAAAAAGAGTCACTCCTCCCTGAGGAACTATTGCCAGACCGCAGGTTGCTTTACAGTTTTTCCCCGAACGAATGCGTCAATACCTAAACGTCTTGTAGCATACCTGAAACATAGTGTAACCATAGCTTAAACACATTATCAAACACAGGTGGACCCGCGAGGTCTTGCGGCCAGATCCAAACACAAGGAGGGACCATAATTCCCCCCCCCCCCCCCACCACACACACACACAAAACAAGTGTCTAGTCTACCAATAGCAACATATCCCGTAATTATTTATTTTTTTACTTTTGTTTTCTTGCTAAATTTGATGATTTGTGATTCTATTTATCCTTAAGAATGTTTGTTTTTTGTAAAAACTCTTCGATTACTGCATAGATTCTACATTTGAGTTTTACAGAAGACTGAGTTACTATGTTACATGCAAAACCTACCCAGATATATTTAGCCTTGCAATGACACGTTGCGGTTATAACTCTTCGAGCACTTTCAGCTGGAACTGCAGATGCAAATTAGCGTAGCATACGACTGTGCCAACCATGCTAATGCTAATGCTAATGCCCGTGGGTGAGACGGTCGGCTACGAATGTCACTTACATGGCAACGGAATATCTAGATAGGAGTGGAGAGTCCCCTTATCAGCAACCATCACTCCTGTGTTCCAATGGCACGCTGTGTTTGCTAATCCCAGTTTATCAATTAGTGTCCTAACCCGAAGTCAATCAATTAAATTTGCCACAGGTGGACTTCAATCAAGTTCTAACGACATCTCAGGGATGAACAAAAGGAAACAGGACCCAGCTAAGCTCATTATGGTGTGTGATGGCAACGTGTAAAAAATCTTACGTATAAAATATGTCATTTTTATTCAATTAATAATTTAAAATGAATAAAAATGTTTATTATGCGCTATTGTGTAAAGAACTAACACATTGTTTCCAATAAGGTGTATTGTGTGGAGTAACTGTGATAGATCCAGGTAAAATCATTTCCACGGTCGTCCAACTCACAAACCGCGTCTGTCCACTATGGTGAAATGACATTAATGTGTGTGTGTGCACGTGTGCACGTGTGTGTGTGCGTATCAAACGGGGACGGTGTGTGTGCATGAGTGTATGTATTGGTTGGGGAGGTGGGGTAGAGGGCTACATTTCCTTATCTTTGGGCCACAGGCGACTTTACGAGTCTTATCAGCAACCACCACATTGTACTAGAACATCCTCTTGTCCAGCGGGGAGGGAAAAACTCACCCTGCAATACGGCCCTCTCTCACTTCTCTCTCCCCATCTCTCTCTCTACGTCTCTCACTCTCTCTTTTTCTCTCTCCCTCTCTCACATCTCTCTCACACAAGTCAACTTGAGCACTTTAGTTCTCTCTTCCCGGCGTGGACCGTGTGGAGGGATGAAGGGAAAGAGAGAATGAGAGAGAGAGAAAGAGAGAGAGTAGAGAGAGGGAAGAGAGAGGTGGTAGAGAGAGAGAGCTGAGATAGAGGAGAGAGAGAGAAATAATGACATGGGGACAACATTGTCAGCGGAACCTTGCCATCTCGTGTGCCTTCCGTCTAACGAATCACCACAAAGGATTTAAAAAATGACATTTTGACATAATTACCCGTTGCACATTTCCGTCATGTTTTTGTCGTTCCGGGATCTTTGATATTCCATTTTTTTCCCATATCGGAATAACATCAACGCCGGAGTGAACACTGATTCAGAGCCACTCCGTCTGCCGCGTGACTCAGTCTAGCCAGGAGGGTCGGTCGACTGACAGGCCGTGACAGTGTTTCCTGACCAGGACTCGTGTTCGGGACTTCATGTGTTATGGACACCGAGACACAACTTCATATCTAATTGGGAGACAGAGAGCAGCGTAGAGGACGCTGGTGTGTGAGTGACAACAGGGCTCTGAGGATAAACAACCACACAGGCAGACGGCATGCTGGGTGATATGCAACATGGGTGAGGAGGCCTACCCAGGTCCATTTTAATATTATACAGGTCAGTATAATTATTACCTCGGTGACTTTAAATATTATTCAGACAGTATAATTATTACACAGGTGAATTTAAATATTATACATGTCAGTATAATTATTACACAGGTGAATTTAAATATTATACATGTCAGTATAATTATTACACAGGTGAATTTAAATATTATACATGTCAGTATAATTATTACACAGGTGAATTTAAATATTATACATGTCAGTATAATTATTACCCAGGTGAATTTAAATATTATACAGGTCAGTATAATTATTACCCAGGTGAATTTAAATATTATACATGTCAGTATAATTATTACCCCGGTGACTTTAAATATTATACATGTCAGTATAATTATTACACAGGTTAATTTAAATATTATACATGTCAGTATAATTATTACACAGGTGAATTTAAATATTATACAGGTCAGTATAATTATTACCCAGGTCAATCTAAATATTATACAGGTCAGTATAAATATTGTCCTGGTCAATATTACCCATGTCGAATTGAAATATTAGACAGGTCAATTTCCATATTATCCAGGTGAAATGATTTATTACGCAGGTCAATTTCAATATTATCCAGGTCAATTTCAATATTATCCAGGTCAATTTATACATAATCCAGGGGAATTTATATGTTACCCAGGTAAATGTAAACATGTTCCTAGTTTATTTAAATAATATAAAGCTCAGTTTAATTATGGTTCAAGTCAATGATTTTTTTTACAGGTCAATTTCTAAATTATCTACGTCAATGTAAATATTACCCAAGTCAAACTACTGTTGTAATTTCATTTATGATTATGTATTTGTTGGTTTTCTTCGAATTTATTACATTTTATGATTCCACAAAACTAGACATTTATGCCTGTTTTTTTATATAATTAATGACAGAAATACATAGTACGAATATTGAATTTAAATAAAATTTGTGTATTTTCGTTCTTATGGGAGAAAGAACAACTAAGATAATGTAATTTACATTAATAACAATAAATATACATGCAATTGTAACAACATTTATTACATGCAAAATTATTTAATATTGTTTGTTGTTGTATTTATATATTATATACTAAATTAATTGTCAATTGCTTAAAATGAAAAACTAATGTGGACACTGAAAACGTATTTAATATAAAAAATATTTTTTGTCTGACGCCAAACAATGTAGTGAATAATTAAAACAGAAAACAATCGAAGTAAAATTTGTATCTGATTTTTACAAATGATAAGATATACATCTAAACAATATCAAAACAAATACCTTAAATCACCCGTTAAAGGAAACATATAACATCATAACATCTCAGTGTAAAAAACTAAAATGTCACAACATTTTTGTTTTGTCTAACTTTGGCAACTTTGTCTCTTATTCACCCCCCCTCCGCAAAATATGTTTACACCTAGCATGTTTTTAGAAACCAATATGTATGTACATAAATATACACACATAGATATGGTTTCATACCATGTTCTCCTACCAAGAAAAGAGAAGAGAACTGACCAAGATGATAACTTTCTTTAAAATGGGAAAAAGGAGAAGGGCTTGTTGCCTTATGAACATAGGAATTAAAGTCTGAAGTGCAGAAGTTGATTATTTAAGACATCTGGGAAATGCCTTAAAAAGAACTCCCACAGTAAATAAAAAAGTATAAAATAAATTCTCTATTTAAGACATCAATCTTCATCCTTTATGAGTCCTGTATAACATAACATCGTGTGATTCTTGTATTCAGATATGTAAAATTTCATCATTAATATCTCCTAGTTATTTGCCAAATCGAAAAGTTTGATTAAATACCAACCTATATTCAAGTGTTTTTATTTGAACTAATGTAAATCATGCGAAATTAATTTGGCATGCTTTTTTATTCATTGTGTGGTTTTGAAAGGTTGAACACCGTCCTGTATGTACGCACCTGGGGCATTGTGGATTTGCAACAAACGTTTGATTCATATCCTGAAAGACAGACACTTACACACACATCGACACACACACACCAATGAACAAACAGGCAGGCAGGCAGTATAGTCCGTCTGACGAACAGAGGGACTTATCAAGGGCATTAACCAACTCTGGCTTATAGAAGGACTACATCCTTGGCTGTCCATCAGGATGCATCATGGGAAGAACACAGCCAGGGCCAGAGTTCTGGAGTTCTGGGAACACAGAGACTTCAGCCACATATAAACACTGACACAGTGTCCAATCAACGTTATTGATTTGAGTTTCATCTGCCTGACCACTGTTGATTGGACACTGTTGATTGGACACTTAGCCTCCTGAGTGGGTCCATGAATGCAAGATCACACTGACAGACGTGTTCTTTCTCCCCCCCCCCCCCCCAGATACAGAACCCATCCTCACATACAGAGACAGCCTCAGCTGGGTAGAAGGGACGATAGAAGACGCCTGTTTTGTGAAGACCACGGGACTAACCATCCTAATAGGAGAACCAGGGCTGTGTGTCCAACCCTCCCCCAAACTGGGGGAGAGAAACAGACCGTCTAAGGGGGGGAGGGGTGAGGCAGCAGGGTGCCCCCCGAAACAGAACCCTCCCACCGTTTCGCCCCCCTCTGATACCCTATCGGAGTCCGACCGGCCAAGCCCTGAACGGACGACCTCGCCGGCAGATTCCGGCAGCCCCACGTCGGCCAACATAGCAGGGAGTCCAGAAGACACGTCTGCCCCCGGACACGGCCCCGCTCCTTCCTTTTCTCCTCACCCCAACCTCCCTGCCGCGCCGCTGGACAACCTCCCCACAACTGCTGCTGCCTTCGCACCTGAGCCGGCAGTCACTTTGGAAATGGAAAGCGAAACGGGAGAGGTTATTGACTTCTCCCCCTGTCTTACCCCTCTCCCGTCCCCCGTCTCGGCCACAGAGTCTCAGACGTCCACAACGACCCCCGTCTCTACCACAGAGTCTCCGACGTCCACAACGACCCCCGTCTCTACCACAGAGTGTCCGACGTCCACAACGACCATCGTCTCTACCACAGAGTCTCCGGTGTCCACAACGACCCCCGTCCTCCTCCCGGCATCTTTGTTGTCTTCCTCATCCATCGCTCCGCACATCCCGGTCATCAGTCTGGGGCACAGCAAGCCTCCTCATCCGCTCTCCCTCTACGGTAACACCCCCCTGACCGCCCTGCACCCCCACCCCAGCCACCCCCACCACCACAGAGACCTCCGCCTCACCCGACTCACCTCCCTGTCAGGCCCCATGCAGGTTGCCTCTCAGGGCCCCCTGTTGCCCCACCATTACCTGCCACCACATCCGTTCTTCAACAGGTGAGGAGATTTCAGGTGATGCTGTCATGTTATCAGGTCTCCGCCATAGATACGTCCTTCTGTATCCATAACAAACAACTACTCAACCAAACATGTAATGGCTCCCAGCAGTCATATCTGTTTAATTTTGAAATATTTACCTAGTGAAAATATTTACCCACTTGTTCACCCAGATGTATGGTGATTGGTCTATTTTATTATCCACATTGTGATGTCATGATCTGTGGATAGGTTCCATCCAGAGGTGTATAGTCCAGGTGCCAGAAAGTAAAAATTCTGTCCAGCAGCTGTTCCAACCATCACTAAACCAGCTCCTCTACCAGGTAGATGAGCTCGTTAGTGAAAACTCCTGTTTTAGATGTAGAGGCAGATCCAAAAACATGGCAGGATTTTTACTTTCTGGCACCTGGACTATACACGTCTGGTTCCATCCCACCAGAGCCGGCCGCGATTCCAGTCAAACAGCTCTTGCACAAACATGTAATGTCATCATTTTCACAATATAATTCACTGGCAGCCGTGCCAAGACATTGTTATTTTCCACTCGAGGAAATGCTCCTTTAACGCGTAACCTCAGTTAGCTTTTGCACGTCTTGGAAATACAAACGTGTGTCAATCTCTAAAAGCGTTTCAAAATGCATTGGGAAACGTGTTCTCTGGCAAATGTTTTGTATTTAAAATGTATATGTTCTCAAAGTCAAAGTATGCCATTTGTCAAATGCACCTTATGGCATTGGGTAATTCTGAACAATTTCATTATTGTCTTGTGCAATTGCGAAATCTATGAAAAAATAAGTTGTGAAAAAATAGAGCAATAAAAATATCAAAAACATACCTTCATTAAAAACGACTAGCTATTGTGGCAAGTATCGTATAATAGAATAGAGTATACGGTATATAGACAATACCAGTTCTATAAATATTCGTGTGGTGTCGCATCTAAATCGGTACATTAAAATATACCAATGTGCATTAAATATCTGTGGAAAGTCACATGAGAATATCCGTTGGTCACATGACCAAGAGATTAACGGTGCTGATTGCCAAGTCTTATGTCCTGGGGGTAAAAACTGTCTGGTAGAGGGTACCATGATGCTCCGGAAACATCTACCAGACGCCAGTAGTGTGATCAGACCGTAGCCTGGGTGACGATATGCTTATATGATGTTCCGTGCTTTGTAAAGGCATCGCGTATGCTATAACATATTATAACGTGCTATAACATATTATAACGTGCTATAACATATTATAACGTGCTATAACATATTATAACATACGGGTTATAATAACAACGCCACTGCCCCTTTAACGCCAGCCCGATATCCTAACAGAGGTTTGTATCGGTCCTAGCGTATCCTTCCGCTGACCTCTGTACCCATCAGAACTACTTCTGCATCCATAGAATCGCTATGAGGAAACATCCTCCTTTCTTTTGCGTACTAAAATCTTTATCTGTTTGACGACGTGAGCTGGTCAGACACGAGAGAAAGTCTGGTATGAAAAATTTCCCCTGAATCATGGCCCAAACAAAGTCATCCCGCAAATTAATGTTTGTTCCTCAGTCAATAATAAAAACCGTCATTCAAAAACTGTTTATCGTAGGATGACTCGGCTGAATGGAGCATAACGCACCAGTCATTTCCTGGTTCTCTCTCTTTCGCAGTCCGTACATGAGTCCATCTGGTATCTTCGGTGTCTTCGCCAGTCGGAACATCAAGAGAAGGCCCTCTACACAGTACGAACTGGATCTCAATGACGGTAAATAGGAGCTTTACTTTCATCGAGAATCTACCACCTTACGAAAGACAAATCACACATATCGAATATTCTTTTATTATACACAGTATGTGTGTGTAGCGATGTGTGTGTGGCGACGTGTGTGTGGCTGTGTGTGACCATGTACAGTGTCTGTGCACTATAGATACCGGTATCGCCGGTACATGTGTCCGTTTTAACACACCGTGCGTGTGTGTGTTTTCTCTACCAGCGGGGCCTCCCCAGAAGCTTGCACGCCGTGTGTTCACCAACAGCCGGGAGCGATGGCGTCAGCAGAACGTGAACGGGGCCTTCTCAGACCTCCGCCGGCTCATACCCACCCACCCGCCGGACAAGAAGCTGTCCAAGAACGAGATCCTCCGCCTGGCTATGAAGTACATCGACTTTCTGGTCACCCTGCGGAACGACCAGGCCCAGGACAAAGCCTGGGGCTCGCCTGAGCAAGGAGGCCAGGATGGGAGAGCCGGAGCTGGGTTGATCGACAAGGAACTGCTCCCGCTTTTCCCGGGTGCCACTGCCTTAACTTCGCCCCACCGCGAGAGAGGAGACTCAAACGACAGCCGGGCTAACTCCCCAACGTCCAGTTGCTATAGTAACACAGACAGCGAGGAGAGTCTGGGCAGCGGGGACAAAAACTCGAAGTTGGGCGTGCAGGGCATTATGGGAAAGGGCAAAGGTCAAATTCATACTGCGGTTACATCCGCCAGAGACCAGCGGTAACATAGCGAATGACATTGAAAACAGGACAGAATGGAGTTGCTTTGATGTAAAAATTATGCCTCGAACTGCTCAAACTGACAAAGAGAACAAACCGTGTCAAGTTAGGACTTGGATGACGACATGCTATTTGCGTTCATTTCAAATCACATAATTGTGTAATGTCAGTAAGGCATCGTGTCCCATTTCTAGTTTTTTGATCGCTCGTCCGTTTGGCTTTTGTGTTCTGTAGAGTTAAGCTTGAGCTCCTATCGGTCACCTGGGAGATGTAGTCTTGACTGTTTTTAAATCCAGACAGCACAGTGTACAACAACATCATCATGGTGTCATGTTGACTTCATGGCCTCTCTGTCTTCGGCTTCAGAGACATGAAACCACATCGATGATCACAACCATCTATAGCTTCAGCTTGCGTGGCAGTTTTTGAAGTCCATTGTTTTTGTTCGTTGGGGTAGAAGGGGACATTGTGACACTCGCCGTGTCCCAAATGGCCCTTCGTTCCCCAGTTAGTGGGTCACTGTTGACACAATCTCGCAGGGTTTTGGTCGAAAGGAGTGCACTCGAATAGGGAATCGGACGCTCTTTTGGGACAATGACACTGCGAGCTGACTGAAATAAATAGGCTTTGAATGTGCTGTTCCCTATTCAACATCCTCTTATTGCACTTGAAAAAGAACATGCGTTTACTGACAACGACTGCTTTAGTGGTTCTACTGCTGCTGGGTTCTGCTGCTGTGTCCAATTTCCATGTGTGTGTGTATGCGTGTGCGCGAGTGTGAAAGAGTGAAATATACATTTTCTAAGTATTGCCAACCAGCTGTCATGTCAATTACATTTACATTTACATTTTGCGCATTTAGCAGAGGCTCTTATCCAGAGCGACTTACAATAAGTGCAGGCATTTCACATATAGCTAAAACACACATCAAAAAGGCAATAAGTACATTGTTCCCGGGTGGGAGCAGGGGGAAGTGCTAGAGATAGAAGGGGTGAAAACAGCATGGAGAAGCTGGGGATTGAACCCAGGACATCATACACGCAAAGCATGCCTTTGTAGGGAGAGTTCCAGTTTATGGAAATCTGATGGCTGTTAGTTTGTTGTTCTTTAGAAAACCTGAACAAGTATTGATAAGAGCATCTACTACAAATCAATGAATATGAGCCCAAGCCTTCAGATTAGAAGTGCACAGTGAATAAACAATGAGTGTATGTCGTAACTCTATTCCCAGTGCCAAGTGGAACTATACTCACATTATAACATCAGCCTCCGTTTCTGCACAAAAGACATCAGCAAACACCAGTACTTTTACTTAATGTGTTTTGCACAATAGTAGCTTTCATTCTCCGCGTTCACGTTTGATTGTGTCTTTCAGAGGCACAACAGATATAAAACATCGGAAAGAAACCAAGCGGGAACGCGAACGAGGGGGAAGATAAAGACGTATGGAGAGAGAAAGAGAGAGAGAGAGAGAGAGAGAGAGAGAGAGAGAGAGACAGAACTTAGACCGAAATCAAAGCAGCGGGTTACTGTAAAAGAAATTAACATTTGCTGGCCAGACTGACAATGACCCCCACCAACCGGACATAGCTGACCCATGACAGAACTGTGAGAATCCTGACTGTGGAAAAAAAATGTAGGAAAAAAACGTTTGCTCCGCTTTCACCACCAGTTCACAATGACTGACGTGTTGGTTTTCCCCTGAACACAGCTGCCAGTGGGATGGGTTGTACGAGGCCAGACCGGGCCAGACCGGGCAGATTTGGAGGCCACGACGGTTGCAGGGTTGCGTGGAGGACAATTATGGTCTGTGGGTTGAGAACGGAGAACGATGAAGGGCGGAGGTGTTGTGGAGAGGGGTGCACAGGTGTGTGTGTATGTGTGTATGTGTGTATGTGTGTGTGTGTGTGTGTATGTGTGTGTGTCCGGGTTGGCTCCGTGTCTATAGCTATCAGGTGGCCGGGAAATGGCTCAACAGTTAGTGCTGTCTCATCGACAGCCAATGAGCTTCCTGATGGGCACATCGCCGGGGAAACCAACCGCCACATTTATGGAGGAGAGGGCAACGAGGGAAGAGGGAGACGGGGGGGTGGGGACGAGAGAAAAACCACAGCGAGGGCCCTCTCCCTTCCCTCTCTCGGCCCCCCACCACACACGCCCACCACCTCCCCTCCTCCCGGCCCCTCTGACACAACAGGAAGGACCGGTTGCATAACGCTGTTGCCTTCGTCTCTGACGCGATAGGTCCCACCACCCCTTCACCTCACCAGCACCACCACCCCACCAGCACCACCACCCGGGGCCTCTGGCCTTGAGGGTGGCGCAAAGCAGTCTGGGAGATAGTGGGGGGTGACGCAGAGGGGCGATTCAGTTTCTCCACCAGGGCTTATGTTTTGACATGACGCCCGTTCCTCGATGCCCAGAATCAGGAACACAACTCGCTGGATTTCAGACCCTCTGCACGCGTCTATAATTATTGTGAAATCTCCTGCCAGGACAAATGAGCTAAAGGCACAAACCCTGGAAAAGCAGATTATTTCATTGCCCAAACTCATTGACAGAAATGGAACTAGTGGAAAGTGGGTGGAACGAACTTGACTAAATAATCAAAAGAGAGCATTTAAGGAAGTGAGTAAGAAAGATGCAGTGGCATTCCAGTGCTAAAACAAAAGCCAAAACAAAAACCCAGAAGCCTGAGCTTTCTGTGTTAGTCTAATTAATATAAGATGTCATTTTCATTTAATAATTACAATTAATTTGTCATCAACCTAAATTGGAAAACCAACCAAATGTTTCCCTGCACATCATCTAATAAAGAAGTAGGATATAAATACACCAACTGAACTTATAAAGCCCTGGAGGATCCCCCCTGAACACTCCTAAACACTCCTAAACACTCCTAAACACTCCTGACTACCCCTGACTACCCCTGACTACCCCTGACTACCCCTGACCACTCCTGACCACTCCTGAACACTCCCGACCACTCCAGAACACTCCTGAACACTCCTGAACACTCCTGAACACTCCTGAACCTTTTCTAAAATGCTTGGCAGCTATTACAGCAATAAATACAGAACGATTTGTGAGTTTTCAACATTTATTAAATACAGATTCTGTACTAATGAAATATTTCTTAAAATAAACTATGATATTCATTGATAATATTATTCCAAACAGTGATTCTTTTGGAAGAAAAAAATATAAGAAAAACACTTTAAATTGCACCCCGTAAAAAATATTCTGACATCCCAGGTCAGCCCTAAGAAACCCAACCGGTGGAAAAACCAACAGGATGTATTTTGATCAGCAGCTGTTAAAAGCTTAGGGTCAACATAATTAATCTTGTTAACACGCAATAGAATATAGCATCAGATCATTAATATTTACATACATTTTCAGAGCGTTTGCTCGGGCCCGTCCGGAGTGACGTGTGTATTCACGCTTCCTAAACGAAATGGCTTCCAGAGCGTGTAGAGAGACCGTGAACCTTATGCATACGCCACCGCTGAGCTACGACAGGAAGGACAGAGAAGCCGCGTGCAAAGCGACAAATCACGAGGTCGCACTGAAAGGACAGAGACCAGGCACTCTGATGAACCCTTTGTGTTCATGTATTTCGTTAAACTAAATCCAAACTTCTGGACCTTCCACGAGCGATTTAAAATGACTACCACCATTCGTTTCTGCCGGCTCGGCTCAAATATTATATTTTAATTGATCAAGGAAGAAAGGGGTGTGGCATATGGCCATTGTGATGTCACAGCCGTATTATATGGTCTCATATACCCGTTAGATATCTATCAGCCGATCAGCACATACCACGTATCATATTATATATATGTACATAACTGTCCAATCACAATCACTGAAAAATTATCTTACAACTAAGTTTCTATAAAATGATCTCTGTACATGTTTAGTAGGTTTCAGTAGTCATGTGTCCATCCGCTTCTCAGTTGCTCACTCAGTTTTCAGTAGTTTGTCCATTTGTCTCTCCAAACCCGGATTAAGACCTGTCTTTTCTGGCGAGTTCTTGCTGAGCTTCCACCTGGCCGCCTCGGTCGCCACCGAACCAGCAGTGGCTCCTACAGCTCCCCCTACTGGCCCTCCGAGGAACACCCCTAACACAGCGCCAAGCAACCCACCAGCGGCTGTCAGCTTGGGGATCCGGCTCGCCCCCGCGGCTACCTTCTCCAACACGGAACGAAGGAACGAGGAAGACTGGGTGGATGAGGGAAGGGATGAGGAAGACTGGGCGGATGAGGGAAGGGAAGAGGATGACTGGGCGGCTGTGGGAATGGACGGAAGGTTCTCGGTTTCTTTGCCCCAGACAGAGCGAGGTATGGCACCCATCGTCTTGGCCCCCACCTTTCCCACTGTATCCCAGAGGGAACCCAAGAAAGATGGAGGAGAGTAGAACGTGGGAAGATCCTTTAGTTCCATTTGAGCTACGCTCCTCTCTGCCTCCTCTCTCGTCCTCTCCATCACCTCCTGGTCCACTTCCTCCTCCTCGGTCTCTGTGAGGGGCTGCATGGAGGGGGAACTGAGACGCTCACCTCCTTCGGCTCCTCTTCGTTCTCTCACCAACTCCCTCTGTCGCTGTCTTACCCTGTCCTCCGCCTCCTGGAAGAGGGTACAGGAGTAGCACCCGCCTCCTCCCTCCGTCACCGTCCGCTGCACTTTCTCCAGTAACTCCTCCACACTCCTGTTCTGCTCCTTCGCTCCTCCGCCCGCCCTGGCTTCTCTCTCCATCACGTGATATCGATCCCCACACCGTTCGACGAGCTCCAGCAGGTCCCTCCTCTGGGTGGAGATGTACTTCTCCACCTCATCCACCCGTCCACCCGAGGCTTTACCGCTCCCCTTTAGCCGGTCAGCGTGCGTGAAGAGGAGCAGCGTGTGTAGCCGGACGGCCTTGGGTCCAAACACCTTCTCCAGGGCATCCAGGGCTTTTAGCTCCGCGTGGGCAGGCTGGTCCACGGGGACACAGAAGAGAAAGGCGTGGGGGCCAGGGGCCGTGAGGGCCACACAGGATGACAGCTGCGAATGGACCAACTCTTGAGGGGCATCAGAGTTGAACCAGTCCGGGGTGTCGACTACTGCCACCTGGTGGAAGAAAAGGGTTAAGATTTGCTGGATTTGTGACCACTGGCTGTAAATGTGTCACTGTTACAATTATAATTGAGGTATAATTATATGTATTTATATATATATATATATATATATATATTATAGACTATTAGCAAAACAAATTACACATCAAGTTCAAATAGGGAAATTAAATATAATAATGTATTTTTTGCAAAAAGACCAAGACTGCATCTTTAATAGGATTCCGTTAGACAACAATACTGAATTTGATTGAACTTCACAGAATAAAAAACGTATCATTCAGAAAATAGAACAGAAAATTAAATATCGAACCTGTCTCCCGGCAACTATGGCCCTCCCCTTCTGGCAGTCCTGAGTGACGGGGGCGGAGCTATCTGATAGAGATACAAACTCCCTTCTGCCCAGGAGGACGTTTCCCGCTGCACTTTTCCCTGATCCTGACCGACCAATCATCACCATACGCAACTCAGCGAAGGAGGGAGGTCCGGGGGAGAATAAAGGAGAGAAGTGGGAGGAGTCAGTAGACACAAGGGGTGAGGTGGACGAGGATCTCTGGGAGGAGGCTGTGTCCATTTCAAAGCTATTGACCCTGTGGTAGACTGAGAGACATAGAAGGTCAATTAAAGGAGCGGTTCACATTTTACCATAGAACTACTTGATGTACTAATTGCCAAGGAAAGACCAATCAACACATTCCCATGAGGTAGCAAGGCACCAATTAATGAAATTACTTTATTTATTAACAGCTTTGGTCTTGCGTTAGCCAAATGAACGAAAACACAAATACATAATATTTCAGATCTAGCTCATCCTTCAGCACACACAGTTACGAAGTTCTGTGTACATTTTGGTGGATACATTTTTTTTTATCTTGCACCTCCTAGCGATATTGTGTTTGAAATCCATCTTACTGCTCGAGGCATTAGGTCTTGTAACCTTAAGGTCTCCCCAGGGCGAAGTATATCTATAATACGACGGAACATTCATATGGAACGGAAAGTGTTGTGCAACTGTGACCACATATGCCACTCACTTGTATTGACAACTTTTTTGGTTTGTTCCGGTTTAACCTCTGACAGCTGCGAGAGTAAAGCTCCCTCTAGAGGAACAGAGAGAGAATTACAACAAGTTACAACAATACAACAATTCCAAAAAACATTAAATAAATTCCTTGGTTTTCACCCCCCTGCATGTTATAACACTACATACTAATGTGAGATCCCAAAGAAGCTTTAGCAGCCATTGTTTGTAGTCGTGGACATAGTTTCCATGCGTCAGGGTTTTTTACCTTTATTCAGATTGAAACTGGGGGTCCGTGTGAACACGGGCGGACCGCCATTTTGGGGCTCTGACGGCTGCTGATGAGGCCTTGGTGTTGAATAAAGACTCTTAGCCACCGGTTTCGCCGTAACTCTCTCCTCCATCAATTCCCTTCGGTTCTCCGTCTCATCTCTTCGTTGACCCATTCCTTCACTACCACTCCTTCTGACAGTCTCGTCCGACATTTCCTTCTCTGCTTCCATCTGCCTCCGGTTGTCCTCAATTCTCTTCTGCATCTCTTCCATTCTCCTCTCTGTGGAAGACTTGCCTGAGTCGGATGGTCTGCTTCCCCAGTATCTGCGTGTCTCTGCGCTAGGGGCGTGGCTAGATTCCAACACCCTCTCTCTCTTCTCTTGCTCTACCTCCATCTCTGCATTCTCCGGCCTCAGTTCTCTCGGTCTCTCGCTGGCTCGCTCCACCCTTGCTTGTTCCCTCGCTAGCTCTTCCCTCTTTCTCGCTCTCGCTAGCTCTTCCCTCTCTTTCTGCCTCTCTTGCTCTTCCCTCGTCAGCTCTTCCCTCTCTTTCTGCCTCTCTTGCTCTGCCCTCGCTAGCTCTTCCCTTTTTCGCTCTCTTGCTATCTCTTCCCTCTCTTTCTGCCACGCTAGCTCTTCCCTATTTCTCTTTCTCACTAGCTCTTCCCTCGCTAGCTCTTCCCTCTTTCGCTCTCCCCTCGCTATCTCTTCCCTCTCTTTCTGCCTCGCTATCTCTTCCCTATTTTTCTTTCTTGCTAGCTCTTCCCTCTCTTTCTGCATCTCTCGCTCTTCCCTCTCTTTCTCCCATGTTCGCACTTTCCTCTCTTTCTCTCTTGCCAGCTCTTCCCTCTCTTTCTCCTTTGCCAGCTCTTCCCTCTCTTTTGCCTTTGCCAGCTCTTCCCTCTCTTTCTGCATCTCTCGCTCTTCCCTCTCTTTCTCCCATGTTCGCACTTTCCTCTCTTTCTCTCTTGCCAGCTCTTCCCTCTCTTTCCCTTTGCCAGCTCTTCCCTCTCTTTTGCCTTTGCCAGCTCTTCCCTCTCTTTCTGCATCTCTCGCTCTTCCCTCTCTTTCTCCCATGTTCGCACTTTCCTCTCTTTCTCTCTTGCCAGCTCTTCCCTCTCTTTCTCCTTTGCCAGCTCTTCCCTCTCTTTCGCCTTTGCCAGCTCTTCCCTCTCTTTCAGCAAGGTGTTCTGTTTTATGTAGCATCCACTTTTCTTTTGAACCATGTTCTCCACCTGAAAAGATATTATTATATATTATTTGAAAAGTGAGTGGCAACATCTCAATTCAATGCAATTGCTTTGGAGCCTAACGTAGGCAGCGCATCAATTAAATCCTTCGTCGTCTCCCGCAGCCATGGTTACCTTTTCCAGAAGCTCCCTGACCTGGTCCCTTTCCTGGCTCCGGCGGTTGTTAATGACGTGGTACTGGCCACCGCACCTGTCAATCACCTCCCTGAGCCCAGGGTCCTCCCGCTCCAGATAGTGTCCCACCTCCTTGCCCATCAGATAGTCCCCACAGGTGAGCAGCACCAGCGTATGGTCCAACACCCCCTTCCCAAACACCTCCTCCAGCTCCGCAGGGACCCTCTGCTCCACCTGGAAACCACAGATTTCATTAAAGCCCGATGAATTCAAATCCTACGTCACTAGCAGGGTCCGACCCAGAATGCCTTGGGCCGCAGGACATCGTCGGAGACCAACCTCGGTGAACTGTCCCACCGGCACCAGCAGCAGAAAGACATGTGGCCCCGGGGCGCAGAGGTCCAGGGCCCTCTCCGTTTCCTTCCTGACGTCGTCCTCCATGTGGCCCCCGCTCCAGTACCAGCGCGGGGCTTCCACAACTGTCAGCCGGCGGCCCGCGGACATCCCGCGTCGCACCTGACACAGTCTGGAGGATGAACTGACGGAGGCGTAAGAGGATGGCGGCGTGCCCAGGAGGGTGTCCCCCGTAAGGGTCTTGCCACAGCCGATGGTCCCCAGGAGAACCAAACGCAGCTCCGGCTCCAGGGACCCGACATCTCTACTGGGAAGAACGTAACTCATAGCTGGATGGAGTTAGAAACAACAATTTGGTTAGAGGTACTTTTCGTAGTGGGTTGATCAGCTCAATCGACGCACAATTTCCGGTTGTACTGGACCCCAATAACATGAAGTTTAAACAGTTCAACGCCCCAAAGATGAATCTGTTGTAGCGATTTTTCTATACCTAAGTGGGAATGTCAGTCGTTATTTACTATGCTAAATAATAAATTCAGTACTTTGGAATTAGTCCATTAAAGATCTGTTCGCACATGACTTGAGCTTCACCGGTTTTGCAATTGAGGTGATTTTTCTATTCTACACGACGTACACACACTTCTTTATTACCCGTTACACCATATCTTACCGAACATCCTCGTTTACTTAAAATTCATCAACATGGTCCCTTGGTGTCCTACTGTCCAAAAAAGGGTTGGTCTTTCATTTGTCAATATCTCATAGCCATATTATTTGTTTGTAGTATTTACTCTGTTCCGTCTGGCTGATAAAACCGTAACCCTGTTAAGTCAACCAATAGTATACCTTTCTGTCTTCAGGGTCGGTTTGCTACCCAGACATGGTTGACTACATCAAACTCCCAAATGCACATCACAGAAGGAGGATTTGAACCCGGATCCAATTATAATCTGCCCAAAACGCTTGGTTACAATTTGCATAACGGCAAATAGTATTTTTTTATTTCGATGTGCCTCCTTAACTTGCTGGAATACCAGTTTTGGTGTAAATATCATTTCTGCAGCATACTGTTAATAGAACGGTGTAGACAGAGATTTGTTTGTTTTCATCTAGTTTTAGATGGATGTCCTGGGTGGGTGGAGCCATGGCCTAGTGATGGGTGGAGCCATGGCCTAGTGATGGGTGGAGCTAGAGCCCCTGTGATGGACCCAGGGTGGCATGACGAGCCCATGTTGGCATGACCCAGGGTGGCATGACGAGGAACCAGGGTGCATGCTGAATTTCTATTGGTGTAGAGAATAGACGTCCTCTTGACGTCGGTGGCGTTGTTGGTCAGAGATGTAAACTATGATAAATGTATTCCTGTTCAGCAGCTTTTAATGTGGTGGAAGAGTTCTCCCTCTTCTTCCAACTGACCCCTATTTCTCTGTCTGTTTGTGTCGGCACCATCTGCATGAGTCAACAGTTGCCATGCAGACACACCCCTGTCTGTCCTGTCCTACCACATTCTATACCCGGACCAATGATTGGATTCATCTACCCATGACACACACACACACACACACACAACCCTAAACATTATGACCACGCACCCCTGAAGGTGTCCTGTGGTATCTGGCACCAAGACATTAGTAGCAGGTCCTTCAAGTCCTGTATGTTGCGAGGTGGAGCCCCCTTCGGTTAGGACTTGTTGGTCCAGAATTGCCTGAGCATTACCTCTCATGTTCCTCAAACCATCCCCAAACAATGTGCGCAGTGTGACATCCGGAAATGGCATTGCTACCAGGTGTCTACCTGGTCTACGTTGATGTTTAGGTAGGTGGCATGTACCAAATTGATATCCACATGAACGTCTGGACCCAGAGTTTCTCACACTCCCTCCACCGGCTTGTCGTCTTCCCAGAGTGCATCCTGGCGCCATCCCGTCCCCAGGTATACCGTGCACGCGCACACACAGCCGTCCACATGGCGTTACAGAAAACGTCACTCGTCGGACCAAGCAACCATCGTCCACCGCTCCAAGGTCCAGTTCTGACGCTGGCGTGCCCATTGAAGGCATTGATGGACAGGGTTCATCGAGGGCACTCTGACCGGTCTGTGGCTACACAACCTCCTACACAGCAGGTTGTGATGCACTGTGTGCTGGGACACATTCCTCCTGTAACCAATTTGGACCAGGGGGTAGACCAGGGTATAGTGGCCCTCACACATTGATGAGCCCTGTTGTCGGTTTGTCCCCTTTGGGACCCCTGTCACCACTGCTGACCGGGACACCACACAAACCTTACCATTGCAGAGATGCTCTGACCCAGTCGTCTGGTTATAATAACTTGTTCCATGTCAAAGTCAATCAGGTCTTTCCTCCTTCTCATTTCTCCTGAATCCAACATATTGACCTTGAGAACTGACAGTTCACTTATCTAATCTACCCAGATGTTCACATATGAGCCCATGTTAGGAGACCATCAACGTTATTCATAATGTTCTGACGTGGTACTGGCCTTAGTCGCGTCCACGAAAACGACTAAAAAGGTTCAATGTGACAGTGCAACTGTACCAATAGCTGTGCTCTTGAAGCCTTGATTAGTTGACCTGCTGTAGGCATCTGACTTAATGGTAATATCAAACCCTCCCCGTAACACTCCCTGCACGTACACGTAAAGTCTTAGCACAATTAAAAATAAAAACACAACTTAAAAATATGATTTCAAATGAACTCACCCAGATGTGTGGAGTTTGTTGGAACAGGTTTCTGGGTTCTGCGTCTTTTCTTGTATTCCTAACCCTTTTGTCTGTCAGATGAACCGTCTCTCTCAGTGGTTAATCTGTCTCTCCTTGCATGAACCTCTCATTATAACCCTTGTTGAAAGGATGAACATCTCTACTCAACAACCTGTCTATATGTCTTCGTCAAACAACCACTTCCTTATCTTGTGTACCTCCCACTAATTTTAGCACAAACGCATCTACACAAGGAGTGCCAGTCTCTGGGAGTCACCTGTCTGCCCAGCTCACACACCTTTTCTCTCACCAACACACACAAGTGCAGAATTCCTCTCCAGCTTTGGCTACCAGGAATTCCATGAAGGGGCGGAGCTTTAACCAGCGACACTAATGTCAAACTTTTTCCCCAACTGAAGGAACGTGATCAGGATGACAGCCTATGACAGAGACTGTTGGTAACAACAAATATGTATAAAATGTAAATATGTCTATAACTCTGGGTTTTATATTATATATGGCAACATCTGGAACAAAGTGTGGAAATATAAGCGTTTTCAGTTATGACACCTGAACAGAAAAGGCAATCTAGCGTTCCGCAATTGATAATCCCATCGGTCCAATGACGTGTGACTAGTGGGAGAGGAATGGACAGCCAATAACTGTGTTGATTGCTGAGTCAAAATGCAAGAAAGAAAACGGTCACTCAAATATGCCAAGTATTTAATGAGTAATTATAATACATAATGACAAAATGGGAAAGGAGTGCAAAGACAGAAACAGAAAGGTTTAACCGAACAAAACCCCACGGAAAAGCAAAAATAAATAGTTAATCTGTCAAATTCAATGTGAACCCAGATAGATGTCCATAACATTCGTTAACTCAGTGCATATACGTCCAATCCTTAAACGGCATCTCATTTATATGTCTTTTTCCCCTGATCCCTTCTATGGTTTTCCTGGTTAGCTGTATTCCCGGTAAGCGGTGTTCCCGGTTAGCGGTCTTCCCGTCTAGCGGTATTCCCAAGTATCCATCAGAAATCACAAACCAGGCATTATATAGGCAATGTTGTCCAGAGACTTGGCCTGAAAGAAAATGATGAACACATGATAGGACAGACGCTGGTATGTGTGTATGTGTTATTTGGATGTGGGCGTGTGTGTAACTAGCCTCACCAGTGTGTGTGCGTGTGACGGGCTGCTGCGAAGCTCAGGGACCAGAGAGGTGAGGCACGTCAAGGGGGCGAGAGCACAGAGCAGGGAGTCCAGTAGCACAGACAGACTGCCTGACACCGCTATCATCTCCTAGGGAAGGACCAGGAGCGATAAGGAAAGGGGAGCACCAGGGAGGAGAGGGAGAAGAGGAGAGCCAGTGAGAGGAGAGGGAGAAGAGGAGAGCCAGTGAGAGGAGAGCCAGGGAGAGGAGAGGGAGGAGAGCCAGGGAGAAGAGGAGAGTGAGGGAGAGGAAGGGGAGAGCGAGGGAGAGGAAGAGGAGAGCGAGGGAGAGGAAGAGGAGAGACAGGGAGAGGAAGAGGAGAGCCAGGGAGGGGAGAGGAGGCGCAAAGTGTAATATGGGAGAGAGGATACAGATACATTAACAATACCGCCTTCAAACAAACAAAATCCTAATGCACATTATCACATAACACTTATTCTGCACAACATATCCAGCCACTGCGATCACGTTCCCCAGATGGTCCCTAAGCCGTTCAACATAACGACGACACATGTTTCAGTTCTTCATCAGTTAACCAGTGTCCTGGCCCACCTTGGTTCCGTGGAGCCGATGTCCGATGTGAGACAGGGACTCCCCAAGCAGCTGGAGGTGGGCGGCGGCACTGACCAGATCCACCTCCGATCCTCCCGAAACGGGTGAGTCCGTGGCGGGGGGGGCCTGACCGGAACTGGCTGTGGAGGCCTCGGAGCACCGGTCAATCTGTAGGTCATCCATGTACATCCAGAAAGACGGCATGGTTACGTCCTCTCCAGTCTGAGAACCCCACGGGGAACAGAGGGGATGAGTACAGTTGGGCAGTTTGGATGACACTTTATTTTAAATGCCTAGGCTATGGTTCGGCGTAATCCGTTCAGGACATCCAATTATGTACTAGTTTCTCAGAATAAGGGACCATTGAGTGCATCCAATTGAGACATGCCCGGTCTGTCTACTCACCTCATCACTCCTCTCTGTCGTCCACCCATTCGGTGACTCTGAGGTTTGACACTGGGGACTGGAGACAGGGGACTCTGTGCTGTACCGGCCCGCTTTCTCAGTACCACCGGCCCATCTGTGAGGGTCGTCACCTGTGTGCGAGTCAGATAAATGGTGTGTCAACTCTGATTGGAGGAAAGTTACAGGAAGAGGCGGGGTGATTCCTGATGACATTCCAGCCCCACTGTCTCCAAGCCACAGCGGGGTAATGAAAGGTGCCCCTACTAGATAACAAATTTCACAGTCCCTCTGACTTTACAGGCGTTTTCCGAACCTAAACATCTCCGCTTTTTGTTAGACTTCTTAGCGTTGTGGTTACTTATGACAAGTTGCTCTTCGTCCTGACCGAGGTCATCGTCGTCCTCAACTTCCTCTCTCAGAAAATCTTTGTAGGATCGTTTCCGTTCCCTCTGACCACGGCCAGAACTTAGACTCAGGTCTCCTTCCATCGTCGCACCTGAAAATGCGACAATCATTTATACGTCGGAGATCATCATGCGGTTGACATATTATACGTGACAAAATAAAAAAATACAACTAACTAGTTAACAGCATAGCGCCTATCCAATTGCAAAATCTGGATTAATATTAATTCAAACCCTTGAATGCATGCTGCTACTTAATCTATATAATAATTCGTCTTAGTTGCCTATTATAAATGTGAACTCAGAAATGTCGACACATGTTGATCAACAGCTCAAGATCTCAACGGGCGTGAAGATATTTGTGTTTAGGTCATTCATTCTGAATATGGTCAAAAAAGAATACAGGAGACCTTATAAAGTCCTTAAATCGTTTTTCAAAAGTAGATAAATGACCACATTCAGATTTCACGCACCGGCTGTCGCCATCTTTAAAGAGTTCAAAGTTGGCTGAGATCACAAGTGCACCCGACTGTGTTAAGTGAAATAGCTGTCGTGCTTGCTTTTCCAGATCACCTGATTAAAACCAGTATTATTTGTGAAGGCATTTGCAAATCTGTACAACGTGTGATCTAATGTTTCGGTTGGTTTGTTGTTGTAACTACATTTGAGTGACAACTGTGTTCTGCTCCAAGCGCCATACATACCTGTAGTCAACTACAACGCCATGCATTACTACCTGTAGTCAACTACAACGCCATGCTACCTGTAGTCAACTACAACGTCATGCATTACTACCTGTAGTCAACTACAACGCCATGCTACCTGTAGTCAACTACAACGCCATGCATTACTACCTGTAGTCAACTACAACGCCATGCTACCTGTAGTCAACTACAACGCCATACATACCTGTAGTCAACTACAACGCCATACATACCTGTAGTCAACTACAACGCCATACATACCTGTAGTCAACTACAACGCCCTACATACCTGTAGTCAACTACAACGCCCTACATACCTGTAGTCAACTACAACGCCATACATACCTGTAGTCAACTACAACGCCATACATACCTGTAGTCAACTACAACGCCATACATACCTGTAGTCAACTACAACGCCATACATACCTGTAGTCAACTACAACGCCATACATACCTGTAGTCAACTACAACGCCATACATACCTGTAGTCAACTACAACGCCATACATTCCTGTAGTCAACTACAACGCCATACATACCTGTAGTCAACTACAACGCCATACATACCTGTAGTCAACTACAACGCCATACATACCTGTAGTCAACTACAACGCCATACATACCTGTAGTCAACTACAACGCCATACATACCTGTAGTCAACTACAACGCCATACATACCTGTAGTCAACTACAACGCCATACATTCCTGTAGTCAACTACAACGCCATACATACCTGTAGTCAACTACAACGCCATACATACCTGTAGTCAACTACAACGCCATACATACCTGTAGTCAACTACAACGCCATACATACCTGTAGTCAACTACAACGCCATACATACCTGTAGTCAACTACAACGCCATACATACCTGTAGTCAACTACAACGCCATACATTCCTGTAGTCAACTACAACGCCATACATACCTGTAGTCAACTACAACGCCATACATACCTGTAGACAACTACAACGCCATACATACCTGTAGTCAACTACAACGCCATACATACCTGTAGTCAACTACAACGCCATACATTCCTGTAGTCAACTACAACGCCATACATACCTGTAGTCAACTACAACGCCATACATTCCTGTAGTCAACTACAACGCCATACATACCTGTAGTCAACTTTCCGTGGCCGCGCGGTGACGGGTTTAACCGGGTGTAAATGCGAATCAGTGTTGTTGCCGCAGTACATTTTGCTGACTCATTTTAGGGAACCAGTGAGATCTACCCGACCTGGTTCCGTTTTCCATTCAGTGGTTGCCCTTCTTTTTTTGCGTCCATGTACGTGCTTAATCACCGTGAGCCTCCTGGACGCCCTGAACCTTATATGATCGATGTTTTATAGCTACTGATACAACTGTCCCCAGAGCAGTGCAGCTATACGGCCGCTATATTACTATGCGAGATAATATTGTAGTATATTAATATCTAGCAATTACTTTGCCAATGCGTCACCACCTAAATAATCCACTGGGGTGGACACGTGACCGACACTTTGTATCGCCAAATCCGTGTTGAGTCAGATTAGACACAAACATAATTACATCACACTAAGACTTTAGTTGCATAAGGTTACACTGTTAACTATTAAACCAATGTATGTTTATCTACCCAGCTTAGGTAAATAGACAACTTCGATCTAATAGCATTAACACAACATAAATCACAGTTCACGGACATATCTGCTGCTTACTGTCTCGGATTTATTAATGAGCAATGACAGCAAATTCATGAAATCAAGTTGTCTATGAAATGTTCTGGTATCAAAGTACAAACCCGTGTGTACACTGGGTACTTGAAAAGTTATAAAAATCGACAAAAAAAAACTATCTCGGTCCCAGATGGCGAGCCCCCTATCCACAACTCGTTCAGAATATATTGATTTATTTCTGAAGCTAGCGACCCCTCCTCCTAACCCACACTCCTCTCTGTGTCCCCAAATGCGCTCAATCATGATTAGAGCATGAGAAATACGTCCTATTTTTCCAAGCAATTCCTGAAGCTGCCCTGTCATGTTTAGTCCTAGCCCCTCCCAATTTCCCAGTGTACCAATGTTGGTATTCCTAAAGTTGCCCTGTCATGTTTAGTCCAAGCCCCTCCCAACTTCCCAGTGTACCAATGTTGGTATTCCTAAAGTTGCCCTGTCATGTTTAGTCCAAGCCCCTCCCAACTTCCCAGTGTTCCATTTTTACTGTTCCTAAAGTTGCTCCGTCATGATAAGCGCTGGTCCCGCCTACCTCCAGTTATCCATTGGGAGTATCCACAAAAAATGCTTGTTCACGTTTAGTCCTAGACCTCCCCCTCCAGTGTATTGTGTCTCAACCTCTTTCTCACTCTGTTCCCTCCCGATTGGTTTTCCAGAAGGAAAACTCCACAGTCATGCTTTGAGCTCGCCCCTCCCTCCCTCCGGAAAGCTCCTCATTGCTGTTCTTAGCTGGGCTGTTGTTGAGTCAGGCTTACTGCTTCCTGTTGTGCTCAGCTAACCCGTGAGAGTGGGAGGGGGAGAACCATATAAAAGACTAAGAGAGCAGAGCAGAGCCAGGCAGACTACAGATTGTACACAATTTGAAGGCACAAGGATACCGTAGATCACAGCAGAAACACACAGGCGGAAGAAAAGACAGACTATAACCGGTAAGCAATAAAATCAAATTTACAACTTTTATCAGAACTTTAATTTACAACTTTTCTCAGCACTTTTGCTATGGGTTTTTCATAGTATGTATGTATGTATGTATGTATGTATGTATGTATGTATGTATGTATGTATGTATGTATGTATGTGTGTATGTATGTGTGTATGTATGTATGTATGTATGTATGTATTCTGATCTTCCCTACTCTGTTTGTAGATATGGAGACACAGAAGATAAATAAAGAGGAGCTGTGCAACAGGTGAGACTGCGTTGACTGACATGCACATTACATCCTGCAGAGTGTTAACAGGGTATTTTTCTACAATATGTGTTTGGTTTTATTGTTCGGTACACCAGTGGAGCTGCTGGCTTTAGGAAGGTCTCGCTGAGCCGTTTGTGCATTAAGAACATGCTGCTGTTTCGCCTTAGTTTAACCTCATGGTGTTCTTCATGCGTCATAGCTCTCAACTGCATGTGTGAAAGTGCCTCCTCATATGGGCAGGTAGCCTGTAATACACCTCTAATATGTGTTGGTAGCCTTTAATACACCTCTAATATGGGCAGGTAGCCTGTAATACACCTCTTATATGGGCAGGTAGCCTGTAATACACCTATTATATGGGCAGGTAGCCTGTAATACACCTATTATATGGGCAGGTAGCCTGTAATACACCTCTAATATGGGCAGGTAGCCTGTAATACACCTATTATATGGGCAGGTAGCCTGTAATACACCTATTATATGGGCAGGAAGCCTGTAATACACCTCTTATATGGGCAGGTAGCCTGTAATACACCTATTATATGGGCATGTAGCCTGTAATACACCTCTAATATGGGCAGGTAGCCTGTAATACACCTCTTATATGGGCAGGTAGCCTGTAATACACCTATTATATGGGCATGTAGCCTGTAATACACCTCTAATATGGGCAGGTAGCCTGTAATACACCTCTAATATGGGCAGGTAGCCTGTAATACACCTATTATATGGGCAGGTAGCCTGTAATACACCTCTTATATGGGCAGGAAGCCTGTAATACACCTCTAATATGGGCAGGTAGCCTGTAATACACCTCTTATATGGGCATGTAGCCTGTAATACACCTCTAATATGGGCAGGTAGCCTGTAATACACCTATTATATGGGCAGGTAGCCTGTAATACACCTATTATATGGGCAGGAAGCCTGTAATACACCTATTATATGGGCAAATATCTTGTAATACACCTCTTATGTGGGCAGGTAGCCTGTAATACACCTCTAATTTGTTAATACCTGTTAAGTAATCAATACGACTCTGTTCGACTTCTTCTGTTGGTCTTTGGTTAACATGTCTGATTTACATGTCAAATGATGGCATTAGTCCTTGTCCTTCTGAGCAGGGACTAATTTAGACCTCAGATATCAGTTCAGTGCTCCAATTGACCTGCTAGTAAGAATAAAACATGTTTCGGTCCACTAGGACTGATTAACAACCCAGCTTTGATATTTAACTGCACATTAGTGGTGTAACATTACAGTTTGAATAATGAGCTTGACATGACTTCCTTTTTCTGTCCCATAGAGATCTGTCGGAGCAGATTAAAGCGGTGACAAAGGACAGCCATGTCAGAGCAGAGAACACAGAACTGATGCTGGCCTACCAGAGGGGAAATATAAGCCTAGCACAGTATAAGGTAATCAATCGAACATTTTATAAAAAATGAGGCCACGTAAAAACGGGTGAACTCACCCTTTTGAATAAACATCTATATTAGTACCGAACTACTAATGTTATTCATTATTTTATTTTTTATTGTTCTACTCAATCCTACTCAAAATAAATGTTTGCACGTTTTACTAGTCAATCCACAATGCTCATGTCACAAAATATAATTTAACTCACGGCTTCATTCTAGATACCAAAGGTTAGTGAGTAGTTGATCTAGCTACATAGAACTATGTCACTATTAGAGACTTTGACTCGGCTGCAATTTCCATAAGTCAACTTACGCTAGCTCATTCCGCCTTTCGCTTTGTTCAACCAAACACAATGCAGCGGCTGGCCAGCGAGCATTGCTAGACCTTTTGGAAAAAATGTTAGCTAATAAATGACATCTTATTTATAATTGCCTCGACATTGCAATTTAAGCTGAATCGTTTATATGTAACAATGACTAACCCTAGTTCCTTATCTCCTTGCCTAGCTGTTCCTGTGTTCCTTACATGAGATCTACCAGGCACTAGAGGAGGCCCTGGACAATAACTCCAACCACGCAAGTGTGGCCCCTATCTATTTCCCCATGGAACTGGCCAGGCTGGAGTCCCTGGAGAAAGACCTGGAGCATTTCTACGGACCAAACTGGAGAGAAAAGATTGTAGTACCCGCTGCCACTAAAAGATATGCCCACAGACTCAGACAGGTGTGTAGTGGACTGGTCTGGAACAGGGGGGTGTGTGTGTGTGTCTGTGAGACGAGACTGTATGATGCTGAATTTGGATCGTTGAAATGGTAGTCATGACAGAAACATAACAACATGTAACGTTGAGGCGCTTTCGGTCAAAAGTGAGTCATTTCTAATGGGTTTGCGTACACATTTACTCACCATCTTTCCCCTTTCTCTTTCTCAGATCGGCAAAGACAACCCGGAGTATCTGGTGTCTCATGCCTACACACGTTACCTCGGCGACCTCTCTGGTGGAACAGTCCTGGGCCGCATTACCCAGAAGTCCCTGGGGTTGAAGAGCGGTGAGGGTTTATTGTTTTTCTCGTTTCCCGGCGTCAGCAGCCCCAACCGGTTCAAGCAGCTGTACCGGAGCAGGATGAACAGCATCGAGCTGAGCGACGAGGAAAGGAAGGGGGTTCTGGACGAGGCCGTCCTAGCCTTCGAGTTAAATATCCAGGTAAGGACGAGTGGAGGATGAGATGAGAGTGGTTAGCGAGGGTTTTCCCGGGTGTGCACGACGGGATTGGCTTTAAGGGTCGATGTTTAGCTGAAGCAATGCCGTTGGGTTTGAGAGTGCCGTTTCAGGTTTTGTTTGTCGTTCTAAGCTTCTCAGCTGTCGGATTGATTGTGACGATGACGTCTGACTCATGGCCCTGCTCCCTTTATTACAGGTGTTTGACGACCTTCAGAAGATGCTGTCTGAGACGGAGGGAGAGACTAAGAGTGACATTCTGACTAAGAACGAGAGCATGAGTGAGAGCATGCACACGCCCAGCTGTACAAGACACCTTGCCACACACTCCAAACTGGATGAGGGTGAGTTACACACACACACACACACACACACACACACACACACACACAAACTCACAAGGCCAAATAACCAATGACTGAGTTGGTTAGTAACCCGAATTATTCATTTTTCCCCCTCAGGTGAGAAGCTGATGGCTAAATCCCTACAGATCCAGCCAAGCTTAATCCACTCATCACCATTCATCAGAATGTTGCTTGGGATCTGTGTAGCCCTGGCAACGGTTGGCATGGGAATATATGCTTTTTAAAGTTCTAAAGAAACGCTCTCAGGAAAATGTTATCAGCTCTCAACACGTCACCCTAAAAGGTGTTTTAAAATAAACTGTATTTTCTAATGTTGTTTTTAAATTGTAAAAATGAAAAACTGTATATACGTTAGTACTAATTAAGCAATATAAATTATTACTAATTTGACGTAGCACTTGTTTTGTGTTGGGGTCTGTAGGATGTTGTTATATGTCCAAGTGGCTAACTGAAGGTATTGATTCAAATATGCACTAGTAGCAATGTGCAAACTATGTGCACTTAATATTCAGTATTTTTTGTTGACGACTGAAAATCAGAGCACAATTATGTACACTCAATTTGATTCATAATCTTAAGATTGAGCCGGTACTATTGTAATGTTTCAAGTTCTACTGTACTGTTTCTACGCATGGAAAATTGCACATTTCTTTATATATATATTTGTATATTTTCTAATAAAACAAGACTAATATGTCTAATGAATACTATTTTATTCTGTGTACTTTGTTTAAAATGCATTTCTGTTTGAACATAAAACCAAACAGAAAAGAAAAGCACACTATGTATTTTCCAAAAACATATACAATTTTAGGCTGTTACAGAAGTTCCCCTTGTACAAAATAATAATAGAAAAACTCTAAAGTAATGAGAAAAATACAATATCAGGATGTTTTTTAGACCCTTGTGGCAATATGTTTCAAAAGCCTCTTCAGTGAATGATAATACAAAACAGCCTTCTGAAGAAGATGCGATCGGCCATATTTTTGTCACGGTCTGGACCCGGTCAACTGCCGACCACAGGTGAACCTCCACAGACTGAGATGTTTGCAGCTCTTCATTGGTTCTACAACTAATGATTAGAGACCGAACAAACCATTTAACTGAAAACAAAAAAACTTCAGGGCTGGTCACTACTTCCCTTTGTATATATTATGTAGCTGAGTCTATATGATTTAAAGTACATTTCGATTGTACTTTACTTGCCAGCTCACCAGGGTGTGAGTTCAGCCGGATGTGGGAATGCATTAGAGATGCGCCATTACTGTTAAATTCCTTCTAGAAAGCACCGAATAAATTCATAAAATAAATAATTAAACCAACAAAGATAGAGGTGAGAATTCACACGCCACAACGTAAATATAGAATCACGCAAACAACGCACTTCGCTGAAAAAACGTGGTGTTGTACAGCGATAAGCCACAAGGGGGCACTCTACGTTTAACAATGTTTAGCTCGTCATGGTACAATGGCATTTGACTGGAAAACGTATTTTTTACATTATTAATTAATGTGAGCGGGATGTTTGTAAAAAGCGATTCACTAACAGGGCCAAATGCATGCTCTCAAAATATGGAAATAATTTCGAAGTAACTTCGACTGTTTTAGTAGGCAATAACAGGCAATAGTAAGGTATAAGCAAGACAACACAGTTTTTGCAGAATGTAGAACCATGTTGTAAAAGCTAGTAGGTAGAACAGCTACTTCCTTTTATGACTTCAACTAAGAGAAATTATTATATTTTATATTATTTTTGCTTTATTTTAAATAAGCTAACAAAGTATAAAAAACAAATAAATTAAAAAATCTAGTATAATTTGTTAACAGTTGTCATATAAAGGCATACAGAAGAAAATATTTGGTTGGATAAGGCTTTCTGTTTAATAAGACTTAGCAATGACAACAAATCCATCTAATATCGTGGTTAGTAGATCTAGAATTATAAACCTTTAGGAATTAAATATTGTGTTGTTGAAACAAACAACAAAATGTAATCCATTACCACCCGAAAAATATGACAACACACAGGGCCATTACCTGGTTGCCCATGGGATGTGCTTCACGGAGGGTGACATAGCACCAGCATATTAATTCACCACAACCTCTCCATGGAGCTCTCGGTAGCTTTATAAATTAAGTCTTCTTTCACCAATACCTTCTTATAGCTTCAGAGCACCACACTGTCATCACTGTAGCTAGTGCATAACTTCCCTCGTTGCAAATGTTTCACGCACTGTGTATGAAATTATGAATTTGTCGCCGTTATTTGGACTAATTCAATTTGGATCCACTAGAAAGGCTTGAAGCAGACCCTTTTCTAGAGGGCGAAACAGCACGCACGAGTTGAATATTGGCCCACAAGGAGGAACATAATGTACACAATTAAACCGGGAAGCACGAATCCAGAAATGCGTAAGGCATGTGTATCAAAGACAGAACCTCGATTGTGTAGATTTAATTTGGCGTCGACATTTTATTGACGTTTCTCCTAAAAGCTCTCATTGCAGACATTATAAAAGAAATGTCAGACCCAACTGATACCCGAACACATGACAGTAACGGCCAGGTACATTCTGACTAGTCGTGTTCTTGAAACATGCGCACACATTCCATCTATTTAAGGAAAATCAAACCAACGATGACCTAGGTATAAGAAATGATTGTACTCAACAGGAGTTGGCTCACATTGATCAACAGGGCACGGTGAGGCATGAAATTCACAGCGTTACAATTTGCCACACCGGTTTCACTCACAAATATACATATCAAACAACGCGACGGTTAACCTCATCACAGGAGGCAACCTCAATAACTCTCTCAATACATAATTTGATCGCATCAAACCACACAGGCAATCAAGTCTCAATCGAAAAAATGTCTAACATATTTTGCCGCCAGTCCCGAGGGCTCTGGAATAACTTGGCGTAGAACACCACCATAACACAGAAAACACATACTTTCTGACAACAAGCAAAAAACACACAAGGTGCAAAAGACTTCCCCAGTTTCTGGTTAATAGCCTGTAGTCGCAGAGACTAGGAGTGCCGATCCAGAATCATTCCTTCAGTGTCCAGGTGACCATATTCATTAAGATCAAAAACACGAACCTGACCCTAGATCAGAATAACCTCATAGTCTTACAGAGGATATACAACTCCGGACCCAGAGGGCAGCAGAGTCCACGCCAAGGTGCACAGTGCCTGTGAAGAGATAACAGTGTTTGTTCACAGCCCCAACTGCACCCAATCCCATAGCTAGTGCACTACCTTTGATAAGGCTCTGGTCAAAAGTGGTAAACTACACAGGACTGAGGGCGCCATTTTGGCCACAGAACTCCAACATGGCAGCAAACTGAAACAACGAAAACAAACTGCGAAGAGATTACAACAGAAGACAGTCATGGCCTGGCTTGAGAAGGAAGAATATCCCCCGGTGAGGACAGACTTTAGGTGGTAACAGCTAAGACCAGGTAATTGTCCTACCAGACAGGCATAGACACTGTGTTCTATGTTGGACATATGATATGAAAGAAATCCATTGCAGTAAAAAGTCCTGTGCTTTATTTGCGAGACATTTAAAGGCATACTAATGGAAGGATACACCAGTTTTAGGATGGGTGGGGGTGGAGGGGAGGTTGCAGTCGGACCAATTTTGGCACCGTCTCTCTGGTCACATTACACTGTAAAATAATCAAACCTAAAAACTAGGCTTTAGCTGGACCCCAGAACTAGTTTAGCCGTCCAGTCATTGGCAGAAAAGAAAAAAAAAGATGGAAGACCAGGCTAGATGTTCAGCAGTAACAGACCTCTCCTGACGACCAACTCAAAGGGATCTGTGTACAATAGTCTCCAATAATACCTATCATTTAACATGTGTTTGGCAATACCGCTGAACAGGCTAAAGTGACGTGAATTACTCATTTCAATGGTACCAACACTGAAAGCATTTCCAGCACCCAGTGCAGAAAAGTCTGATGGGCTGTAAGTCAACTCACCATCATCATCATACCAACCCAGCCTCGCCTCCCAGGTCAGAACCATCTGCCCGCCTCATAAGGGTCATAACTGGGTCATACGCGAGTCCTTCACAGGCAACCCATTCGCTACCACGTGCACTACTTCTAAAATCCAGGCTGACACACTTTAGGTAAAGGTGAAAGGTTGCGCAGTGGCAAAAGGGGCGATTAGGCACGTCCTATTGGGTTAGTTCAGGCCAGGGGCGCCCGTTTGAGGTTCAGCCTTCTACGGTTCGACCCGGGGAACGAGCCAGGAGTCACACGGCGTTCAGCTGGTCTCGTAGGACGAGAGCAGGGCAGCGTCCACAGGTTCCATGCAGGAGGGACAAGTGAAGGACCTCATCAGCCATGCGTCAATGCATTCCACATGGTAGATGTGTAGGCAGGGTAGGAACCGGATCGGGTCGCCGTACTCAAAGTCATTCATACAGATGGCACACCTAGAGAGAAAGAGAGAGCAGGTGGTGGGTGCAGGCAAGCAGAATTTCAACCAAAAACAACTGGAGAACCGGGTCGGAACCCTACGTTCTAGGACGAAACCGCTTACTCTTTGACTTTCTTTTCAGCGGGTTCGGAGCCGCGGTCGAAAACGCCTTTGGGTAGGTGCTGGATCAGTCCAATCCTCTGAGCGATACGAACTTGTTCCTCCTCTGTCAGCTGACAGGCCAAACGCGTTTGACTTGGGGTGGGGTGGTAAACTGGAATCGGCACACGCTCCTTCGTCAACGCAAAAAAAGTACTGATACTGAGTGTGACACATTGATAAGGAAATGGACAGACCTCAAGGACTCAAAGAAGTTTTTGTCAAAAAGTATATAACTTAATAACTTAAAACTGCATGTAAGATACGATACGATTCTAAATAAGTCACCCACCCTGCACATCTGACAACACACGGGCTGAACCAAATAAACAACAGTCAGGGTTATCTTCCGCCTGACATCATTATGAACCCCTAATATGGACCTACACCTACGAGCCCAAACTCACCTGGTAGTCCGGCGGAGGTTCCCCGGGGAGAGTGTGACGAGCCCCCGCCTCAGGCTCGTTGAGGAGAGACAGGTCGTCTGCGCCTTGCGAAGACAGACAGTTCCCCATTGAGCTGGCAGAACCAGCACACACACACACACGCACGCAACCACGAAAAAGACAGCTATCTTATTAAATACTGAACGTATTGAAGGTTTTACGACAACTAGCGACGCTGTAATTTAAAAGTAAATACATCTGAACTAGCCATCTGGGTTGCTAGGCAGCATTAACGAAAGACATATGTAACGTATATTCACACGGAAACAGCAACAAAAGCAAATCGCTGCGCAACAAACTTGAAAATGTAGGTGAATCCCTCCAAACGTCATGTACCGTAATGTATTTCGCCCCCTTGCTAATTAGCTAAGCAGATAAACTGCAAATGACACAGGTTACAAATAAAGCTATTTGGTTATTCGATCTGGCTAGCTTGCGTTATTTTTAGATTAGCAAAACATGTTCGTCGTCGCTCCATCTTTTGGCTTTATTTACAAACTGCCAGGAAGTGACGTCACTGGATGACGTGAAGTTGCTACTTCCGGGAAAAGTCTTGAGAGTTTAGTCTAACATAGTACCTAAAATTACTAATGGTAAAAGATGGAAACTGACATGTAGACGAATGGGTGTCTTAAGAAGGGAACACAAGGGAACAATTCACAACTTTAGTTATTTTATATAGAACAACCTATTGATAAAGGTCAGATCAGAGTCAGACTTAGCCAGACAATCTGACCATGCACTTTGTTTATACACTGAGGTCAGGCACAGCATTAACTTTCTGATTAGGACGGTGTTGACTCAACGACAAATAGGGCTCTGAAAACTTACCTCAGTTCATGAACAGTTCATGTTATGGTACTTAAAACGGTCTCATCCCAAATGTTGCATTAGAAGTTTGAAATCGATTTACAAATAAGATTAATACTGACATGTTTATGTTTGGCCAGGTTACTAAATCACGTATGGATATGGAACTAGATTGCCTACTTAATTTGTTCATTTTCTGCGTCAGGTACTAATTTCCACCATCGAGACAGGAACGTCAGTTCCACCACCGGGTCAGGAACATCAGTTCCACCGCCGGGTCAGGAACGTCCAGTTCCACCACCGGGTCAGGAACGTCAGTTCCACCGCCGGGTCTGGAAGGTCAGTTCCACCACCGGGTCAGGAAGGTCAGTTGAACTCTATGGAGTCAGAAACTAGTCTGACATTCAACCGATTCGTCAACAAAACATCTTAATGGGGTTTAGTCCCTTTGCACTACACTGTTAGACAACTCAATCCCTGCAAGCAAACTAAACTGTTCACTTGTCCCCTAAAGCTAAATCAAAAGCCGAGATGGCAGCTTTTGTTAATTGGACCAGGCGGTTAGGATGGTAATAATACTGCAGATGTTTTTTTAACCATTAGCTAGGAATGATACAGAAAAACTAAAGCATGAAGATACGAGGTCCTATCAACCACCAGCATTTTATTTAGTCATCACAATAAAGACACAACACAGTCGATATGCTACAGTCAAGAACATCCTTTTATTCAAATAAGGCGCTGCTCTTTTCAAACTGTGTTTTTCTTCTTATGGAAAAGAAACTGTAATTAACACATGCATTTCACCTATAGAGCTCTGGGGGTGTTTCTTATACACAAAGACATTGGGGTGCATTCAAAATGGCCGCCGACTACCTACAGAGCGCACTGCTATTGAACAGGACCCAATGGGAATAGTGCAATCGGAGGGTGCACTGTGTAGTGAATGGGTTTCCATCTCAGACAGAGCCAAAGACATATGGGTGGGGCTCTGCTGAGGGAGGGGTGGGGTTTGGGTGTGGGGGGGTCAAAGGGCATGCTGTCTAGACACGAACAAACTAAAGCAAAAAGACCAAACGAACAAAAAGACGAATCTCATAACAGAAATAAAACACATTGGATCGACCCAGCATTATGTAATATAATACAAGGATGAGAATGGGAGTTTTTCCGTAGCCTGGTATTCAAACTGACTCCACTGTGTTTCACTTGGTGAGTGCAGTGTTCAGTCTGATCTAACCAGGCTAGATTCCATAGCCCATACATATCTATAAATGTATATGTATATATATTTTCCTCTCTCCAGTAAGACCTAGGAAAGGGGGAGACAGATAGTGGCCAGGGGAACTGGTGTTTTACGTCCGGTTCAATATGGATCTACCTACGCTTGGTGTAGTGTGTTTTGTCAATAGTTAATACTGCTGCTGGCTTCATCCGATAACTAGTTTAAAGTATTTCATACAGGACTAGTTTTGTGTGTGTGGCAAACCCCCTTTTCTCATTCTCATGCGGGATAAGTCCAGTTACAAGGTGCTTATAGCATTTCCTATACAGTCCATGACTGTCTCAGAGAGAGTCTTAGAGACAACACACCCTGACAGGATAAAAATGTAATCCAAATTATTGAAGAAAAAAAAGATAAAACAAAAATAAATATATATTTTTTTAAATCCCTGTCACAGCCAAGCAGCCCCACCCCCATGTACAAAAAATGGAACCCTCGACATTGTCATCCCACATTGGTCTGTTAATTCATGACTCCGCCCCCACCACCACCACAGGCCCACCCCACCCCGGGTAGCTGGCACCCCCAAAAGCCCATCAGTGTAATTTGTTCACTTACATTAGCTGTTCAAATGGACAAGCTGACAAGGATGGGTAATGGCGTACAATGTGAGGAAGAAGCAATAGAGACGAGAATAACGTGAGCCAGCTGCATTCTGCTCAGGACAAAAAGTTTCAGTTTTTTTTTTAAACAACCCCTTCCTTCCATCAACAGAAAAGAAGGGAAGAAGAGAGACAAGAGAAAGAGACAGCTACAGACTACTCCAGTGTCTAATAGAAAGGTACAGATAGACAGAGGAGACGAGAAAGAAGAAATAACCAAGAGAGAGATGGGGTACGATAACGTGTTATTTTTCCTTTTCGTTTTTTTTTTTGTCGTCATCATTTAGCAATAAAAAGTAAAGAACTAACTCACACCGGTTTTCCTTACTATAGATATAGAGATTTTTGAAAAGCAAGTGAATATATTGGGAGGTTGATACAATATGAAGCGGGACTCATTTTGAAAGGGTGACAGTCGGGTGAGGTTGCCCGCTAAGCGTGGGGTTCAGGTACAGCTCGCGAGTCCCCCCCCTAAAGGTTCAGATACCGCCGGGTGATTGTAGATCTGCACTAAGGGGCAACCGAACCATGACCGTGGGCCATTTCCAATGAAAAAGGGCGCGGCCTGGCTTACAAAATGGAGTCTGTGAACAAAAGGCACTTTTGAGGGACAACCTTTAACTGCTAGAAACTACACTACAGCACGAGCACAAGTCAGTAATCATTTAGAGAGGGATCGGGGAGAAGACGGAATGAGGTTGCGGGCGTGAGGTTGACTTTGCATGTTGCTATAGTAACATTGCGGTTCTGAGGTGCTGGCTCCGTTGATATATATAGTTGGAAGCTGCCATGTTTCCTATTTGTCTCTCTGCCATTGGTGGCTTGTTAAGACTCGGAAGATGATAGTCTGGGAGAAACTCTTGATGGCTCAAATACTAATGAATCAAAGCTGTGTTTACTGTAGACGCGGGGAGTGACTAGAACTGGTTCGTTTTGGGCAGGCCCTCATTCACCGGGTTTGTCAAAACCGGTCTAGTACAGCTGTCGTCCTGACGAAAGGTTGAACCAAAATGCCGTTTGTCTCAGAAACTACTAGCAAAATAGAGAGAGAACTAGCCTGGGGCCGATCAGTACAGTACTGTCTTGCCACTGTCATAGGGTCAGTGTCCCACTGTGATTATGGCAGTTGGATATACAGAACAAACCGATCTGGGACCAGGCTAGGAAGGAACATTTACCCCAACTCAATATCACAAACTGGAGAAGGAAGGAGTAGAACTAAAGAAAGGAGGAAATATAAAGGCAGTTTCATTGTTTTTCCCAATATCAATTATGTCGTAATAGTGTAATGTATCTTATAGTGTGTGAAAAGCACCTGGATTTTTTTTCCCTTTCCTGTTGATATATAATTTTGACATTTTGTAAGAATTTCTTCTTCCTTCAGCCCCTCCTAACATTTTTATAAACAAACGATTACATTTAAAACATTAAAAAAGAGACATTAAAGAAAAAGAAAAACAAACACCCCCAACTTACAAAGACTAGGATTTTTCATGGCCCTCTTAGTTTAGAGTCCGGGAGCACGTCGGACTTGAAACAAATAGATTTTTTTTTCTGTTTTCTTCTTAGCTTTCTTAAAAATCTCTAACAGACAAACACAAGTAATCTACCCAATGCATTGCACCTGGCTCAATCGACACACATTATTCAATAATAATACTTTCCATCAAAAAACAAACACTTTTTTTCTTCCATTTTTCTATTGTCGATTTTGACATGTTTCATCTGTTTTGCATCGTGGACATGTCGCTGTCGTTTGCCTCGCTGTAGACTTGTGGAGGATTTGCGGGTGTGTCGTTAAATCGTCGAGGGTGACAGAGAGCCAGTTGCTCACTTTGTCACAAAAGAAGGGATCGAAGGTTCAGAAAATAACTAGACTGCCAATTTATTTATTTTGAGTAAAGATTAAAAGAAGCATATATATATATATGTTGCTGTCTTTTATAAGGATTCTGTCCTGCAGCCACTGGTTTCTATACAAAACAAATATCCACGTTTTTCTTAGCTTTAGCTTATATGTGAAGAAACGTCAACCTGAATTTTTATTAGTTTCATGATAATATAGAGGCACTTAAATAGATTGTTAGTTATAGTCTTGTTATATGGTTCTAGTACAGAGATAGTGTTACTAGAAGCTAAGAGCTCCTGGGCTCCCAGCCCATGATATCCCTATAAGGTGAAGAAGCCAACAACTCTCGACCAATGAAGAGCGCACAGCGAGGCAGTCCAGTTATTTTTTGAGATTCCGTTTTTTTGTTAGAATTATTGTGTCATGATAAGAAAAATCAATAAAAATGTAAAAACATTTACGATAGAAAAACAATATGTCTTAATTAAAATGACATCTCAAAAATGAATGAAAAACTATTTTCAAAGGCAGTTTGGAGAGTATTTTTTAAAGGTTTCCCTTCGTCTTATGAATCAGGGTGACCGTGTTCTGTGTGTGAATGTGTGATATGGATAGGTGTGTGTGTGTGTGCATTACTGTGTGTATTTTTTCCTCTGGACCCTACGGTGACGTGGCTATGGCAACAGGGTGAAGCGATGCAGATGTTGTCGTAGTAACTGTGGTGGTTGTGAGAGATTTGAGAGATTCTGTTATTTCAAAGTTTTCTGTCTGGAACTGAGAGATACATTTCATTTTGCAAAAAAAAGCTTAAGTGGGATAATGAATCTTCGGGAAGCAGGTAAAACATAAGCAGAAAAATCCAAGTGAGACAAAACCAAAACCAATCCAGCAAACAGAATTAATAACTAAAAAACAATAAACAAATTGAAAGCCGAAGATGGTGATTCTGATCCTATGCCGTCATAATATGAATGACACGGAAAATTCAGTATGTTGTCCTCACTGAATATGTAAGTGTGTGCCAGACGTGTGTTCTGGAGACCGAGTGTGTATAGGATGTGTGTGTGTGTCCATATGAGAGTATGGTCATCTGTTCTGTGTGATTGTGTGTTTGTGTGTGAGTCCGAAGGCGTCGAAGTCACAAGTCGCTGTGAACGTCGCCACAGAAACACGGCTCACCCGCCCCCTACACTGGCCTCCCAGTCCAGATTGGCTCGCTCCGGCTCTGTACCGCCCCCTACACTGGCCTCCCAGTCCTGATTGGCTCCAGCTCTGAACCAAGTGCAAACCTCTGTCATCCCTTATTGTCAATAGTGCATAGGTGAGGGGACGATATGACACACAGTTAGTGTTGTATGCCTGTCTGACGTGTGTTCGCTCTTGGCTCTCGCAATTGGCTCTCGCTTTTCACGGGAGGGTAAACAAAGACCAGCCGTTTAGTGTTTAGTGCAGATGGTGTCACACCATTGGATGGTGTCACTGTTATTTTGGCCAATTGGAGAAGGTGAAGTGGGTGGGGATTAGCAAATTAAGCGTTGAGACCAGGTTGAAATCCTGAACACCGAGGCTGCATTCAGTATGTTTCCACGTTCTAGAATGTTCAAAGAGAGATTTAACTTAGAACACACGTGCCACTCCCGCACGTAGAACTAGAAATTGGGTTTGTTCTATTCATATAATTTCTTCCTGGAACATTCTAGAACATTTTGACACTGACTGTTGCCCTGGGTGACAGGTGAGAGAACGGGAGAGAGAGAGAGAGAGCGCGGGGACAAAAAGCAGCTTACGGATGTGTGGGTGAATTAAACACAACAGGTTGTTTAAGTGGTTATTTGTGTGGTGAGACCGTCAAGCTCAAATTTCAAATTGGGCTGTCCCTGTGTTTTGTCACTTACTGTTTTCCATCGTTATGCGTGTGTGTGTGTGTGTGTGTCTGTGGATCTGCCAGCCATTACATGGAGTTTCATTGTGAAAATAAAATATAAAAGGAATAAAACAAAACTGGTCAGTTAGTCGTCCAGTGGCCTTTTATCATGTGACAATATCTTGTTCCTCCTCCATTGGCTCGTGTTTGTTCTGTCCACTGGTCTTAGGTCAGTCTTCCGGACTGGGGGATGTCAATTATGGTTTCAATGTTCGAATCGTAGAAATGGGGCGTTTCTCCCTGGGGGTTTGTTTGACGTTATTTTCCGTTGAATAGTGTTGGTTGGTGAGCAAACGTTTAGTGTCAACAGTTTGTTGGTCGTCATTGTTGGTTCACGTTGTGTTGTCTTTCCATTTCCAATTTTCTTTCATGACACAATTTTAGACGTGGAATCTGGGAGGCCTTGTCAGAGAAACCAAGACTGGAATAAAAGAGAAAATTAGCAAATGGGTTAATAAACAAACAAAAAACATGTTGTGAGTAGTTGAATGGAATGAGACATTTTCGTTTGGCACATTCGCTTCCAGTTGACCGAAGTTCCCAAAACAACCACTAGAGGGACCCTTCGCAGTAACTTTTCAGTTGTAGCTGTGGCACTTTCATTGTCAATGCCTATGATGTGTCTGTTCCAGATTCAATAAACCGCCTCGCACAGAAGTTTGCAGAACCAAGAGGACAGATGGTGAATGTACGTAAAAAGCACCGTTGTCATTGTAGTGTCTCAATGCAGTGCACGAAACATTACACCACGACACCAGCCAGGCCCTGCTGCCAGTCCCCGGATCAGGTTTCACACTTTGATAAGACTCACAGCAGTGTTACAGGGTTGGCAGTTGGGCATTCGAAACCCGGGTTCAATGACTGCTAGAAAGAGTTTTGAAACGCGTATTTCGGCATGTTTGAGCTTGTTTGGCACAATTCAACCGAAGAGTGTAGCTCCCAAAGTGAAAACACAAATAAGCTGGAAGCTGAGGAGGGCAAAGACAAAGACTACCAAATGTCTGCTCGATTCTAAAGACTGTTTGAACCCAGGTTGGGTTGGCACTGTGGCTCCACTGAGGTGCCAGCCAACATTCCGTAGGCAGGGCCAGAGTAGTGCTGGAGCAAGTGCAGAGAATGGCTGTAGGCCGTAGCTCCGCCCCTTCATCTTAGATTCCTGCAGGACTTTTCTCTCCCTCTCTTCCCTCTTCCTGGTTCCTCGTTTCCTATGATCCTCTGGGGTTTCGAACTCCTCCCACTTCTAACTTCCTCTCTCCCTCTCCTCGGGCCCACTCTCCCCCAGTGTAATCCTTGGCAGAACTGACCAGCCCCCCCTTCTCTCTTACCCCCTTCATGTCTAAGTTCAACTGCCTATGACATCATGTCTGGTTGCTGCGGGCAACCAGACAGTTGGGACGTGACTTTGACTGTGTGGAGCGCAGAGCTTAAACTAACTGACAGTCTCTCTCCCTCCCTCTCTGTCTCCCACTCTCTTTCTCTCTCTCTGCATGGCCTGCATCTCGCCACCAGAGAGCTCCTCAGACTAGCCTTTCTCTTTCCCCGTCTTCCTATTGGCGGTGAGACATCGCTCGATTCCTGTGCCTGGTAGGAAGGTTTAGGACACGGGCCGAACCGAGGCGCCCGTCTCTGGAGCTCTACCCGTCCATATGTACGAGAGCAGCGGAAGGGTCTGTCTGGACTGATAGTCTGAAAAGACATTAACACCCCCGCCTCCATACAGTCTTATGTTATATTCGTCCCCCGTCAACAGTCAGTCGGTTAAGAATGTGTGTGTCTGTGTGTGTGTGTGTGTGTGTGTATGCCCGGGTAACACCTGTGGACGAAGGAGTGCGTGGGCAAGGAGGAAGTGGGTGAAAGAGATAAACGAGAGAGAGAGAAAGCAGAGGAGGGAGGAATGCAGATGGGTACCATGTGTGTGTGTGTGTGTGTGTGTGTGTGAAGGGATAGCTGAGTTGGCTGCAGTCAGGTGCGGTTAGACCCTAATGAGGGAAGTCGTGGCCCAACGAAACACTGCCAGCTAGAGAGTCGTAACCACAGGACAAGCGTGCTCTGTATGAGGTATGTGACACGCCAAACCTACGACATGCACCGTACCTCTCTCAGTGTTTGTGTGTGTGTGTGTGTGTGTGTGGTATATACCTGGGTCTGCTGGGGGATGTTCAGAAAGTTGTCCCGTGCTCCGATGCTGACAAACCTGTTGGGAGCTGTGGAGCCTGGCGTGGAGTATGCTACAGAGAGATAGAGACACACACACCGTCATACACACACACACAAACACACACATGATCACACAAACAGATAACCATGCACACGCACAAACACACACAAACATAGTCACACATATACATACATGGTTACACATACAAAGACATACGCCCCCACACACACACACACACAAACGTAGTCACACACACACACCCTCACACACACACACAGCCATATACACAATCAAACACGCTCACAAGTGAACTGTATGTGATGTTATTCAACACTGTATTCTGGGATATGATGTTTAGAGGTGCTAAATCTAGTTGTAGTCCACTGACAGTTGTCGATGGGGGCGATGGGAGGGCCATAATGCTAACAGGTGACCTGAAGGTAGCAGTTAGCCTCTACCTGTTACTGCCAGACGCCATAATGCTAACAGGTGAACTGAAGGTAGCAGTTAGCCTCTACCTGTTACTGCCAGACGCCATAATGCTAACAGGTGAACTGAAGGTAGCAGTTAGCCTCTTCCTGTTACTGCCAGATGACATAATGCTAAAAGGTGAACTGAAGGTAGCAGTTAGCCTCTTCCTGTTACTGCCAGACGCCATAATGCTAACAGGTGAACTGAAGGTAGCAGTTAGCCTCTACCTGTTACTGCCAGACGCCATAATGCTAACAGGTAAACTGAAGGTAGCAGTTAGCCTCTTCCTGTTACTGCCAGACACTATAATGCTAACAGGTGAACTGAAGGTAGCAGTTAGCCTCTTCCTGTTACTGCCAGATGCCATAATGTTAACAGGTAAACTGAAGGTAGCAGTTAGCCTCTTCCTGTTACTGCCAGACACTATAATGCTAACAGGTGAACTGAAGGTAGCAGTTAGCCTCTACCTGTTACTGCTAGACGCCATAATGCTAACAGGTGAACTGAAGGTAGCAGTTAGCCTCTTCCTGTTACGGCCAGATGACATAATGCTAAAAGGTGAACTGAAGGTAGCAGTTAGCCTCTTCCTGTTACTGCCAGACGCCATAATGCTAACAGGTGAACTGAAGGTAGCAGTTAGCCTCTACCTGTTACTGCCAGACGCCATAATGCTAACAGGTGTACTGAAGGTAGCAGTTAGCCTCTTCCTGTTACTGCCAGACGCCATAATGCTAACAGGTGAACTGAAGGTAGCAGTTAGCCTCTTCCTGTTACTGCCAGACACCCTGCAGCCCAGGCTTTAAATCTCTGCTGTCTAGTAAGGACAACCAATAGGAAATATGCATGAAGTGTGTGCCGGCCAATTCCCTACTTCGTTGTTTAAGGAGCCGGCACTTGGGCTAGAGAGCAAGGGACCAAATGTAGGGCAGTTGTGCTTACTGGACTCCGATTGCAGGCGGGGCAGGGGGGTGTGGGGGATGGGAGCATGTGTGTGTGTGTGTGTGTGTGTGTGTGACGTGCAAAGTTGGAGACAAAATAAATAATAGTAGAAAGAAAATTACAGTGAAGAGACATTCGACCGTAGGTGGGGTGGGAGAAAGGTGTAGATTTATTTATATAAAAGAATGTTATATAAATAAAACAGTGATGCAGATAGATAGTGAATAAAAAAAAAGTTTTAAGGACGAGACGACGGAAGAAGGGAGGTCAGATAACGAAAGTGACAAAAGCAGCTCCATCCAGTGCCCTGTCGCGGTGTGCCACCTTGTCCCCACGTCCCGACTCTATCAACGCAGCTCGCCTGCCTGCCTAGAGGAACCAACCAGCGCCTCCTACTGACCAACACGAGTATGGCACGCTTGCGGTCTCCTCTCTACACCCGTTAGCGTATCTCGATTGGGGCGTAGGTTTGATTGGTATATATATAGCGTTTATGTGTGGCCAGGGGGGGTTCGTTTTTAATTGTGATTTTTGTTGTCGTTGTTGTGCGATTTCCAGTGCAAGACAAGAAGCCAGGGAATTGTGGGTAAAGTAGGGCATCATGGGAAAAGTGGGGCATCGTGATCTTTATTTTTTTTTGGAGTCCACGCCAACTGCCCTAGTTTTGTTCCCTTAATAAAGAAAAAAGAAGAAAGAAGGGGGTAAAAGGGAAGAAATGAGAGAATAGCAAATGATAGTAAAGAGAGAAATGGGAGAAGATCCCAGAGATTGTGTTACCTGTCATAGACAGTCTGGGGTGGCCTGAGTAGACGCCCAGACGCACTACAGCTACCCTATGACACAGTAGACGGACTACTCGTCTCCGCTACTACAAACGCTTCCAAAAAAAAGAAGGGGATGATCCATATAAATATCATCCGGTGACGCTAGAAGAAAGAAGAAGAAAGCCCAACAGCACAGAGGAAGAGAGAGAAGATTAAAGAGGAAGAGGGAGATTGCTAGGGATTTCTAGGCATAGGCGTGGCAGTCTACAGCACAGGGGATGAATGGAGCCCTGGGGCCTGACAGGAGCTGCAGGGGCGTCTGGACTGAAGATGAGGTGACCCTCCTCTCTAACCGACTCCCATCGACGGGGAACCCGGAGTTAACCCGGACCTGGTCCGGTTGATTCGGGGGACGTTGCTATCTCTCTCTGTGGGGTTCTGAGGGCCGATGTGGTTGGTGTTGGTGGGGGGCGAGCGGCGGGGGACGGGGAGTTCGCGGGTCACTTACACGGAGATGCGGGCGAGCTGAGTCCGCCGCCGTCAGGGGGCGTGTTGATTGGTTTAGAGTCGGGCATGGGGAGGGGCACAGGGCGCGCCACCGGGGGCGGCGGGGGCAGCAGGAAGGAACCCGGCATTTTGCCGTGGCCATGGGCACCTCCGTTGGGCTGCAGAGACGGCAAACACCACACAGGACAGGGTGAGCACTCAGGACACACACACACACATGCGTGGATGTAGTCCTGCCAGACACCCTCCCACACGCACACACACACACGCACGCATGGAAGCCATAATGAGAAGAGCGGAAAATAATGGATGTGGAAACCAAAGCGGAAAGACTGTGGCCTGTTGAACGGGACATTAAGAACGGAAATATTCCGGATGTGTGTTCTACTGGTGAACCACGTCTCTGTAGATGCACTACGGTCAGAGAAGGGCGCGATTTTTTGACGCTCATCTCCTCTGTAAAGAAGGAGGAGTCATGTGAGGGCAGGGGCCGGCCCTCTGGTGTACAGCGCGTGTCAGACAGTTTAGGGGAGTGTCCTACATAGGTCCCCGTCCGCCCAGGTCCCTCCCTGACCTCTCACCTGTCCTCCAGACTGACCCGAGCCGTCGGCGCACACGAACTGGACGAAGTCTTTCAGCGGGTCCTGGTGGTACCGGATGGCGCCGGGGTGGGGGAAGTACGGGCTGGACTGCTGGATGATGGAGGAGGAGGGGAAGTGGAGGGCTGACGCTGAGGCACGGGGACTCCCTGAGGTATGAGGGTGGGGGGGGAGGAAGAAGAGTTAGTCACCCCGGTCAAAATTGCGTAAGACAAATTCACACAGGACAGCGATCTTGACGGCACGCATGCAGCACAAACAGACCGACTGAAGTTAGCACTAAACCAGGAATGAGCCCCCCCCCCCCCGGAGCAGGCAGATGGGCTGATCCATACAGTAAATAAAGGTTGAGTTAGGGAGATCCCACAGCTCTAGGGGTTTCAACAGTACAGTGTATCTGGCTACTTCTACATCCAAATCAACACAACCGTCCAAGGCTGCAGAAACATCTGGTCTTGTTCATACAATAAATCACTGCTGCGTTCCCCTGGTGAGCACAGTAGGAACACACGCGCGCACACACACACATGCACGCACTTACACGTGCGCACGCTGAGACGTGACAATAAAGTAATATTAAGAAACACTCACACGTTCCAGTTTTGTAATGTTGGTGATGTGTAATCAATCATAGTCTATCATTACTATGTGCTCCAACCCAATGGACTCAAATCCCACCACAAAAGGCATTATATACATTAGTAATTGTGTGTGTGTGTTTGCGTGGTGTGCGTGTATGTGTGTGTATGCGTGGTGTGTGCGTGTATGTGTGTGTATGCGTGGTGTGTGTGTGTGCGTGTGCGTGTATGTGTGTGTATGCGTGGTGTGTGTGTGTGCGTGTGCGTGTATGTGTGTGTATGCGTGGTGTGTGTGTGTGTGCGTGTATGTGTGTGTATGCGTGGTGTGTGTGTGCGTGGTGTGTGTGTGTGTGTGCGTGTATGTGTGTGTATGCGTGGTGTGTGTGTGTGCGTGTATGTGTGTGTATGCGTGGTGTGTGTGTGCGTGTGTGTATGCGTGTGTGTGTGTGTGTGTGTGCGTGTGCGTGTATGTGTGTGTATGCGTGGTGTGTGTGTGCGTGTGTGTATGCGTGGTGTGTGTGTGTGTGTGCGTGTGCGTGTATGTGTGTGTATGCGTGGTGTGTGTGTGTGCGTGTATGTGTGTGTATGCGTGGTGTGTGTGTGTGCGTGTATGTGTGTGTATGCGTGGTGTGTGTGTGCGTGTGTGTATGCGTGTGTGTGTGTGTGTGTGTGTGTGCGTGTATGTGTGTGTATGCGTGTGTGTGTGTGTGTGTGTACTCTGGGTCTATCTGGCTTGTCAACTTGGTGATGGAAACAAGCTGGTTGCTGAAGGAATGTGCTGGTCTGTCTCCCTCTGCCTCTCTGGTGTGTGAAGGTGGCCGTGAAAACCGGAATAAACAGACAACCAATATCTGGCACCGATAACCAGAATGAGAGACGGACGACGAGAGGGCGACAGAGACAGAGGGGGACAGAGACAGAGGGCCGACGTATTCCTTTGAATATTGAACCTCTGCTGGGATCACAGTAGCCGGCAGGCCCCCGTCTGGTCGGAGATGTTGGGAATTCTAAGACTGGAATTTTGTTATACTCCCAATGCCCTCATGGGAGGGAAGGCCGGGCTTTTTCAAACCACTTGTGTGTTAGAAGTGGATCTCCATTTTGTGTGTGTGTGCATTTGTGTGTATTTTCCCGGTTTGAAGCAGAACTGTCTACATTACATGGAAGCAAGAGGGATTGAGAGAGTGGTGGAGAGAGAGTGGTGGAGAGAGAGTGGTGGAGAGAGAGTGGTGGAGAGAGAGTGATGGAGAAATGGAGAGAGAGTGATGGAGAGTGAGTGGTGGAGAGAGAGGGAGAGAGAGAGAGAGAGGGGAGAGAGTGGTGGAGAGAGAGTGGTGGAGAGAGAGTGGTGGAGAGAGAGTGGTGGAGAGAGAGTGATGGAGAAATGGAGAGAGAGTGATGGAGAGGGAGTGGTGGAGAGAGAGGGAGAGAGAGAGAGAGAGAGGGGAGAGAGAGTGGTGGAGAGAGAGTGGTGGGAGAGAGGGAGAGAGAGAGAGAGAGAGGGGAGAGAGAGTGGTGGAGAGAGAGTGGTGGAGAGAGTGATGAGAGAGAGTGGTGGAGAGAGAGTGGTGGAGAAATGGAGAGAGAGTGATGGAGAGTGAGTGGTGGAGAGAGAGGGAGAGAGAGAGAGAGAGAGGGGAGAGAGAGTGGTGGAGAGAGAGTGGTGGGAGAGAGGGAGAGAGAGAGAGAGAGAGGGGAGAGAGAGTGGTGGAGAGAGAGTGGTGGAGAGAGTGATGAGAGAGAGTGGTGGAGAGAGAGTGATGGAGAAATGGAGAGAGAGTGATGGAGAGAGAGTGGTGGAGTGATGGAGAGTGAGTGGTGGAGAGAGCCGTTGCAGGCTCTGATAACTGAGTTCCATGGACCTCCAGATCATAAGTGACTATAGTGAGGAGTTTGGACAAAGAGGAGGGGGCTCACCTGGTCTTACTCCAGCCAGGACGGGCAGCGGGTGATGGGTAAACGCCATGCGGGGGGACCTCGTCTGGGGCGACAGGGTGTTGAAATCAAATTTCCCCGGCTTCTTAAGAGAACCGGGCGAGGACAGTCCTGGCAGAAAAGAAAAACATAAAAATAATAGGAAGTGTGAATAAATATTAAAAAGTTGGGGAAAGAGAGTTAGATTTAACGTGAACTGCATGTGAAACTTGTGGAGCACTCTGATAGACTGAAGGCGGGGAATTGTCTGGTGTGCTACATGGCGGTTGGTCAGTCTGTCAACCATCCGCACGCAGTCCAGCACCTGCAAATTAGCCAGTCGTGCGAGTTGTCCAGATTTGATCAAAAGATCAACTCAAGCTGGAAGCTCTAAAAGGGTAAAGGTGTGTCCTCGTATTAAGAGTGGCGTCTTTCTGAAAGGCCAACATTCAGAAACAGACCGTCTGTATGTTACAGTATGAGACCTACAGCTGCTCAGTGAAAAAGACAAGCAGGCGGATCGAGGTTTAGCGGGGGTGGGGGTATGGGGGGTTGTAGATGCTGGCTGTGAATTGTGGGATACGTGAAAATATGTGAGGGATGGGAAAGTGAAGGAGGGGGGCGCATTGTGCAGTTCTGTTGTTGTGCTGTGGAGAGAGAGAGAGGAGGGTGAGAGAAAGAAGAGGGTGAGATGGAGAGAGAGAGAGGAGGGTGAGAGAGAGAGGGTGAGATGGAGAGGAAAAATACAGAGATGAGAGGGTGACAAAGACAAAGAGAGAGGGAGTCGGGAAAGATGAAGTGATGGAGAGGAAGAGTGGGTGAAAGAGAGAGCGTTTCATTGGGGCGTGTAAACGAAACGCCTAAACGGTGTGAAACAGTTACGTCCGCAGCAGATGGGATTGAGGAGGAACGATCTGTGGGAACCGTTTAACAGACATATTTCCAGGGCACATGTGCTGTAGAAGCACACAAATACATTTATGAGCACAATGAAAACACATTGGAACTAATAAAGACCAAGGCCTTAAGAGGCTCCTAAAGGAAAACTACAGCTCGCACAGAAAAACACGCTGGTGCAGAATGCCATCTGTAATGGTTATGCCATCTGTTAGGGTGATGCCATCTGTTAGGGTTATGCCAACTGTTAGGGTGATGCCATCTGTAATGGTGATGCCATCTGTAATGGTTATGCCATCTGTTAGGGTGATTCCAACTGTTAGGGTGATGCCATCTGTTATGGTGATGCCATCTGTTAGGGTGATGCCATCTGTTAGGGTGATGCCATCTGTTATGCCATCTGTTAGGGTTATGCCATCTGTTAGGGTTATGCCATCTGTAATGGTTATGCCATCAGTTAGAGTGATGCCAACTGTTAGGGTTATGCCATCTGTAATGGTTATGCCATCTGTTAGAGTGATGCCAACTGTTAGGGTTATGCCATCTGTTAGGGTGATGCCATCTGTTAGGGTTATGCCATCTGTTAGGGTGATGCCATCTCTTATGCCAACTGTTAGGGTTATGCCATCTGTTATGGTTATGCCATCTGTTATGCCATCTGTTAGGGTTATGCCATCTGTTATGGTGATGCCATCTGTTAGGTGATGCCATCTGTTATGGTGATGCCATCTGTTAGGGTGATGCCATCTGTTAGGGTGATGCCATCTGTTAGAGTGATGCCATCTGTAATGGTTATGCCATCTGTTAGAGTTATGCCATCTGTTAGGGTTATGCCATCTGTTAGGGTGATGCCATCTGTTAGGGTGATGCCAACTGTTAGGGTGATGCCATCTGTTATGGTGATGCCATCTGTTAAGGTGATGCCATCTGTTATGCCAACTGTTAGGGTTATGCCATCTGTTACGGTGATGCCATCTGTTAGGGTTATGCCATCTGTTAGGGTGATGCCATCTGTTAGGGTGATGCCATCTGTTAGGGTTATGCCATCTGTTAGAGTGATGCCAACTGTTAGGGTGATGCCATCTGTTAGGGTGATGCCATCTGTTAGGGTTATGCCATCTGTTAGGGTGATGCCATCTGTTAGGGTGATGCCAACTGTTAGGGTGATGCCATCTGTTATGGTGATGCCATCTGTTAGGGTGATGCCATCTGTTATGCCAACTGTTAGGGTGATGCCATCTGTTAGGGTGATGCCATCTGTTAGGGTTATGCCATCTGTTATGGTTATGCCATCTGTTAGGGTGATGACCGCAATGTGTTCAAATAACAGGAAGGAGTCATCATAGACAACCAGCTGATATTTGCAGAAGCCCTGAACACATCTCGGCCGGGTTTAAACAGTTCCTAGTCATTTGGAACAAATCTGAATCTGATCTTGCCAAAACCCTTTCCCACACACACACTCACACACACACACACACTGACACGCGGAAGTGCCATCTGATTGAAAAGTCTGTGCGCGAACGTATGTGTGTGAATGTATCTACATACGTGAGCACGTCTCCGTGTGTGTATCTACACACGTGAGCACGTCTCTGTGTGTGTGTGTGTGTGTATCTACATACGTGTGCACGTCTCTGTGTGTGTGTGTGTGTGTGTATTGCTCTGTTCAATTGGCTCTGCGGGGACTGGAGTGTTTGGCGGTGGTGGACAGACGGTGGGGCAGGTACACCTGTGTGTGTGTGTGTTCTCTGGCCGGTTTCCTCACGGACCCGGTTTGTTTGTTTGTGTGCTTGTCGCCTCCCCCCCCCCCCCCACCCCCCACCCCAGCCTGGACAAGAACCTCCAGCTGTTGTTATCAGATGGAGCCGAACTGAGAGCAACACATCTCCTGTCAAATACAACTCATCAGCCACTATTCTCTCCTTCCTTGCCTCTCTCTCCACAAGTGGGAATAAATCAGTTAATTAACGAGAGGGTGACCTTGGTGAGATGTCCACATAGCCCCTCGTTCCTAACGTAGCGCACTACTTTAGACCAGATCCCGTTGCACACTAGTCCCTAATTAGTGTGCTATTTGTGGCATAGGGTGGTATTTAGGTCAGACCATATTTGCAAGTCATTTTACAGCTCTGTGGTGCCAATCTCATTAAAAGGTAACCTGTGCTGCAGTTAGAGACGTCCCCTGATGTGGTAATGCGTGTTGGGTGGGTGTGTTAATTACATTTACAGCTTAGCTAACTGCAGCAGGCCTGGGCAAACAGCAGCCCCAATAACACACAACTTCTCTCCGTCTTTCTATCTCTCTCCTCGGGGCTTCTCATTCAGCACACATTTTCAATTAGAAAACAGCGAGATACGGGAAGAGAGTGAGAGATGGAGAGAACGTAAAAGGGAGTGAAAAGGCTTTGACTCCTCTGATTCACATACTGTAAATATCTTAATGGGAGTATACAGTGGATATAAAAAAGTCTACACACCCCTTAAAACGCCAGGTTTTGTGATGTGAACAAATTAGACCAAGATAAAGCAGTGGCTTATCTGGATGAGGAAGTGTCTACAGCTGACAATTCCAACAAACAAACTGGCTGTGTTATCGTCCTCCACTTACAGCACATGGTCACAACACACTGAGACTGCCGTGTCCCTAAGGCCTCTGAGGAGAAGACGTAGTTCAGTGGACGTGGGTTATGTGAGGCAAAAGTAGATAAGGGTTATTTGTCAAACCAGTGCTACAAGTATGAACTGATGAAGTGATGTACACATTTTGTAAAGAGAAAGTGTAGTTTACCTGGTGTGTTACAGAGGTTGATATGAGTTATACAGTAGAGGCAGGTTGATATGAGTTATATAGTAGAGGCAGGTTGATATGAGTTGTATAGTAGAGGTAGGTTGATATGAGTTATACAGTAGAGGCAGGTTGATATGAGTTATTCACAGTAGAGGCAGGTTGATATGAGTTATACAGTAGAGGCAGGTTGATATGAGTTATACAGTAGAGGCAGGTTGATATGAGTTATACAGTAGAGGCAGGTTGATATGAGTTATACAGTAGGAGCAGGTTGATATGAGTTATATAGGAGAGGCAGGTTGATATGAGTTATACAGTAGAGGCAGGTTGATATGAGTTATACAGTAGAGGCAGGTTGATATGAGTTATACAGTAGAGGCAGGTTGATATGAGTTATACAGTAGAGGCAGGTTGATATCAGTTATATAGTAGAGGCAGGTTGATATGAGTTGTATAGTAGAGGTAGGTTGATATGAGTTATACAGTAGGAGCAGGTTGATATGAGTTATATAGTAGAGGCAGGTTGATATGAGTTATATAGTAGAGGCAGGTTGATATGAGTTATACAGTAGAGGCAGGTTGATATGAGTTATACAGTAGAGGCAGGTTGATATCAGTTATATAGTAGAGGCAGGTTGATATGAGTTGTATAGTAGAGGTAGGTTGATATGAGTTATACAGTAGGGGCAGGTTGATATGAGTTATATAGTAGAGGCAGGTTGATATGAGTTATATAGTAGAGGCAGGTTGATATGAGTTATACAGTAGAGGCAGGTTGATATGAGTTATACAGTAGAGGCAGGTTGATATGAGTTATACACAGTACAGGAAGGTTGATATGAGTTATTCACAGTAAAGTCAGGTTGATTTGAGTTATTCACAGTAAAGACATGTTGATATGATTTATACAGTAGAGGCAGGTTGATATGAGTTATACAGTAGAGGCAGGTTGATATGAGTTATACAGTAGGAGCAGGTTGATATGAGTTATATAGGAGAGGCAGGTTGATATGAGTTATATAGTAGAGGCAGGTTGATATGAGTTATATAGTAGAGGCAGGTTGATATGAGTTATACAGTAGAGGCAGGTTGATATGAGTTATACAGTAGGAGCAGGTTGATATGAGTTATATAGTAGAGGCAGGTTGATATGAGTTATATAGTAGAGGCAGGTTGATATCAGTTATATAGTAGAGGCAGGTTGATATGAGTTATATAGTAGAGGCAGGTTGATATCAGTTATATAGTAGAGGCAGGTTGATATAAGTTGTATAGTAGAGGTAGGTTGATATGAGTTATACAGTAGAGGCAGGTTGATATGAGTGATACAGTAGAGACAGATTGATATGAGTTATACAGTAGAGGCAGGTTGATATGAGTTATATAGTAGAGGCAGGTTGATATGAGTTATACAGTAGAGGCAGGTTGATATCAGTTATACAGTAGAGGCAGGTTGATATGAGTTATATAGGAGAGGCAGGTTGATATAAATATTATATTAGAGGCAGGTTGATATAAGTTGTACACAGTAAAGGCAGATATGAGTATAATGTGTTCTAACCATGGTAAGGAAACTGCACTGCATCGTTTTCATGCTTGATCTTCCTCTCCTGCACGCTGGCCAAATGGTGCTGCACTGAGGATGAAGAAGAGAGTGGTTAACAACGAGAAGAGGAGCGAGAAAAGAGAGGAGAAGAAGAATGGAAAAGGATTAGAGGGAGAATAGGAGGAACATAGAGAGAGAAAGAGAGTAGAGAGGGGAGTGAAAGAGGGAGACAATAAGATATGGAAAGGGTTAAAGTGAAAGGCATAGAGAGAGGGAGCGGGCGGGTGAGCGGGCGGGCAGGGGAGAATACGATGAAGAGGAGTAAAAGGAGAATATGAAGAAGAGGCACGGTAAACATTGTCAGACTGAGTTATCAAAGCAGTATACGAGTACTCCAGGTGACATTTGATTTCCCAGTGTTGTATTTTCCACCAATAACAGATAACGGTTAGAGGCCGTGTTGTTGCTTACTTATCAGGTGACGGTCAACATGGTGTGAGCTGGGAGATGGTGAGTGAAGGTCTCCACCTGGTTACAGGTGGGAAGAAGAGGTCATGGAGTCAGTTAGTTCTGGTCTCAGATCAGCCTTAGAGAAAGAACAGCCGGCATATCACCTTTAGTCTCAAATCGGTGGGAATGAAGACGGCATTTATGAGTCGGGTGTTAGGAAGTGATTTGTTTTTAGGGGAGGGGGGTCTGTGCCAGTACGTCCCAATGTCCCCACCAGCGTGGCACCGAGAGGGACGCCCTGGCAGGAGGTGCAATGCCAGTGTCGGTATTGGGTATAAATGAGGAGTGCCAAGGGTAAGGGTGGCGCTGATGGACTCGAGTAAGGTGAGGGAGAACAACGGTTAAACCAGGGGGGCGGGGTTTCCTACCTGCGTCCATGTCATTGGGCCAGCCGCTGGACTGGGAGGAGCCGGCTGCCGGGGACCGTCCGGGGTAGAAGACGTCGTCTGTGGGGCTCTCCAGCTCGCTGTCGTCTAACGACTTCCTCTTGTTTGAGCTGCGGAGGAAGAGGAGGTGAGTCGATGCGAAGCGACAAGACGAATGGGCCCAAACCTCAAGCACAGAGAATTACGACCTCGTGGGAAGTGAACTTTGAGAATCGAGACGGCAGAAATGGGAGATAAGTTGGAAAGCTGAGAGGAAAACAAACCATGAACGGCTGCAAAGTGTTGGAGCGAGATGGACTATAGTCTGGTTTTTATAGAGCATAGTTGGTGGAGCAGCGTGTGTGTGTGTGTGTGTGTGTGTCAGAATAACTACCTCCGTGGAAGATTTGCATACAGCTCCACCTCAGACCTACAGTGGCAGTGGAAGAAAGAGAGGAAGAAAGAGAGGAAGAAAGAGAGGAAGAAATAGAGGAAAAAAGAGAGGAAGAAAGAGAGGAAGAAATAGAAGGATAAAAAAGAGATCCATCACACATTTTAAACCCCCAGAAAAACACACAGATGGAGAAGAAAAAGATGGAACAAACACGTGCACCTTAAGACCAGGGGTCTTTACATTCTCCTCAGGGACCCAAAAGTGTCTTTACATTCTCCTCAGGGACCCAAAAGTGTCTTTACATTCTCCTCAGGGACCCAAAAGTGTCTTTACATTCTCCTCAGGGACCCAAAAGTGTCTTTACATTCTCCTCAGGGACCCAAAAGTGTCTTTACATTCTCCTCAGGGACCCAAAAGTGTCTTTACATTCTCCTCAGGGACCCAAAAGTGTCTTTACATTCTCCTCAGGGACCCAAAAGTGTCTTTACATTCTCCTCAGGGACCCAAAAGTGTCTTTACATTCTCCTCAGGGACCCAAAAGTGTCTTTACATTCTCCTCAGGGACCCAAAAGTGTCTTTACATTCTCCTCAGGGACCCAAAAGTGTCTTTACATTCTCCTCAGGAACCCAAAAGTGTCTTTACAATCTCCTCAGGGACCCAAAAGTGTCTTTACATTCTCCTCAGGGACCCAAAAGTGTCTTTACATTCTCCTCAGGGATCGAAAAGGGTCTTTCACATTCTGCTCAGGGACGAAAAAAACGCCTTCACATTCTCCTCAAAGACCCAAAGCTGGCGCACCTGATCAGACTTGTCAGCAAATCATCAATTACGCTTTTGATTGGTTCAAAAAATGCGCCTGTTCAAAAACATGTGAAATGTCTTGGGGTCCCTGGGGAGACTGTTTCTAGAATATAATACAAAATGGCTGCACGGATTCTCCTTGTTGTCCGATATGTTTGTACAAATCCATTTAAAATAAAGCCAGAGACATAAAAGACATTTCCCGTATTCATGAATGTTTCCGCTTGGCTTTTAATCTAGTTGGAGTTTTTTAAGAGTGGTCTGGGGTGTTTTAAAACTCAGCTCTACATCCGCGCATCAGGCCTTTGGCACAAATGGCAACAGCACTCATTTCTGGCCTGAAACATAGATTATGCTTCCCACGGTACGCCTGAAGACACAGGTCGGTAGGACAAAGTATATTTAGAGGGGTTTTATTGGTTCCAGTGTTGACGCGTGAGACACACATTACAAACAGCATGACTCAGACTTTGTCACCATCAGCCGAACAACGAACAACCGCCAAGAATTTGACTGTCTACTTTCGGCAGGCAAGTGGGAAAGGTAATAATTCCAACCTGCTCAATATATTCCCATTATCTCCATACAGCGTTCCTGTAATCCCGGGATGCTTTTCCATCCATGATGTCTCCTCTATTGTGTGCTTGTGGTATTAGGCAGCCGATGCCATCCAATAACTAGATATATATAACGTTGTTGTTTAAGCCCTGAATGCTAACTGGTCGAATGCTGTGGTGCATGAGATTATATAGCACTGATATATTCACTGATCTAATTACAGTGTAACCAGTTATTAACGGTAATAAAGCACCTTTGGGGATTGTTTTAACTTTAGCGAGACCTGGCGGGCCCAGGAGCACTGAGGTTATTAAACGTTAGTGAGACCTACATGTATCTGGTGGAGGGGGTGTGGCCAGGGAGCACTGAGGTAATTAAATGTGAGTGAGACCTACATGTACCTGGTGGAAGGGGGCGGGGCCTGGGAGCACTGAGGTAATTAAATGTGAGTGAGACCTACATGTACCTGGTGGAAGGGGGCGGGGCCTGGGAGCACTGAGGTAATTAAATGTGAGTGAGACCTACATGTACCTGGTGGAAGGGGCGGGGCCTGGGAGCACTGAGGTAATTAAATGTGAGTGAGACCTACATGTACCTGGTGGAAGGGGCGGGGCCTGGGAGCACTGAGGTAATTAAATGTGAGTGAGACCTACATGTACCTGGTGGAAGGGGGCGGGGCCTGGGAGCACTGAGGTAATTAAATGTGAGTGAGACCTACATGTACCTGGTGGAAGGGGGCGGGGCCTGGGAGCACTGAGGTAATTAAATGTGAGTGAGACCTACATGTACCTGGTGGAAGGGGGCGGGGCCTGGGAGCACTGAGGTAATTAAATGTGAGTGAGACCTACATGTACCTGGTGGAAGGGGGCGGGGCCTGGCAGTACTGAGGTAATTAAATGTGAGTGAGACCTACATGTACCTGGTGGAAGGGGGCGAGGCCAGTGAGCGTCTTCCCAGGGCCACCTGGTTGATATTGTAGTAGCCAGGACTCTCCAGGTCAGCCAGGGAGAAACTGGGACCAGACGCCGTGGCAACAGGAGCTGGGGAGGAAATTGAGGCAGAGAGAAAAGGCAGTGTTCATATAGCGCAGCGAGAAAAGGGACAAAAAGACAGACAGACAGAGAGCACACAGAGGAAGAGAAAAGAATAGGGCAGGAACAGACACTCACTCTGTGAGACTCTGACGAGCTCAGCCACATTCCACACTCCTGAGGTGACGAAGCAGTCCTGGAAACTCAGGTGCCCTAGAGAGGAGACAGAGGAGGGACATTGGGTCTGTGTGTCTGGGCGTGGCTATGGTCATCCTCACCTTTGTGTGTGTGTGTGTCTGTGTTTTCTTACCGTTGGGCGGTGGCTTGATGTCTGCATCTCCTTGTTGACTGGAGCTGTCTGATTGTCCCGAGTCTACATTAGAGGGAGAGAGAGAGAGAGCGAGAGGGAACAGAAAATGAGCCTGGCTGTAGATACAACAGCCTTTATTCATCCCAGGTTGCACATTTTTGCAAACTGTTTTAGGAGGCGTTGTTAGGAGTGATGTTGAACTGATAATTCCACTCAACTCATCCTCATTTGAGTTGCTGTTGATGACCCCTAACCAGGCCTAACTAATGGAGCTGTTGATGACCCCTAACCAGGCCTAACTAATGGAGCTGTTGATGACCCCTATCAGGCCTAACTAATGGAGCTGTTGATGACCCCTAACCAGGCCTAACTAATGGAGCTGTAGATGACCCCTAACCAGGCCTAACTAATGGAGCTGTAGATGACCCCTAACCAGGCCTAACTAATGTAGCTGTTGATGACCCCTAACCAGGCCTAACTAATGGAGCTGTTGATGACCCCTATCAGGCCTAACTAATGGAGCTGTTGATGACTCCTAACCAGGCCTAACTAATGGAGCTGTAGATGACCCCTAACCAGGCCTAACTAATGGAGCTGTAGATGACCCCTAACCAGGCCTAACTAATGGAGCTGTTGATGACCCCTAACCAGGCCTAACTAATGGAGCTGTTGATGACCCCTAACCAGGCCTAACTAATGGAGCTGTTGATGACCCCTAACCAGGCCTAACTAATGGAGCTGTTGATGACCCCTAACCAGGCCTAACTAATGGAGCTGTAGATGACCCCTAACCAGGCCTAACTAATGGAGCTGTTGATGACCCCTATCAGGCCTAACTAATGGAGCTGTTGATGACCCCTAACCAGGCCTAACTAATGGAGCTGTTGATGACCCCTAACCAGGCCTAACTAATGGAGCTGTTGATGACCCCTAACCAGGCCTAACTAATGGAGCTGTTGATGACCCCTAACCAGGCCTAACTAATGGAGCTGTTGATGACCCCTAACCAGGCCTAACTAATGGAGCTGTTGATGACCCCTAACCAGGCCTAACTAATGGAGCTGTTGATGACCCCTAACCAGGCCTAACTAATGGAGCTGTTGATGACCCCTAACCAGGCCTAACTAATGGAGCTGTAGATGACCCCTAACCAGGCCTAACTAATGGAGCTGTTGATGACCCCTATCAGGCCTAACTAATGGAGCTGTTGATGACCCCTAACCAGGCCTAACTAATGGAGCTGTTGATGACCCCTAACCAGGCCTAACTAATGGAGCTGTTGATGACCCCTAACCAGGCCTAACTAATGGAGCTGTTGATGACCCCTAACCAGGCCTAACTAATGGAGCTGTTGATGACCCCTAACCAGGCCTAACTAATGGAGCTGTTGATGAACCCTAACCAGGCCTAACTAATGGAGCTGTTGATGACCCCTAACCAGGCCTAACTAATGGAGCTGTTGATGACCCCTATCAGGCCTAACTAATGGAGCTGTTGATGACCCCTAACCAGGCCTAACTAATGGAGCTGTTGATGACCCCTAACCAGGCCTAACTAATGGAGCTGTTGATGACCCCTAACCAGGCCTAACTAATGGAGCTGTTGATGACCCCTAACCAGGCCTAACTAATGGAGCTGTTGATGACCCCTAACAGGCCTAACTAATGGAGCTGTAGATGACCCCTAACCAGGCCTAACTAATGGAGCTGTTGATGACCCCTATCAGGCCTAACTAATGGAGCTGTTGATGACCCCTAACAGGCCTAACTAATGGATTAGTGATAACAGAGTCTGGAAAACTCATGCCAACTCACACAGATGTATAAACAGACACTGAAACCCATACAGTACACCCTCACCACACTAAGACTAAGATCAGTCTGTAGAAACAATAACAGACCTGTCTCACTGCTTATTAACAACAGACCTGTCTTACTGCTAATTAACAACAGACCTGTCTTACTGCTAATTAACAACTGACCTGTCTCACTGCTTATTAACAACAGACCTGTCTTACTGCTAATTAACAACAGACCTGTCTTACTGCTAATTAACAACAGACCTGTCTCACTGCTTATTAACAACAGACCTGTCTTACTGCTAATTAACAACAGACCTGTCTCACTGCTTATTAACAACAGACCTGTCTTACTGCTTATTAACAACAGACCTGTCTCACTGCTTATTAACAACAGACCTGTCTTACAGCTTATTAACAACAGACCTGTCTCACTGCTTATTAACAACAGACCTGTCTCACTGCTTATTAACAACAGACCTGTCTTACTGCTAATTAACAACAGACCTGTCTTACTGCTTATTAACAACAGACCTGTCTTACTGCTAATTAACAACAGACCTGTCTCACTGCTTATTAACAACAGACCTGTCTTACTGCTTATTAACAACAGACCTGTCTCACTGCTTATTAACAACAGACCTGTCTTACTGCTAATTAACAACAGACCTGTCTCACTGCTTATTAACAACAGACCTGTCTTACTGCTTATTAACAACAGACCTGTCTTACTGCTTATTAACAACAGACCTGTCTTACTGCTAATTAACAACAGACCTGTCTCACTGCTTATTAACAACAGACCTGTCTTACTGCTTATTAACAACAGACCTGTCTTACAGCTTATTAACAACAGACCTGTCTTACTGCTTATTAATGCTAAAAGTAGAAACTGGGGGACAATCAGAGAGAGACAGAGGTAAGGAGAGAGCGATGGGGAGAGAGAAGTGGGGGAGAGAGATGGGGAGAGAAAAATTAGGAAGAGAAGTAAAGAAAAAGAGGCAGAGAAGGACAGAGACAGTATGGAGAAAAGAGAGTGAGAAAGGAAACAGAGGAGGAAAAACAGAGTGGAATAGAAATAAAGCTCCTTCTAAAGACTAACACTGTTTTTCTTTTCTCGCTCGCTGCTTCTGGCAGCCATCTTATGGCTTGGCAGCCATTTTATCGTTGGCGGCAGCGACGCATTCCTGCTTGCTGATGCCACTCACACAAACACAGAGACCGACAAGTACACACACTCACACACACATACACACCTCTACACCCACACTCAGAATAAACATATCTGTCGGCCAACTAAAAACTGTTAATGAACAAAATATCCTCCACGGAAGTGTCTTCCTGATCTTACTCCTTTTGAATCTATACCAAGAAGTGCTGAATCGCCAACAAGTTACGAACAGCACATTGTGTATGTATGTGCGTGTGTGTGTGTGTGTCAGAGAAACAGTCTGACAAATTGTGGTGTGTGTTGGTGGTGTGGGTTTGAATCTGATGCATTATGGGGGAAGCCAAAACAGCCCTGTGAAGGAGCGTGGTTAACCGCTGATCTGGGGTTACTTCAGCCCAGGTCCATCTCTCCTGTTAACCATCAGTAAATGAGCTAACATCTGAAACGCCATCTTTTTAAGGCTGAGCAGAGGTGAAGCAAATGTTCACATAAGACAAGTTCTGCACATTTTGTTTGGTCATGTTTGCCTGTTACATAAACATCTGTCCTGTAGCTCTGTCCTGTAGCTCTGTCCTGTAGGTCTGTCCTGTAGGTCTGTCCTGTAGGTCTGTCCTGTGAGTCTGTCCTGTGAGTCTGTCCTGTGGGTCTGTCCTGTGGGTCTGTCCCTGTCCTGTGAGTCTGTCCCTGTCCTGTGAGTCTGTCCTGTGGGTCTGTCCTGTGGGTCTGTCCCTGTCCTGTGAGTCTGCCCTGTGGGTCTGAGACTACCCACAGTTGTGTATCTCTGCTCTGTTATCACCAGCTAACCAGCCCAACCTCCCTGAAACATACAACCTCTTATCTCCTCACTGCAGCAGCCCCCAAAACATCCCCAATCACGCCCCACCAGCTCCCCTAACCCTGCGGCATAACGCCCCCAGGACCTGTCTTAACCGTGTCTACATGCGGACACATCCTCCATAGCTAGCCCCCTCCCTGAGGACCAGTCTTAACCGTGTCTACATGCGGACACATCCTCCATAGCTAGCCCCCCCCCTCCCTGAGGACCAGTCTTAACCGCGTGTACATGCGGACACATCCTCCATAGCTAGTGGTGTCATCCTAGTGGTTAGCAGTCCCCAGCAGACATCACATCCATCATGTGCAGCTCCTCCCCAAACGACCCCTCTGAAACATTCCACATGTCCAGAAATACTCCAATGACCTACAGAGCTCCTCGTGTTCCCCTGTGAAGCCCTGGGAAGCCCCTGCAGGACTGTGAATCCCTGCACAACAGACAGGACTGTGAAGCCCTGCACAACAGACAGAACTGTGAAGCCCTGCACAACAGACAGGACTGTGAAGCCCTGCACAACAGACAGAACTGTGAAGCCCTGCACAACAGACAGGACTGTGAAGCCCTGCACAACAGACAGGACTGTGAAGCCCTGCACAACAGACAGGACTGTGAAGCCCTTCACAACAGACAGAACTGTGAAGCCCTGCACAACAGATAGAACTGTGAAGCCCTGCACAACAGACAGGTGAGGTACCAGGTGAGACGTCCTGGTCTTATCCCTGAATCTCTGTGATCTCCTCTCTGACCTGGTACTCCATCCACTTTCCCTCCTCTCCATCTCTATACACATTTTACTCACACTGTCATATTAACAGACAATGATGCTGATGCGCGCACACACACACACACACACACACACACACACACACACACACACACACACACAAACACACTGGTATAACGTACAGATGGCCTTGCAATTGATGGTGCTCACTTGTGGTTTTCAGATGTTGTAATTAAAGAACAGCTTCAGGCTAAGTAATATAGTCATTGCAAATGTGTGTGTGTGTTGGTGTGTGTGTGTGTTGGTGTGTGTGTGTCCGTTGAAGTGTGTTATTTGCAAGGACACTTCTCCAACATGCCCTACAAAATATCTGGCCAGCTGTGGGGTGTTTCTGGGTCTTATAAACATTTGATTTGTGTGTGTGAGTGTATGTGTGTCTGTGTGCACGCATCAACCCGTTAGTTCACAGAGATTTCCCACCCCCTCCTCCCCTTCGCTTCATAAATGTCAACCCCCCTCTCCTCCCTCCGTCTCCCCCCCCCCTCCTAAACACAGAAGATAAGACGCCTCCACATCAACCCCCCCCACACACACCCTCCTCCCTCTTCCCCAAAACATTGGATAATGCCGAACCCAAGCTTCCCAATTGGGTTTCGCTTAAGAGGTTTACGGGAATGTTGCTAAACATTCTGACCTTTTTTTAATCCCTAATGCGCTTAAAATGTTCCAAAACCCTCCTAATCCCCGCGGCCATCCCACACAGATGTTCAACCAGGCTCTTTTATTGGACATTATTTCATTATTTGTATTTTCATCTTATTTAATAATTTATCCGATTTTATTTGACATTGTTGTTCCCCCGTCGTCGAGTTCCTTTAGTCACTTTATTTGCGCTAATTCACGAACGCATTTTGTTTCTGCACAGGCAATCTGTGTGGACAGCCCCGCTCTGACAGTGTGACGAAGGACCCAGAAGTGGCAGGTAAATAAGGTAGGACGGGTCACCCTGAATCCATGTTTGAATTAAAAGCTTCTGACCCAAGGACCAAAAGAAATGATGCATCCATATGTGTGTGAGTGTGTGTGTCTGGGTGAAAATCTGTGTGTGTGTGTGGGTGTGTGTGTGTGCACGCGTGTGTTTCCACACTACCCCAGCCCTGTGCCAGCCAAGCCAGGCACCAGCCTGTGTATGTGAAGCGCAGCGGCAGCAGTGGCTTCTGGGTAGAGGGAGCAGGTGTGCCTCGTCGCACTGCCCAGCTTGCTGCCCATCTGTGCGCCCGTCTGTGCGCCCGCCTGCGCCCACGCTCTGCCAACACTGCCGCACGGCACCGAGGGGACCCGGGAGAGACGGATGGGGGGGGGGGTCTACCATGGAGCTGGGGCCTTGAGGACAGGCAAGGGGGAGGAGGGATGGAGAGATACGGGGGGTGGGGGTAGAAAGGCTCCTGGGATGGGGCTGGAGGATAGGCAGTCTGAATAGTGTGTGTGATGTGTGGGGTGTGGGGGGGTGTGTGTGCGGGGGTGTCCGGCTGGCTGCATGCCCATACACAACTCGGTCCCCTGGTTCTGCCCTATCCCCATTCATCCCCTGATAACACCCCCCCCCTCTCTCTCTTTCTCTCTCTCTTTCTCTCTCGATTACACCAGGAAGTAGTGTTGAGGTTGACCTGCAGTACAGGGAGGCAGTAAAGGAGTGTCTGTCCGCTCTCTAACATTAGTCCGCTAGTGGTTGTCATGAGAACATCAAAAAGCTGCTGGTCTGCTGGTCTGTTGGTCTGCTGGTCTGTCGGTCTGCTGGTCTGTCGGTCTGCTGGTCTGCTGGTCTGTCGGTCTGCTGGTCTGTCGGTCTGCTGGTCTGTTGGTCTGTTGGTCTGTTGGTCTGCTGGTCTGCTGGTCTGTCGGTCTGCCTGTCTGTTGGTCTGCTGGTCTGCTGGTCTGTCGGTCTGTCGGTCTGTTGGTCTGTCTGTCTGTCGGTCTGCTGGTCTGCTGGTTTGCTGGTCTGCTGGTCTGTCGGTCTGCTGGTCTGTCGGTCTGTCGGTCTGCTGGTCTGTTGGTCTGCTGGTCTGTTGGTCTGTCGGTCTGCTTGTCTGTTGGTCTGCTGGTCTGCTGGTCTGCTGGTCTGTCGGTCTGTCTGTCTGTCGGTCTGTCGGTCTGCTGGTCTGCTGGTCTGCTGGTCTGTCGGTCTGCTGGTCCGTTGGTCTGTTGGTCTGCTGGTCTGCTGGTCTGTCGGTCTGTTGGTCTGGTGGTCTGTTGGTCTGTTGGTCTGCTGGTCTGTTGGTCTGTTGGTCTGTTGGTCTGTCATTCATAAGGTTTAGGAGTGGAGGTGGCCAGATTCAGTGCCTGGGAGTGATGCTGACAGACTGCTTACAGGACATTGGTCCCGCTGTACAAATAAGACTGACACTTTACGTTTGACAATTATTTCAGAGCACCCTAAACATTATCCGCCAGCAGACAGGCCTCACACAGGTCACAGACAGGTCACAGACAGGTCACAGACAGGTCACAGACAGGTCACAGACAGGTCACAGACAGGTCACAGAAAGTGACCTCCTCTGTAGTGCATGAGTGTTACTGTGTCTCACCACTGGGTGGCGTTTTGCTGGCACGGGAATGGTAAATGCAGATAGAGTTGAAGGCCCCAGGGCCGAGGACTGACCGACTCACTCAGACTGAACTCTAGTCTACAGAGCAGCAGGTTTTAGAGAGAGAGAAAGGAAGAGAGAGGGAGAGAGAGGAGGGAGGGTGAGAGAAAGAGGGAGGTATAGAGAGAGGAAGAGAGAGGGAGAGAGATAGAGTGAGGGGGTGAGAGTGGGAAAGAGAGAGTGAGAGAGGGAGAGAGCAGACAGGAGAGAAGCAGAGCAATGACAAGTAGTCAAGGAGAGTGAGAGAGATGAATACAAGTCTGGGTTTGCGTTCTAAATACGTGTCAGTTATGACAGCTCTTTATGTAATACTAGGACACGTAAAAGCATATGAATTAGCTTCAGGTTACTGGGTTTCAAAAGAAAAAAAAGATCACAGACAGTAGAAGGAAAACGAAGAGAGAGAGGATAGAGGAAGAAAAACGAGATAAAAGAAACAGAAAGAGAAACGTGAGAAAGACAGAGAGGGCGGCAGAAGGGAGAGTGGAGAGACAGACACTTATTCTAAGTGTTATTCTTAATTATCTGTTCTTTTCAAATAGTGTTATATTTTATTTATTTTATTTGCCAGTACTTTGGCAATGCACATTTATGTTTCCCATGCCAATAAATCCCATTGAATTGAGTTGAGAGAGCCAGAAGGGAGAGAGGAGAGACAGACAGAGAGAGAGCCAGAAGGGAGAGAGGAGAGACAGAAGAAGGGAGAGAGGAGAGACAGAAGAAGGGAGAGAGGAGAGACAGACAGAGAGAGAGAGAGCCAGAAGGGAGAGAGGAAAGACAGACAGAGAACCAGAAGGGAGAGAGGAGAGACAGAAGAAGGGAGAGAGGAGAGACAGAAGAAGGGAGAGAGGAGAGACAGACAGAGAGAGAGAGCGAGAGAGAGAGAGAGAGCCAGAAGGGAGAGAGGAGAGAGCAGTCGGTTATTTATCCCGTTACTTTCCCACTTCCTGCTGGCCCAGATACACACTGGCTCTTTGTGCTGCTGTCTGAGGTCTTTTACACACTCGACTTCCTCCCTGCTTTTCTCTCGTCCTGCCTCTTTGCCTGTCAGCCTCACTGCCTCTGTTGGCAGTAGTATTTGTAGTGGTAGATTTAGTGGTTGTATTACTAGTATTAATGTTATTAGTCATATTTGTAGTGGTATATCTGTCTATCCCTAAGACAGGGATACCAACTACTCCAGTAATACAGGGATACCAACTCCTCCACTAAGACAGGGATACCAACTCCTCAACTAAGACAGGGATACCAACTCCTCCACTAAGACAGGGATACCAACTCCTCCACTAAGACAGGGATACCAACTCCTCCACTAAGACAGGGATACCAACTCCTCCACTAAGACAGGGATACCAACTCCTCCACTAAGACAGGGATACCAACTCCTCCACTAAGACAGGGATACCAACTCATCCAGTAAGACAGGAATACCAACTCCTCCAGTAAGACAGGGATACCAACTACTCCAGTAATACAGGGATACCAACTCCTCCACTAAGACAGGGATACCAACTCCTCAACTAAGACAGGGATACCAACTCCTCCACTAAGACAGGGTTACCAACTCCTCCACTAAGACAGGGATACCAACTCCTCAACTAAGACAGGGATACCAACTCCTCAACTAAGACAGGGATACCAACTCCTCAACTAAGACAGGGATACCAACTCCTCAACTAAGACAGGGATACCAACTCCTCAACTAAGACAGGGATACCAACTCCTCCACTAAGACAGGGATACCAACTCCTCCACTAAGACAGGGATACTAACAGCCCTGAAACACCAGCCAGGACACCCAGAGTCAAACTGTATGTAATAATAGAAGCTAAGAAGCCGTAGCCAGACGACATGCTGTACAGGATAGAAACGTCTGGACAAATGTAAACTACAGATCAGTGAGGAACCAGCCATGTGATTTAAGCCTGCTGCCACTCAGTCAAGAGAGAGAGAGGGAGAGATAGAGCAGGGATGAGGAGGGGGGAGAGAGAGAGAGAGAGGAGGGATGAGGAGAGAGGGGAGAGAGGAGAGAGAGGGGAGGGATGAGGAGAGAGGGGGGGAGGAGAGAGGGGGGATGAGGGAGAGAGAGAGAGAGAGGGAGAGATGAGGAGAGAGGGGAGAGAGGGGAGGGTTGAGGAGATAGAGAGAGAGAGGGGAGAGATGAGGAGAGAGGGGAGAGAGGGGAGGGATGAGGAGAGAGAGAGAGGGGAGGGATGAGGAGAGAGAGAGAGGGGAGGGATGAGGAGAGGGGAGAGAGGGGAGGGATGAGGAGAGAGAGAGAGGGGAGGGATGAGGAGAGAGAGAGAGGGGAGGGACGAGGAGAGAGAGAGGAGGGATGAGGAGAGAGAGAGGAGGGACGAGGAGAGGGGGGGTTACAGAGAAAGTTTGGGAATACCACTGCTATCTGGGAATACCACTGCTATCTGGGAATACCACTGCTATCTGGGAATACCACTGCTATCTGGGAATACCACTGCTATCTGGGAATACCACTGCTATCTGGGAATACCATTGCTATTAGGGTTGTACCTGGTGTGGACCAACAGTAAGGTAGGTGGCGCGTGTCAAATTGACATCCACATGAATGCCCGGACCCGGGGTTTCCCAGCAGAACGTTGCCCAGAGAATCACACTCCAAGCCCCAGCTTGTTGTCCTCCCACAATGCATCCTGGTGCCGACACTTCCTCAGGTAAATGGCGCACACATACACGGCATACACTTTGACCCTTGACCCCGGCATTAACCACAGCCGTATGGGCACACAAGAGCCAATGAGAGGGGTGTAATTAGAGAGCACGGGCCAATCGGAGCTAAGAGTCAAGGTTAATTTAACTGACAGGTGGGTTGACTTTCTTCACTGTGTGAGTGTGTGTATGCGTGTGTGTTTGCGTGTTTGTTGACGGGTGAGGCAGAGGGGAATGGGAGAGGTTGCCAGGGGAAACGTAGACGTTTTACTTATCAGGACTCGATAAACAACACAAACACACATAACAGACAGGCCCCCACTTAACACACTGAGCCTTTTAAAACACACACACACTCTCCTTTCACACAGTCAAGTCGCTCTTTGTTAATTGTACTCGTCTAAACAGACCAGACAGCAGCGAGCACTCTGGGTAGAGTGAATCCTGAATCCGCCCTATTCACTATGTAGTGCACTCGTTGTGACCAGGGTCCAATTGGGAACCTACGGGTTCTGTAGGGTTTAGGGTTTAGTGCAAAGGCGGTGAGGTCATGTGGGAGTCGGGCAGAGCCTGGTGCGGCGGGACAGAGTCAGACAGAGAGGGGTTTCCATTGGCAACCAGAAAGTCACCCTCAGGGACGGAACAGGAGAACGCGGGATAAATTTCAGAGAATGGCGTAAAACGGAGACCGGACGGCATGTAGAAAGACACCAAACACACTCACACACATACATTTGGTTGGTGGATGTTGAGAGCTGGTGGAGGTAGTTTAAAAAGAACACTATCAGCCGGATTCAACAGCACAATGACAAGAGAGAGGGGAGAGAAACAGGGAGACAAGAGAGAGGGGAGAGAATCAGGGAGACAAGAGAGAGGGGAGAGAAACAGGGAGACAAGAGAGAGGGGAGAGAAACAGGGAGACAAGAGAGAGGGGAGAGAAACAGGGAGACAAGAGAGAGGGGAGAGAAACAGGGAGACAAGAGAGAGGGGAGAGAATCAGGAGACAAAGAGAGGGGAGAGAAACAGAGAGACAAAGAGAGAGGGAGAGAAACAGGGAGACAAGAGAGGGGAGAGAATCAGGGGAGAGACAAGAGAGAGGGGAGAGAAACAGGGAGACAAGAGAGAGGGGAGAGAAACAGAGAGACAAGAGAGAGGGGAGAGAAACAGGGAGACAAGAGAGAGGGGAGAGAATCAGGGAGAGACAAGAGAGAGGGAGAGAAACAGGGAGACAAGAGAGAGGGGAGAGAAACAGAGAGACAAGAGAGAGGGGAGAGAAACAGGAGACAAGAGAGAGGGGAGAGAAACAGGGAGACAAGAGAGAGGGGAGAGAAACAGGGAGACAAGAGAGAGGGGAGAGAAACAGAGAGACAAGAGAGAGGGGAGAGAATCAGGGAGACAAGAGAGAGGGGAGAGAAACAGGGAGACAAGAGAGAGGGGAGAGAAACAGGGAGACAAGAGAGGGGAGAGAAACAGGGAGACAAGAGAGAGGGAGAGAAACAGGAGACAAGAGAGAGGGAGAGAAACAGGGAGACAAGAGAGGGGGAGAGAATCAGGGGAGAGACAAGAGAGAGGGAGAGAAACAGGGAGACAAGAGAGAGGGGAGAGAAACAGAGAGACAAGAGAGAGGGGAGAGAAACAGGGAGACAAGAGAGAGGGGAGAGAAACAGGGAGACAAGAGAGAGGGGAGAGAAACAGGGAGACAAGAGAGAGGGGAGAGAAACAGAGAGACAAGAGAGAGGGGAGAGAAACAGGGAGACAAGAGAGAGGGGAGAGAAACAGGGAGACAAGAGAGAGGGGAGAGAAACAGGGAGACAAGAGAGAGGGGAGAGAATCAGGGAGAGACAAGAGAGAGGGAGAGAAACAGGGAGACAAGAGAGAGGGGAGAGAAACAGAGAGACAAGAGAGAGGGAGAGAAACAGAGAGACAAGAGAGAGGGAGAGAAACAGGGAGACAAGAGAGAGGGGAGAGAATCAGGGAGACAAGAGAGAGAGGAGAGAAACAGGGAGACAAGAGAGAGGGAGAGAAACAGAGAGACAAGAGAGAGGGAGAGAAACAGAGAGACAAGAGAGAGAGGAGAGAGAATCAGGGAGAGACAAGAGAGAGGGAGAGAAACAGGAGACAAAGAGAGGGAGAGAAACAGGGAGACAAGAGAGGGGAGAGAATCAGGAGACAAGAGAGAGGGAGAGAAACAGGGAGACAAGAGAGAGGGGAGAGAAACAGGGAGACAAGAGAGAGGGGAGAGAAACAGGAGACAAGAGAGAGGGAGAGAAACAGAGAGACAAGAGAGAGGGAGAGAATCAGGAGACAAGAGAGAGGGGAGAGAAACAGGGAGACAAGAGAGAGGGGAGAGAAACAGGGAGACAAGAGAGAGGGGAGAGAAACAGAGAGACAAGAGAGAGGGGAGAGAAACAGGGAGACAAGAGAGAGGGGAGAGAATCAGAGGGAGACAAAGAGAGAGGGGAGAGAAACAGGGAGACAAGAGAGAGGGGAGAGAAACAGAGAGACAAGAGAGAGGGGAGAGAAACAGAGAGACAAGAGAGAGAATCAGGGAGAGACAAGAGAGAGGGGAGAGAAACAGGGAGACAAGAGAGAGGGGAGAGAAACAGGGAGACAAGAGAGAGGGGAGAGAAACAGGGAGACAATAGAGAGGGGAGAGAAACAGAGAGACAAGAGAGAGGGGAGAGAAACAGGGAGACAAGAGAGAGGGGAGAGAAACAGAGAGACAAGAGAGAGGGGAGAGAAACCGAGAGACAAGAGAGAGGGGAGAGAAATAGGAGAGAGACAAAGAAGGAGAGGCAATGAGAAGTGAAGGACAGGGACCTCACCTGAACACATTACTAACTGTGACTGACCCCAGATAACTGAGTACACACGTAACACCTTGATATCATGAGAGGGTCCCACAGAACGACATACCCCTCATGAACTGACTCAAACTATAGGGAAACGGGAGCTGCACTTCCACACTTCCTGCTAACTGTATGACCACATTACAGGCACATATTTCCCATTGAATTTCTCCTAAATAAATGAAATATTGGTTAAATCCCAGATGTTGGGCTAAATACAGTATTCGCCATCTGGCACTAGGAGTGTTATAGCGCCACCATCTGGCACTAGGAGTGTTATACCGCCACCATCTGGCACTAGGAGTGTTATATCGCCACCATCTGGCACTAGGAGTGTTATATCGCCACCATCTGGCACTAGGAGTGTTATACCGCCACCATCTGGCACTAGGAGTGTTATATCGCCACCATCTGGCACTAGGAGTGTTATATCGCCACCATCTGGCACTAGGAGTGTTATATCGCCACCATCTGGCACTAGGAGTGTTATACCGCCACCATCCGGCTCTAGGAGTGTTATATCGCCACCATCTGGCACTAGGAGTGTTATATCGCCACCATCTGGCACTAGGAGTGTTATATCGCCACCATCTGGCACTAGGAGTGTTATATCGCCACCATCTGGCACTAAGAGTGTTATAGCGCCACCATCTGGCACTAGGAGTGTTATATCGCCACCATCTGGCACAAGGAGTGTTATATCGCCACCATCTGGCACTAGGAGTGTTATACCGCCACCATCTGGCTCTAGGAGTGTTATATCGCCACCATCTGGCACTAGGAGTGTTATATCGCCACCATCTGGCACTAGGATTGTTATACTGCCACCATCTGGCACTAGGAGTGTTATAGCGCCACCATCTGGCACTAAGAGTGTTATATCACCACCATCTGGCACTAGGAGTGTTATACCGCCACCATCTTACCCTAATTCCTAACTTTAACTCCTTACCTTAACTCCTAACCTTAACTTCAAACCTTGACTCCTAACCTTAACTCCTTACCTTAACTCCTTACCTTAACTCCTAACCTTAACTCCTAACCTTGACTCCTAACCTTAACTCCTTACCTTAACTCCTTACCTTAACTCCTAACCATAACTCCTAACCTTAACTTCAAACCATTTCCTTAACCTATAAGCGTACAAAAGCGTTGAAAAAGAGAATATTGTTAAAGTGAATTCTGGTCCTGGAAAGAAACAAGTACACACAAACACTGTCGTCCACCGTAAGAACAGTCCACCCAGAGAGGATTAGTGATTACAGAGACACACACACACACACACACACATACACACATGCACGCGGCTAACCCCAAACCCCAACTGCACGGCAACAAACAACCAGATAAACCAATAAGGAAGTAGATAAGGGTCAGACTCGGACCACCATCTGGACCTCGTGGCATCTCTGCCGCCCACGGGCCTACAGGGACTGACCCTGGCTGTGTGAGTGTGTGTGTGTGTTGGAGACAGATGAGATATGCGTGTACATATGTCTGTTCTGCACATGTGAATGCTATACTGTGTGTGTGTGTGTGTGTGTGTGTGTGTGTGTGTACGTGTGTGTGTGTGTGTGTGCGTCTCCTGCTATGCTCTATTATAATATTGAGTAGCAAATGTCTAGACTCAGTGCACAGTTTGCCATGGCAACAATGTAGGTCAGCCAAGTTGTCCTGACGACATACACACTCCCTTTCTTCTCAAGCAGGTGCCCACGTCTCACCCCCAGCTGATGCCCCATAAAAGAACACAGATCCTGGGCACAGGACCCAGGCGACTCCCAGGCTTCTGCCAAAAAACAGAGGCCTAAAGAACAAAACAGTGGTTCACGCTTCTGTGAGCTAGGAGAACTGGGACTCATAATTAAAACATAATTAAAGAAAAACACACGTCTTCATCCCTCATTCCAGTTCCGTTCTCTTTTTTCATAAAGTCCATACAACAAAATGTTGTGTGTTGCAACCAAGTCATTCCAGTTCCAGTCATCGTGTTCTCTATCAATGTGTTAGTTCTCTTGTATTGACACTGTACTTACCATCAATCTACCTCTACTCCAAGACCATATTTGCACTTATTGTACATTATAATTTTATTTTACCTACCGAATACGTTTATATGTGTAACTGTTTCTTGACTGTTTGTATTTTTATGTGTAACTTCATGTCGCCTGGCATTTTGTGCCTTATCATGGCCAGGTCGCGATTGCGAATAAGAACTTGTTCTCAATCGATTAACCTGGTTAAATAAAGGCAAAAATATGAAAATAAAATGTCCAGTTGCGGTTCTTTTATTTTTCCCATGTCACCTGCACATTACGGTGCTATAGAAGTTATAGGAGTGCGCTACAGGGTATTACACCAATGGCTATGATAAGCCATGGGCCTACCACTGTGACAACATCTCCACTCTCCTCGCTCTGAGCTGTGTGACAAGGGACTTCAGACAGACTAACACTCTCCAGCCAGCCTCTCCAACCCATTGATCCCTGTCTTTATAACCTTAAAGTAATCCTGTTAACCTAGGTAGCTCTTTAATACACCTGCTAAGCTAAATCTCCCCTACCATGCATGTCCTGCTAATGCTAACGCAAGCTAAGCTAAATCCCCAACCACCCCCAATGTTCATATCCTGCTAATGCTAACGCAAGCTACGATAAATCCCCCCCACTATTCATATCCTGCTAATGCTAATGCAAGCTAAGATAAATCCCCCCCACTATTCATATCCTACTAATGCTAATGCAAGCTAACATATATCCCCCCCACTATTCATATCCTGCTAATGCTAACGCAAGCTAAGATAAATCCCCCCCACTATTCATATCCTGCTAATGCTAACGCAAGCTAAGATAAATCCCCCCACTATTCATATCCTGCTAATGCTAATGCAAGCTAACATATATCCCCCCCACTATTCATATCCTGCTAATGCTAACGCAAGCTAATCCAGTCACAGACACACTCACATGCCCGCAGACGCACGCACACAATGCATTTGCTGTAAATGGACACCAACCCTCCTAGCATAGTGAGATACGTGGTTCAGAAAATTATTCTTATAAACAGTCAAGGCCAGTCGGCTTTGGAAGTGAAATCATCTATACAGTCAAGACCGTTCTGCTTCCACAGAGGAAAGGCTCTGAAGGCCTTGATGCCTCCACTCTTGTAATATAAGCAAACACACTAATGCAAAAGCTATACGACCAGTAGATAAGATAATGGACACATTTAATTCTGTCTATCCTATTGATTCTGGGTGATCCTAAAGAGATAATCTGATGCTGTAATCTCGGTAATATAACCTTAAATCAGGCTTAAGGGCCTGAGGGGTTGGTTATTCCAGGGGGGGGGGCATCAGCAATGACCAATCAATAATCCTATTAGAGGCCCAATATTTCATCTATCATCTTTTCCCGTCAAAAGTACAGTTGCCTTTTTGCGTTGGTTTGAAATGTTCCAGTTCCCGATTTTGCTTCCAGACTTACTGTAGAAAAGTGACATGTATTTATATGGTGACTGGATACGTGTGTGTGTGTGTGACCTGAGATGTTGTATAACATGCCCAGACATGGTTCACTCAGTGTGTTTGGCCACCAACAGCGCTCTATGCCCGGGGTAACACTGGAGTTACTGCAGGGTTTTCTGGGGCTGCCCAGAGAGAATGTGTAAACATGGTATGTGCTGGAGTTGAATGCATGAGACAGCTGAAGGAGCGGCAAGTTGCTAAATAAGCATTACTATAAGGCTTCCTGTGTGCGTGCGCGTGTGTGTGTGTGCTCGCATGTGAGCTTGTGTTTAACCCATTTACGTAACAGCGAAGGTCCTTGGGTTCAGTTGAATTTAAAGACAGAGAGGAGGAGGGGAAGTGGAGGAAGGAGGGAGGGAGGAATGGAGGGAGGGAAGGGGGAGACGTAAATGAAGTAGGGAGGGAACGCTGCCAGGAGAGAGAGAGATGAGGTGGATCGAGAGCTGTATGAGGAACCAGGGGGACAAAGAAAAAAGGAGGTGCAAAAATGGATTTAAAGTGTATAAATACATTTCTTTTTATTTGTTTTCTGTCATTCCTCAGGTCTCTCTGGCGTTTTTAAACACTCTGTCATCAACAGGGACCGAGGACCTGACAGCAGCACAACTTTGACAGAGGGCAGAAGTTCTGCTGCCAGGTTCGTAGGACACTTAAACATGGTCCTCGAAGGGAAATACAGGGAATAAAGAGAGAGACATACGCAAGGTGACGAGGGACGACAGAAAAGACAGGGCGGGAACAGAGAGAGAGAGACGACAAAGAGAGAAAGACAGAGAGAGTGACAGAGACGACATAAAGACAGACAGACACCCCAAGCTGAGAACAACATGGCGAGAGAGAGAGAGAGAGAGAGAGAGAGGGGGGGAGAGAAACGTAGCTGACTGGGGGAGAAGAGGAAACATGGAGGCTCTTTCTGGTGTGACTCCAAGAGGCAGCATCTGTCTGGCTCAGACTCAGAGATGTCTAGTGTTTCACTCAGCCGCCTCAGGGACTGCTATTCCAAGCTGGGTTTATGAAAAACAGCTTAATGTGGTGAAGGGAGGGATGGAAGGAGAGATATAGGGGGAAAGGAAGGGGTGATGGAGAGGGTAGACAGAGAACGAAAGACACTTTAGAGAGTGACAAGGATCTGGAAGTGTACTAGAAAGAAAGAACGACAGAAGAGAGAGAGAGAGACACCTGTTCCAAATCCCTGTTAACCCCTGTCTCACTGTAAACACAGAAACCTCAGAAGGGCTAATGAGGACACACACACACTCACTCACACACACACACACACACATACACACACACACACACTCACACACACACACACACAGAACCTTCACCGAATCAGAAATGGCCCATCTGTAATGTGGCCGTCACCCCTCAACTCCCCACAGCTACCTCTGTGTGTGTGTGTGTGTGTGTGTGCGTGTGTGTGTGTGTCAGTCAGGCCCAGAGGGACCGAAGCACAGTTTGGGAGGCAGGTGCTGATGCCCAGAAGCATTCCAGGTTCCAGTATCTGTGTGTGTGTGTGTGTGTGTGTGTGTGTGTGTGTGTGTGTATGGTTGTGTATGTGTCTGTGTGTGTGTGTGTTTGCAATGTGTCTACACACGCTTGTCCCGTAGAAGAAACACACGCAGAATGAATAAGAATTTGCATCATCACAGTGTACGAACGCATGACGGGGGAGAGAGTCTCCACTAAGAGGACTAAACAAACCCTTCATGGTTTCTGGCTTTCACACACACACACACACACACACACACACACACACACACACACACACACACACACACACACACACACACACACAGATACAGACACACACACACACACACACACACACACACACTCACAAACACAGACACACACACACACACACTCACAAACACACACACACACAGACACACACACAGACACACACACATACAAACACGCATAACACCCATTTGTACATACTGAAAAACGTCTGCTGCTGCTTCACTTCACAGATATTTTAAACAAAAGGAGAAAAAAAGGCAGAGTAAAGCAAAATATTGAGAGGAAGGGATGAGAGAAAGAAGGGGAGGGGGGAAGATGAGGGGGAGGGAATTGGGCTTTAGGAGGTTTCATTTTATAGTGCTCAGAACCTCACAAACCCAGGCTTAATCAAAAGCAGAAACACTTTCCCCTGGAAAAACAATGAGAGAACGCAAAGTTTACATGAGCTAATTGACAGGGGAGAAGAGGGGGAGGGAGGGAGGTTGGAAGGGTGACAAATAGACCCTGATTGGGAGTATGGGGTGCAAAGTGAAGGACGAGGGAAAGTCAAAATACGAGAAGAGAAGAAAAGAGAGAACAGGGAAAAGGATATATGAAGGCAAATAAGATATGACGTATATTCACATAATGTGCTTTTTATTTTATCCCTTTTTCACTCCCCTTCTCCCAATTTCATGATCTCATACTGCGATTACTGCCTCGGCTTGTCGCGGTGACTCGTTATTGGGTTCGGGAGAGCTGAAGAGCGGGACACGCCTCCCCCGAAACAGAGAGGGAAAAGCAGTAAAGACGAGGCAGAAGGTGAAATAAACAGAGGGGGTGGATGGAGGTGAGGGAGAAAGTGAAATAAACAGAGAGAAAGTAAGTAACGAAGAGGGAGAAAATGTGAAAGACGAACACGAGGGTGAGAGAACACTGACCCAGTCGACTCTCCTAATAGCTCCTCTGGGATGTTGTGTCTTCAACTATGTGCCAACCGGTGTCCAGCCCACGCTGAACTCACACAGCCATGAATGGCCTGTGACTGTGTGTGCGCGTGTGTGTGCATGTGTGTGTGTGTGCGTGTGTCTCCATCGGAACAGTACAGTAGAACTTCATATCCGTTAACAGTCTGACTGTGACCAAATGTGCCCTAAGGCCCTGGTTGCACTGGCTGTCACATTGATGCTATGCAATGTCTGAGATGTGCTGCGTCGAAACAGAGATCTGGAGATGCATCGCTGAGAGAGAGAGGGAGAGAGAGAGGAGAGAGAGAAGGGGGGAGAGGAGAGAGAGAGAGAGAGAGGAGAGAGAGAGAGAGAGAGAGAGAGAGAGAGAGAGAGAGAGAGAGAGAGAGAGAGAGAGAGAGAGAGAGGAGAGAGAGGAGAGGGAGAGAGAGAGGGGAGAGAGAGAGAGAGAGAGAGAGGGGAGAGAGAGAGAGAGGGGGGGGAGAGAGGAGAGGGAGAGAGAGGGTGAGAGAGAGGGAGAGGAGAGAGAGAGAGAGAGAGAGAGAGAGAGAGGGAGAGAGAGAGGGAGATATATATATATATATACAGCCATATGGACCATACTAAATAGGGATTAGATGTGTGGCTGGTGTAATACTCAATACCTCTTTACTCTGCATCTATACCTATATACTCTATACCCCTATACTCTATATATCTATACCTATATACTCTATACCTCTATACTCTATACATCTATGCATCTATACCTATATACTCCATACCTCTATACTCTATATATCTATACCTATATACTCTATACCTTTATACATCTATGCATCTATGCATCTATACTCTATACCTATATACTCTATACATCTATGCATCTATACATCTATACTCTATACCTATATACTCTATGCATCTATACATCTATGCATCTAAACATCTATACCTCTATACTCTATACATCTATGCATCTATACATCTATACCTCTATACTCTATACATCTATGCATTTATACCTATATACTCCATACCTCTATACTCTATATATCTATACCTATATACTCTATACCTCTATACATCTATGCATCTATGCATCTATACATCTATGCATCTATGCATCTATACATCTATACCTATATACTCTATACATCTATGCATCTATACATCTATACTCTATACCTATATACTCTATGCATCTATACATCTATACCTCTATACTCTATACATCTATGCATCTATACATCTATACTCTATACCTATACATCTATGCATCTATACATCTATACCTATATACTCTATACATCTCCTTCTGTTCCCCCATCTTTTTCTAGAACTCCTTTGTGACTCTCCTGTTTCACCTCTCCCAGGCTTCCTCTACCTCCGTCCATTCATTTCTCCGTCTCTCCGTTGAAGTCACATATGATTCGGTTTATCTGGTCTGAGAAGCAGCAGATTCAGGATAGAGATGGACTAATGATCGCTCCTTCCTGCAATTATTCTGCCTTCCCTGATTCCCTCGTTCTCTCTCGGTTTATCTCTCTCTGTTTATCTCTCTCTGTTTATCTCTCTCGGTTTATCTCTCTCGGTTTATCTCTCTCTGTTTATCTCTCTCTGTTTATCTCTCTTGGTTTATCTCTCTCTGTTTATCTCTCTCTGTTTATCTCTATCTGTTAATCTCTCTCTGTTTATCTCTCTCTGTTTATCTCTCTCTGTTTATCTCTCTTGGTTTATCTCTCTCTGTTTATCTCTCTCTGTTTATCTCTATCTGTTAATCTCTCTCTGTTTATCTCTCTCTCTGTTTATCTCTCTCTGTTTATCTCTCTTGGTTTATCTCTCTCTGTTTATCTCTCTCTGTTTATCTCTATCTGTTAATCTCTCTCTGTTTATCTCTCTCTGTTTATCTCTCTCGGTTTATCTCTCTCTGTTTATCTCTCTCTGTTAATCTCTCTCTGTTTATCTCTCCCTGTTTATCTCTCTCTGTTTATCTCTCTCTGTTTATCTCTCTCTGTTTATCTCTATCTGTTAATCTCTCTCTGTTTATCTCTCTCTGTTTATCTCTCTCGGTTTATCTCTCTCGGTTTATCTCTCTCGGTTTATCTCTCTCGGTTTATCGCTCTCTGTTTATCTCTATCTGTTAATCTCTCTCTGTTTATCTCTCTCTGTTTATCTCTCTTGGTTTATCTCTCTCTGTTTATCTCTCTCTGTTTATCTCTATCTGTTAATCTCTCTCTGTTTATCTCTCTCTGTTTATCTCTCTCTGTTTATCTCTCTCGGTTTATCTCTCTCTGTTTATCTCTCTCTGTTAATCTCTCTCTGTTTATCTCTCTCTGTTTATCTCTCTCTGTTTATCTCTCTCGGTTTATCTCTCTCTGTTTATCTCTCTCTGTTTATCTCTCTCTGTTTATCTCTCTCGGTTTATCTCTCTCGGTTTATCTCTCTCTGTTTATCTCTCTCGGTTTATCTCTCTCTGTTTATCTCTCTCTGTTAATCTCTCTCTGTTTATCTCTCTCTGTTTATCTCTCTCTGTTTATCTCTCTCGGTTTATCTCTCTCTGTTTATCTCTCTCGGTTTATCTCTCTCTGTTTATCTCTCTCGGTTTATCTCTCTCGGTTTATCTCTCTCTGTTTATCTCTCTCTGTTTATCTCTCTGTTTATCTCTCTCTGTTTATCTCTCTCTGTTTATCTCTATCTGTTAATCTCTCTCTGTTTATCTCTCTCTGTTTATCTCTCTCTGTTTATCTCTCTGTTTATCTCTCTCTGTTTATCTCTCTCTGTTTATCTCTATCTGTTAATCTCTATCTGTTAATCTCTCTCGGTTTATCTCTCTCTGTTTATCTCTCTCTGTTTATCTCTCTGTTTATCTCTCTCTGTTTATCTCTCTCTGTTTATCTCTATCTGTTAATCTCTATCTGTTAATCTCTCTCGGTTTATCTCTCTCTGTTTATCTCTCTCTGTTTATCTCTCTCGGTTTATCTCTCTCTGTTTATCTCTCTCTGTTTATCTCTCTCTGATTATCTCTATCGGTTTATCTCTCCTTTAATTACCTGCTTTGATTTCCTTTCTTTATTTATCGTTATTTATTATATCTCATCAAGTCTACTGACAATAGTATTGTAAGATATTAAACTACATAATAAGACAGTATATGCAATATTAATTATATTGTTTGATATAATAATTAACTGCATAGTTCCTCTGATTAACTACCTGGATGTCACGGGAACCAAAGTCTCCAGGAACCGCTGTTCCAGGGAACAAATAAGGTGTTGGACCACATAGCCAGATGAAACAAGTACTCTGTTTATGATGAACGCACCTCACTGTTTCATCTGTCTATCACGTGCTTGGACAGGAAGACAGATGTCTGGATGCCGATGTGGCACACACACACACCACACACACACCACACACACACCACACACCACATAGAATCACCGCTGGAACTAGAAACTGACCAGCAGATTGCATGGCCGAGACTAATCGTTTTATAATGATAATTTGTTTAGTCCTGAATGCTAATTGGCTAAAGCCATTGTGTGAGACTTGATAAGAACGAAACAAACATGTGTTTACTGTCCTAACTGTGTTGGAGTCCCTTTTAGACAAGCAACAAGGCACCTCAGTGTTTTGATATGTATGTCGAATATACCACGGCTAAGTGACATTTACAGGCACTCTGCGCCCTGTCGTGCCTAAGAAATATCTCTCACTCAGTATGTATATACGTAATATATATATATATATATATACCACATGGTCATATGAGCCACACATATGGAAGCCTTAACATGCCTAATCAGGAATAAGTCTGTGTGTAGCTGCATGGCTGTGATTGGCTGCTGGCCACTGAGAGCAATGAGCCCATTGGTCGTACTGTATTAGGCTCTCCTCCGTTTTAGAGTATTGATCGTTGGCTACGATGATGAATTAGTGGATCAGCACCACACAGCGGGCCTGCAGGACGAGTGACAGAGACAGACTGGATGAAGTGTGGAGGAAGTGTGGATGAAGTGTGGATGTACTGACAAACCACTACGCATATGGGCACACTTGTGTTCACCAGGGCCCAGGGTTGGAACACATCCTGAAGACGTTACAGGTACAGTGTTTGTTTAGTTTCTGTTCCTGTGTCAGTGGTATTTAATAGGTAATAAAACCCCACGAACGTGATTATCTGCTCTGCGTGTGGCTCTATATGCACTTCACCTTAAGGATTACGTGACAGAGAGAGAGAGAGATAGAGAGAGAGAGAGAGAGAGAGAGAGAGGTAGAGAGAGAGAGAGCCGGAGAGAAGAGGAGCGAGGAGAGAGAGAGAGGGAGAGAGGGAGAGAGAAAGAAAGACATCTAGAAAAGTATAGTGAGGCTTGAAGATGTACAGAGTCCCACACACACACACACACTAACAGCAGGCCCACACGCTCACACTCACACACTTAAAGCAGGCCCACACGCTCACACACTAACAGCAGGCCCACACGCTCACACACTAACAGCAGGCCCACACGCTCACACACTAACAGCAAGCCCACACGCTCACACTCACACACTTAAAGCAGGCCCACACGCTCACACACTTAAAACAGGCCCACACGCTCACACTCACACATTTAAAACAGGCCCACACGCTCACACTCACACATTTAAAACAGGCCCACACGCTCACACTCACACACTTAAAACAGGCCCACACGCTCACACTCACACACTTAAAACAGGCCCACACGCTCACACTCACACACTTAAAGCAGGCCCACACGCTCACACACAACTCTTCAACAGCTTACGCTACCTTTGTCACCTCCCACACGCTGGTTATCTCCAAGGACACAAAACCCTCCAGATCCCCCAGTTCATTACCACGCGTGGTGGAGACACAGAGCTGTAAGCAGGCATTAAGCCCGACGAGGGAGCGAGAGAAAGAAAGAAAGAAAAGGAGGAGAGGACGGTAGGGTGAGGAGGGAGGAAGAGGGAGGCAGAGAGGTGGGGTAAGGAGGGAGGTGGGGTGAGGACCGAGGGAGGTGGGAAGGAGGTGGATTTCTATTTTACTATGTGACTTTCATCTCTGCTTTACAACATACTTAAGGAGGGAGGTTTTGGAGAGAGTGATAGTAATGATTACACACACACACACACACACACACATCCCCACACACACACACATCCCCACACACACACATCCCCAAACACACACACACATCCCCACACACACACACATCCCCACACACACACACATCCCCACACACACACACATATATCCCCACACACACACATCCCCACACACGCACACACATCCCCAAACACACACACACACATCCCTACACACACACACACATCCCCACACACACACACATCCCTACACACACACACATCCCCACACACACACACACACACATATATCCCCACACACACACATCCCCACACACACACACATCCCCACACACACACACTCTGAGTCCTCAATACTCTACATACTGTTAGGCCAAACAGCGGACCCACAAGCCAACATTAAGAACAACCTGGTGACTCGCCAGAGGATCAGTTCCACAAAAAAGAAACACCTCAAAGTTCACAATACGTAATGTCACTTATATCAGGGAACAAAGGGGATCATGTTTCACTGCTATGTGTGTGTGTGTGTGTGTGTGTGTCCATGGTTTACTGGTGGACCCACATAGGACCATAGGACACAGGGAACTATAGGACATGGTCCTATTGTTCCCTATAGGACCATGTCTATGTGTGTGTGTGTGTGTGTGTGTGTGTGTGTGTGTGTGTGTGTGTGTGTGTGTATGTTTGTGTGTGTCTGTGTGTGTGTCCATAGTTTAAGCTGGACCTCCACCGAGTAGTGTTTCCTGTGAACCCTCTAGACCACATAGTCTCCCAGTATTCAGTAGATTCCCAGTCAGATGGAGCTACCATCATCCAGGAGGTAGGTATTCCTCATCCCATCAGAACTGACAGAGGCTACATGGACATTCCAGGAGGTTAGTATTCCTCATCTCATCAGAACTGACAGCGGCTACATGGACATTCCAGGAGGTTAGTATTCCTCATCTCATCAGAACTGACAACGGCTACATGGACATTCCAGGAGGTTAGTATTCCTCATCCCATCAGAACTGACAGCGGCTACATGGACATTCCAGGAGGTTAGTATTCCTCATCTCATCAGAACTGACAGAGGCTACATGGACATTCCAGGAGGTTAGTATTCCTCATCCCATCAGAACTGACAACGGCTACATGGACATTCCAGGAGGTTAGTATTCCTCATCACATCAGAACTGACAACGGCTACATGGACATTCCAGGAGGTTAGTATTCCTCATCCCATCAGAACTGACAACGGCTACATGGACATTCCAGGAGGTTAGTATTCCTCATCTCATCAGAACTGACAACGGCTACATGGACATTCCAGGAGGTTAGTATTCCTCATCCCATCAGAACTGACAACGGCTACATGGACATTCCAGGAGGTTAGTATTCCTCATCCCATCAGAACTGACAACGGCTACATGGACATTCCAGGAGGTTAGTATTCCTCATCCCATCAGAACTGACAGCGGCTACATGGACATTCCAGGAGGTTAGTATTCCTCATCTCATCAGAACTGACAGAGGCTACATGGACATTCCAGGAGGTTAGTATTCCTCATCTCATCAGAACTGACAACGGCTACATGGACATTCCAGGAGGTTAGTATTCCTCATCCCATCAGAACTGACAACGGCTACATGGACATTCCAGGAGGTTAGTATTCCTCATCTCATCAGAACTGACAACGGCTACATGGACATTCCAGGAGGTTAGTATTCCTCATCTCATCAGAACTGACAGAGGCTACATGGACATTCCAGGAGGTTAGTATTCCTCATCTCATCAGAACTGACAGCGGCTACATGGACATTCCAGGAGGTTAGTATTCCTCATCTCATCAGAACTGACAGAGGCTACATGGACATTCCAGAAGGTTAGTATTCCTCATCTCATCAGAACTGACAGAGGCTACATGGACATTCCAGGAGGTTAGTATTCCTCATCTCATCAGAACTGACAACGGCTACATGGACATTCCAGGAGGTTAGTATTCCTCATCTCATCAGAACTGACAGCGGCTACATGGACATTCCAGGAGGTTAGTATTCCTCATCACATCAGAACTGACAGCGGCTACATGGACATTCCAGGAGGTTAGTATTCCTCATCACATCAGAACTGACAGCGGCTACATGGACATTCCAGGAGGTTAGTATTCCTCATCTCATCAGAACTGACAACGGCTACATGGACATTCCAGGAGGTTAGTATTCCTCATCTCATCAGAACTGACAGCGGCTACATGGACATTCCAGGAGGTTAGTATTCCTCATCACATCAGAACTGACAACGGCTACATGGACATTCCAGGAGGTTAGTATTCCTCATCACATCAGAACTGACAGAGGCTACATGGACATTCCAGGAGGTTAGTATTCCTCATCTCATCAGAACTGACAACGGCTACATGGACATTCTCGTCAGCCTCCGTTTGATTGTGTCGCTGTATTCTGTTGACGTTGCTATCCTCATCTTGCTTCCTTAATAACTCCCTCTCCCGGGACGACCTGATCTGGAGTCAGTCGTGTTTCACTGCCCCGGTGTCAACGAGAGAAGGAAGCGGGAAGGAAGCGGTTTTACTCGGAAACCCGACGGAGAATATCAGCTGCATCCGGCTAGTTGAATGTGGGGACCTAGCCTGTCTGGATGCCACCTAAACACAGACGCTTATCCAACAGCGTCTGGCCGTGTCCCGTCTCCATGGCAATACAACACCGCCACACAATAGGATGGGAGGGTCCAGGGCACTCCAGAACAGTAGCCTGGCCGGTTTAGGGGGTCATGGTTTGACCCGGGTTTAAAGCGGGGTGCTTTCCACGTTTCAGAACAATGTGTGGTAACCGGGGTAACATGCTATTATTAGAACCCCGCGGTGTAACTCCCATCTGGTCTGGAATGCTACAGGTCACATCACCTCCGTTCACATGGACACACGCTACATATGGAAACATTACGGTCCACTTCTACAGGTTAAAAAGGAGCGGCGAGGTGGGCAGGGAGAGAGGAGGGAGAGGATAGGGAGAGAGGAGGAGGGAGGAGGGAGGAGAAGAGGAGAGGGAGAGAGGAGGAGGGAGGAGGGAGGAGAAGAGGAGAGGGAGAGAGGAGGAGGGAGGAGAAGAGGAGAGGGAGAGAGGAGGAAGGAGGAGGGAGGAGAAGAGGAGAGGGAGAGAGGAGGAGGGAGGAGGGAGGAGAAGAGGAGAGGGAGAGAGGAGGAAGGAGGAGGGAGGAGAAGAGGAGAGGGAGAGAGGAGGAGGGAGGAGAAGAGGAGAGGGAGAGAGGAGGAAGGAGGAGGGAGGAGAAGCGGAGAGAGAGAGAGGAGGAGGGAGGAGGGAGGAGAAGAGGAGAGGGAGAGAGGAGGAAGGAGGAGGGAGGAGAAGAGGGAGAGGAGGACATTGGGAGGAGAAGGGAGAGAGAGAGAGGAGAGAACAGGGAGAGAGGAGGAAGGAGGAGGGAGGAGGTTAGCATCCTGAAAAGACAGAACAGGAAGGAAGGATACGAACCACAGGATGGGGTGGCTGGTGGGGGGGCAACAACACACACACACACACACACACATAGGGGCTACTTGTTCAAACAGGAGGTTGTGTCCTGACAGGAGTGTGTGTGTGTGGTTGGATAGCAGACGTGTCCCCATATGAGGTGTGGATAGCAGACGTGTCCCCATATGAGGTGTGGATAGCAGACGTGTCCCCATATGAGGTGTGGATAGCAGACGTGTCCCCATATGAGGTGTGGATAGCAGACGTGTCCCCATATGAGGTGTGGATAGCAGACGTGTCCCCATATGAGGTGTGGATAGCAGACGTGTCCCCATATGAGGTGTGGATAGCAGACGTGTCCCCATATGAGGTGTGGATAGCAGACGTGTCCCCATATGAGGTGTGGATAGCAGACGTGTCCCCATATGAGGTGTGGATAGCAGACGTGTCCCCATATGAGGTGTGGATAGCAGACGTGTCAGTATTTTGTGATGAAACCAATAACAATCTGTAAGGGGACCTCTCCCTCTCTCCCTCTCCCTCTCTCTCTCTCCATCTCTCTCTCCCTCTCTCTCCCTCTCCTCTCTCTCTCCCCTCCCTCTCTCTCCATCTCTCTCTCCCTCTCTCTCTCTCCCCCTCCTCTCTCTCTCCCCCTCCTCTCTCTCTCCTTTTCTCTCTCCCTCTCCTCTCGGTCCTCTTTATTTCCTCTCTTTTCTCTCTTGTCTTGTCTATCTCTCTAGTCTGGTTGAGTCAGTGTTGTAATAGAGACGTCATTGTTTGATCAGGGAGGCAACAGGAACCATACCCTGTTGACCCGACCAGACTAGAGATGTGTGTATCTGTGTGTGTGTGTGTGTGTGTGTGTGTGTGTGTGTCTATCTCTGTGTGTGTGTGTGGTGTGTCTGTGTGTGTGTGTGTGTGTGTGTGTGTGTGTCTACTTGTGTATGTCTGTGCACATGTGTGTGAGAGTTGGTGTGTGTCTATCTATTATACATCTTAGTATTGGACATGACATGTTTGGCTTACTTAAATATACACTTATGAGCCAAAACATTACGACCAATATGCTGTTTGTCCTCTGTGTGCCACCAGAACAGCACCGACCCACAGAGGCCTGGACTCTACAAGACCCCTGAAGGTGTCCTGTGGTGTCTCGCACCAAGACATTACAGCAGATCCCTGAAGGTGTCATGTGGTGTCTGGCACCAAGACATTAGCAGCAGATCCTGCCGATCATCACATAAGTTGTGAGGTAGACCCGCCGTGGATCGGACGGGTTGTTCCAGAACATCTCACCGAGGCACAATTGGATTGAGATCTGGCGAATCTGGAGGCCAGGGAAACAACTCTTCATCACGTTCAACGTCAAAGTCACTCAGGTCTGGTGAAACATTTCATTAAACTGATGTGGTACCGTCTTGGGTGAACACCAGCCGAGACGTCAAAAGAGCATAACGGCCCGACGGCTGTTTCTAAGTGTCCTCCATCCTCTTCCTGCTAAAACAGCAAACAACCCCCATGTACAGAACTGGGCCCAACCCGACCACCATTCTTTCTCTAGCTCTCCGTGTCGCTATCTCCCTGGCCATCTCTCTCGTTGTTTTCCCGCTAGCTCCAAACACCCTCATGGTTTGTGGTGAAGTTGTCCCACAGTGAGACGGGTTGATTGCTCCATTGACTGGGGTGGTGACGGGTGCTCTGGGGGTGGAGCCCCAATTCCTCACAGCTCAGGTGTAGACTACGGGGTGCGAAAGGTGACAAAAAGGGGGTTTGGAGAAAACAGTAGAGAGAACTTGTAGTTTTGGTTGTTTGGTCTGTGAGTGAGCAGCTGATTGGTTGTTTGGTCTGTGAGTGAGCAGCTGATTGGTTGTTTGGTCTGTGAGTGAGCAGCCGATTGGTTGTTTGGTCTGTGAGTTAGTAGCTGATTGGTTATTTGGTCTGTGAAAGGTTTGTGAGTGAGCAGCTGATTGATTATTCTGCTCTCAGAACTTATGTCAGTGTTACAGTGATTAAAACAGTGAACGCATAGATAATACAAGTTTCATCAAAAGACTTGTGTAAAATAGATTGGACATGTGTTTACTATTTTGGCATTAGTCTCTGTTGAAGATATAAGGCATGCCCCTAATCTGTACACTTCTAATCAAACGCTGTGTATGTGTGTGTGTGTGTGAGAAAGAGAGAGAGTGCATGTGTGTGTGTGTGTGTGTGTGTGTGGGGGTGGTTGCACATGTGTGAAAGTGTGTGCGTGGATTACAGCTGGGAACGTTTCAGTTTTCCAGCCCTGATGTGGGGTTTTGGATGAGATCTGCTGGTGTTGAGGAAGGAAGGGATAAGGAGAGAAGATGAGAAAAGGGGCGGGTGTATACGGGGAGGGGGTGAGGGGGCGTGGCTATGTGGGAGGAGTGAGGGGTGAGGAGGTGAGGAGCAGACAGCTGGCTGGCATACCTTCACTGTGGACGGTCTTCTAAATCTCTCTCTACCCTCTCTCTGTCTCCCGCCTCGTTATCTGTCTCCCGCCTCCTCTCAATTCCTCCCTCACAAATTTCTCTCTGCCTCCCCCCCTTCTCCTCTCATGACGTGTGATAAAAACATCATCTCTCAGAGAACCGAGACGGATGTCCAGACCGGTGAATAACTCCCCCCCAAACACAATATTCCCGTACTTCATCACTTGGGCTTTTTAATTATTTCTGTCAGTCTGGGGTGTCGTCTCATGCATGGTTCTATCTGGTCCTGCAGCAAGATGGTTTCACCGTATGTGTGTGTGCGTGTGTGTGTGTGTGTGCGTCTGTTTGTGTGTGTGTGTGCGTGTGTGTGTGTGACTAGGGATGCCATGTATAAGGATAGAATATCAAACAACTGAGAGAAATGCTATAGATGTGTAAGGAAAGAGCAAAACACAAACACACACACACACACACACACACACACACTGCAGAATCATAACAGCTTGGCTTCTCCGACTGTGCTTCTTTGACAGATTTAAGTAAATTGCAGAAAACAAGCGATTATTTTTGGCAAGCTGGACCCTGGGCCGTTCCAAGAACTGGAGAGGTCCAGTGGGAATTGAGAGGTTGATGAAATCACACAAACAGATGTGATTAAAGTCAACATCATATGTGTCTTTATTTATTACTGACAAGATGAAGAGGATCCTTTAACATGTTCTGTCTCTCTCTCTCTCTCTCTCTCTCTCTCTCTCTCTCTCTCTCTCTCTCTCCCTCTCTCTCTCTCTCTCTCTCTCTCTCTCTCTCTCTCTCTCTCTCTCTCTGTGTGTTGGTCTCTTTGTATATAGGCCTGTTTCTATCTCTGTCTGTCTGTTGTTCTCTTTTAGTGCAACTGACACAGGTGCGGCCATAGAGAACCCTTGGGCCACATGGAACCCTGTGAGCTACATGGAACCCTCAGGGCCACATGGTACCTCTGGGCCACAGAACCGAGATAGATGGTCACATTCAGAGGCCCTGGTGATGGACACACACAGTGTGTTAATGGAGAGAGAGGCCGGCGTCTGGGCCAAACCACAGCCTGGAGACGGGGACTAGCGGGTTATAATTATGGTCGTGAAAACGCTGTTTTAAGACGCAGGGTGTGTGTGTGTGTGTGTGTGTGTGTCAGTACCACATCCCTCTCTCTCTGTTACCTCAGCTGCAGCAGAAATGAAAGTGTTTGGGACTTAAGCTGCGTTCAATTAGACTAACCACATATTTACAAACACTGGTGGAGGAGAGCAACCCAATACACCCCCTCCCCCCTCCCACTATCCTGCCCCAGTGACTCATCACACAACATCTGCACTGTTGACTCCAGAGGGCGGTCCCAGAACGCGCGAGTGGGCGTGTGTGTTTTCACATACGGACGGGGAGAGAAAGGAGGGAGAGGGAGAGAGATGGAGGGGGAGGGAGGGAGGGGAGAGGAACAATGGGTGAGGGAGGAGGGAACAGGAGGATGGAGGGGGGAGAAAGGTGGGAAGGAGGAGATAGGAGGGAGGAGAGAGGAAGGAGAAAGGGAGGAGAGAGGAAGGAGAGAGGGGTGAGGGACGTGAGAGGGATCGTCAGCTCTACAGTCAGATGTTCACCTAGGAGAGTATTTCCTATCATCAACAGCTGGCTGGCTGATTACCTGAGTGTGGAGCCCAGAGGAGGAGCTCAGAGGAGGGGCCCAGAGGAGGAGCCAAGAGGAGGAGCCCAGAGAAGGAGCTCAGAGGAGGGGCCCAAAGGAGGACCCAAGAGGAGGAGCCCAGAGGAGGAGCTCAGAGGAGAAGCCAAGAGGAGTAGCCAAGAGGAGGAGCCCAGAGGAGGAGCTCAGAGGAGGAGCCAAGAGGAGGAGCTCAGAGGAGGGGCCCAGAGAAGGAGCCAAGAGGAGGAGCTCAGAGGAGGAGCCAAGAGGAGGAGCCCAGAGGAGGAGCCCAGAGGAGGAGCCAAGAGAAGGAGCCAAGAGGAGGAGCCCAGAGGAGGAGCTCAGAGGAGGAGTCAAGAGGAGGAGCTCAGAGGAGGGGCCCAGAGAAGGAGCCAAGAGGAGGAGCTCAGAGGAGGAGCCAAGAGGAGGAGCCCAGAGGAGGAGCCCAGAGAAGGAGCCCAGAGGAGGAGCCAAGAGGAGGAGCCCAGAGGAGGAGCCCAGAGGAGGAGCCCAGAGGAGGGCACGGAAGACACATTCACACCGTGAGTGGAGACACTGAGACAATCAGGCAAAGACTTCAGCACCGGGTCCGTTTGTGTCAATTAGCAGACACTCTTATGGAGAGTGACGTGCAGCCAGCCAATCCGCACACAGTTCATTGTAATTCCCCGCCCCCCTCAGGCCAGTCCAGCCAATCATCGCACAACATCTGCACTTCTCACTCCAGAGGGTACCTGGGCGTGTGTGTGTGTGTGTGTGTGTGTGTGTGTGTGTGTGCTGCAGCATTAAAACCCTAGATGAGCCATGTCAGTAATTCTCACCCCTGAACCCTGAAAGAGAGGGAAGGAGAAGGAGGGAGAAGGGAGAAAGAGAGAATGAGATAGAGCGAGAAGGAAAGAGAGAGAGAAGGAGAGAGTGGGGGGGGAGGGAAAAGAGCATATAGCTGTTTCCTGTTAACAGTAGGTGTATTCAGTCATACTGAGGAAGGATACAGATCAGACTGACCCTGTATGTATGTACTTAACATTAAACAGCAGGCTAATGCCTAACCACAGTG